>CM076576.1:163863359-164448018 GCA_034641835.2 Pinus albicaulis
CTGATGGAGGAGAAGGAGGTTTACCAGCTTTTCCTTTTCCCTTTTCCTTCTTCATTGCTTTCGAAGATGAAGCTGCATCTCTCGCCTTCTTATCTTCATAGAGTTCTCCTAGCATTCGTTGCATGTTCAAAAACATTTTTTGAATCTATTCATCTCCCACGACCTTCAATTCAGGAGTTTCACCTGCATCGGATCATCCCATTGTCGATCGTTGAGAAAATTTTCGCTTTCCAATTTATGGGTCTATCTCCTCGAGCGTTCCTTCTCCACATAGAAATTTTGACCTGGTTAACATTCACTGGAAAAAATCCTACAAAAGGCAACCTGCTTTGATACCAAAATATGTGATTTGAAATAATACTAAAGTATAATTGAATATTTTCCAAAGTGAATTAATTGTTAGCTTGATCGCTTAGTGTGGAATACTGAAGGAAAGAAATTTATTTTACAACTTAATCCAGAACTTAAAAAGAAAAATTAAACATGAATTTTTAGAAAAGAACAGAGATAGAAGATAGCAAACATTGATTACGGAGTTCGTCCCTAGTGGTCTACGTCTCCAGGTCCGCTTCCAAGATGGGCATCCATTTTATTAAGGATTGATCTAAGGAAGTCTTTACACAGAAATGCACCAGAATGAATGTGCTCATAGGCACCTTTGGTCTCTGTCAACAGAAATCTCTCTCTCCTATCTTTCCAATGCCTATCTCGGTTCCCAATTCCGCCTCCGGACAACCAAGATACACCTGAAAGAAACAAATTGCCTCTCTCTTCATAATTTTGAATACAAGCCTTCAAAATCACTCCTCCTCTTAATCATGAGAAATGGTGTAATTTATAATGCAGATTCAAGTCAAAATTGGGCCAGAAATGGAAAATTCGTTTTACATTAATGGATGAAGTTGCTCTCGGTTCAATGAAAAATTAACACCCTAGGATAAGGTTTACATGGTGGTTAAAAATAACATAGCGCATATAATTTCAAAAAACCAAAACAGACCATAGTATAAAAATAGACCATGACGGTCTTGGTTATCAGCGGAGGTTTGAAAACCACATGTGACAACTTCCGGTGCTCAATACACTAGCTGCCACCTAGGCGATCATTCTCCGGAGGTTCTGCAAATGGACTACCTCATCCGCATGTGACAGCTTCACATCTCGGCAGTTGCAGTCTTCCGGCAATCTGCCTGCAACTGCGCGTTAACATTTCAACTGTGCAATGATCTTTGTAAACCCTGACTGCATTCACATGCTTTGTGCTGTAGCAGTTAAGGATGACCCTCTGCGCGGTTTGATTGTTTTTCAATATAGTTTTATTACATAGTATTTGGATTATGACTGCAACCATAGTTTACACATTGTTGTATACCATTTGTGCTATATCATATGGTTTAGCATAGGTTTTGTAACTAGGTATTTAGCATAGGCTTGATACCATGTAGTTTAAAACTTAGGTCCTTTCATGACTTTAGCTTAGGTTCCATTTAGCTTAGGTTTAGGACTCAGGTTTTCACCACATCATTACACCATGACATGTTCCACACCATAAACATTTAATCATGACTGAAGGACTCTCTTTCATCTAGAACATCACTGAAGAAACTAAAGATGAACTGGACATCCCTATTGATTTTAATTGATGCAAGATCCTGCTAGATCAATTTGTATGGCTGGAGCTTAGGGGTCTTATTGGTAATATTGCTCTAGGGCTTGAAAGGAATCCCTATATCGTGGCATCTTTGGGAAATTATGGGTTTAATGCCCATAATGGTCGCATATGGCACATACATGATTGGTGCGTAATGATTTTCCTTTGGTGTTCGTAGTCAGTTCCTTTTTATGGGAACTCGAGGTCGCGACATTTCTTTCGATGTGTAGAAGAAGTTTCAATTCATCTAACTCCGGGAAAATATTAGTAGGATTGCCTACGATGTCACACAATGCGCAAGGTTGTAATTCCCTAGGTAACCTAGGGGTTTTGAATTTATTCCCTTTTTTGTTATTTTTCTTGGTCACATTAGCTGGCGCTGCTTCATGTGTTGTATTAACCGTTGTGACCTCTTGAGGGGAAATGGGGGTTATTCATGTAGAGTTGACTCCTGGACTTCCTAGCATGGCTAGTGGGACCAAATACCACATGGGTATTGCGAAAGCCATGTTCATAAATGTTATAGTTTACAAGACTTGTTTTGACACAAAACCAGGTGAGGGGTATAAAAATGTGGTTTGTGAAATGGCATAGCGTAGGAATGTCGTGCTAGTGGCTTCAGCCTTTGTACTATTGGTTTCTATGTCTAGGTTGGTTTCGTTGTTTGATCATAGTAGCATCCACTGTTGAGATTGCAACAAGATGATGAGCTTAGTGGAAAGAAGTCGCCTTCACTAAGTGGGCCCGCAGGCTATTTTTAGCGCAAAGTCTATTTTTAGACATATGGATCATGTTCTATGAGTTACAGGATGCTATTTTTGGATGGTTGGTCAAGTCAAAAAAAATAGATGGACTTATATTTTTAGACATATTGGGCGGAATCTATTTTTAGATTTCCAGTCTAAAAATAGATATGTCGAATATTATTAGCTCTTAATAATGTTTGGACTATAAACATTATCTTATTCTCTTGGAGCACTTCAGTTAAGTGCACAGATGTGGCACAGGAGCTGACAAAAGGAATTACGCTATTCCTGAGGGTTAAGTGGAGCTATTTCATATGTACTGTGCTTAGAACTTCATGTGACAGTAGTCTGGTGGAGCCGATCGAGGAGTTAATGGAGTCAGGTTCAGCTTTCAATCCGTTAATCTAAACATAGTTGAGCTAGTTGTATTTAGTCTAACTGATTAATACACTAATGAAGAGTGGTGTGAATTAATTATTAATTAATTCACTAATTATAAACTCATTAATCAACTAAACAATACATCAGTTAACTTTAGTGCATGGACAGTTTCAGTGGAGACCAGTGAAGAGATAGGTGAAAGAGCAAGTTAACTATGAGTTGTGACTATACTGTTGCATATTTGCAACAACTAGTGATTGGAGAAGCTAATGAGGATTGCGTAGTACAAGCCAGGTGGTTCAAAGTTATTTATGAGCCATTCTTCAGCATTGATTATGCAACTGAGGCTGGCTATCAGGTGGCAGAGATTGGAGCATGTGTTTTTCTAGATCTAGCTTGATTAGTGTGTAGCAATTGGAGGTTGTGCTGAGAGCTTGTGAGGAGCTTTGTAAAATGATTGTTACATGATCTATATCACATATAATATACAGATATTTGGGGGTTTTCATCTTTAAGCTTCCCCATGAAATACCGTGTTCATATGTGATTGTTTATGGTTTTAATGTGCATGCAATTGATTTTATTTCCGCATGTAATGATCAATGGTAGAAGAGATTTTGTATTATGCATGAAGCTAAAATAGTGTGTGATCAGGAGAATCTTGGTGAATAATATATCAGTTATTCAAATTTATACATGGTATCAAAACTATATTGATCATTGGATCAATTGCAAAACATTGAAGCGGTTGAGTTTTGAGCTGGTGGAATTCGAATTTGCAGCAGTTTTTTCTTGGTGTCAAAGTTGAGATGTCTTTCAACGGATTGTGATTGGAGTATGCCCTTGAGGGAAGCTCAACTTATATTGCATGGAAGGACAGGATGGAGGTGGTGCTAGATGACAATGGGTTGAAGGAGTTCATAGATGCAGAAATTCCGAAGCCTACTTCTACTGATGTTGTCGTACTTGACACATGGCAAAAGAAGACAGCAAAGTGTCGAATGATTCTGTTGGAGGGAGTGAAGGATCACATAGTTTCCAAACTTCATGGTAAGGCTTCTCCATTCTTGATGTGGAAATCTTTTTTAAGATTTGACAGACATTTTTTTCAAAGCAAGAGCGACTAGAGGAAGTTGGCGCTCAAGGATAAACTCAGGAACATAAAATGGAGAAAGGCGACAGTATGCCCAAGTACCTCACGAAGTTCATCCAATGCAGGGATGAGCTGGGAAGTGTG
This sequence comes from Pinus albicaulis, assembly GCA_034641835.2. Taxonomy (NCBI): domain Eukaryota; kingdom Viridiplantae; phylum Streptophyta; class Pinopsida; order Pinales; family Pinaceae; genus Pinus; species Pinus albicaulis. Next base: position 163,867,375 of record CM076576.1, read on the forward strand.
GGGGTTACTGTTGATGACAAGGAATTGGTGAGCTTGGCTCTCCTTGGGCTTCCGAAGAGTTGGCATTCCTATCAGGACTCTGTCAATGGTTGGGAGAAATTTCCAGGATGGGAGCGACTTTGGTCGGATCTATGCATGAGGAGATACATGGCATTAGATTTGATCTTCATCAAAGAACTCGATGAAGAAAATTGTGCTTTGCTTCCAAATCAAGTGAAGCGAAGAGCAAGAATAAGTCAATTCGTGCGAAGGAAAGAAGTCGATACAACCAAGGTGGCGTTTTCAATTGTCACCAATTTTAATAATACGCCACCAATTGTCCAAGAAGAAAAATAAGCAAAGTATCGATTCACCGGAGAGGCTCAGTCTTCGCGGAAGCTGAGCTGGATTTTTCAAGGATCGCATGCTTGGTCTCAAGCAAGATGTGGTTCGTTGTGGTTTTCACGTTGAAATTTTCTCACATGAGAGGAGATCAAGATTTGTTTATTGATCTGGATGAGAAAGATCTTGGAGTGCACATCGAGATGGGCGATGATGGTAGATACAGTGTGACCAGTATCAGTACCATTTCCTTTGAGAGGGAGTCTGTTAAACCCTTCATATTGAAGGAAGTGACGCATGTTCCAAGATTGAAGAAGAATCTTATCTCTGTGGCAATGTTAGAAGACAAGGGATATGATGTTGTCTTTAGCAAGGGAAAGGTTGTCCTGCGCAGTAAGGCAACTGGTGAGACCCAGAGGATAGGGGTTTGAGTTAAGAACCTTTATCAATTGCAGGTAGATGGGCTGTGACAGCAGCGAGCAAGGCGAAGGAGTGGTGAGCGGGATGATGGCCGAGTTGTATGCCAGGATTGGGCCACCTTCACCATGGAGCTTTAGAATCTTTATGAGAATATTTCCTCACTGGGCTTAAAGGTACTCTTGCGCGGTCAGTTAGTACGAGGATGTACCTTGGGAAATTTTGTGAAAGCCACCTTTCACGAGAAGGATAGTCGCGCCATGACGATCCTTGAGAGAATTCACACAGACGTGTGTGGACCTTTCTCAGCAGTTTCGACAGCAAAGCACAGGTATTATGTGATATTTATTGATGTTTTTTCTCGTAAGTGCTGGATCTTCTTCATGCAGAAGAAGAGCGAGACATACTCAAAGTTCTTTGAGTTCAAGGCACTAGTTTAGAAAGAATCGGGGAAGCAGGTGAAGGCTCTAAGGAGTGACAATGGTGGTGAATTCATCTCTGGAGAATTCAAGGACTTTTGCAGCACAGAAGGAATTCGAAGAGAGCTCATAGCACCTCATAACCCACAGCAGAACGGGGTTGCTGAGCGGAAGAACAGAACGATCGTGGGTGCTGCACAGGTGATGTTGCATGATCAGGGCCTTCCCATACACTTGTGGGTGAGGCATGCAATACTACAGTATATGTGCAGAACCGTTGTCCTCACAGGATACTTGGCATGAGTAGACCTGAAGAGGCGTTTTCTGGTAAGAGGCCTGATATTTCCCATTTGAGGATTTTTGGTTCACCTGTTTAAATTCAAGTGACGAAGGATGCTAGGAAGAAGCTGGAGCTGACTGCAGAGGTTGGGATATTTGTAGGGTACACTAATACACCCCACAACTATCGTGTGTATTTTCTAGACAGTCGCAAGACTGTTGTGCGACGGGATATCAAATTTCATGAGGAGAAAGCCATGAAGTGTTCGCTTGAGAGGGAGCCACACTTGCATGCAGATGAGGAGCTATTAGTTCCTAAGGATGAGTCTTTGGATGTGGATCAGCCATAAGAGGAGGTTCATGGAGTGGAAGAGACCACTCATGCAGCGCCAACCATCAGAGGGCGGAAGCGCACTATAGAAGCTGAGCGACTGGCTCAAGATGCAGAAAAGGTTGTAGGAGCACCTACATCACAGTGCATACAGAGACAGTCACCTGACCGGTACACTGGATACATGGCTTTCATGAGCAAGTGTATCGTGACAGAGCCATCCTCTTTCGAGGAAGCTATGGAGGATCCCGCATGGGTAGATTCCATGGTGGAAGAGTATGATTCGATTGTCGGCTTGATTGCATGGGAGATTGTCCCAAGGTCGGAAGAGAAAAAAGAGAAATGGAGGTGGTGGTTTCGAGATGGATCTACAAAGTGAAGCAGGCAACTGACGGGAGTGTGGAGAAGTACAAGGCAAGATTTTTTGCCCGAGGCTTTTCACAGATAGAGGGGATCGATTATGAGGAGACCTTTGCACCTGTCGCAAGGTCTTCCATACGGACGATTCTTTCTCTCTCAGTGCAGACGGGGTGGCACATTCATCAGATGGATGTGAAGACTACGTTCCTCAATGGATTCATTGAGGAGGAGGTGTACATAGAGAAGCTCAAAGGTTTTGATATCTTCAGCAGCGAGTCGCATGTGTGCGGGCTCAAGAGAGCATTGTATGGGTTGAAACAAGCACCTCGTGCTTGGTACACATGAATAGACAGTTATTTCACCGGACTTGGATTCTCCAAGAGTGAGGCGGATCCTAACCTATACCAGATGAGTAATTGGAGGTAAGTTTTTTTTATCATTGTACTTTATGTAGATGATTTGATTTTATTAGGTGATGAGGTGTTGATGCTCTCATCGCAGGATGATCTTGCAAAGAGTTTGAATGAAGGACTTGGGCCTCCTTCATTATTTCCTGGGATTGGAAATTTGGTCGCGCAGTGATGGAATATTTGTTTCTCAAGGCAAGTATGCCCAGGAGATATTAGAGAAGTTCAACATGCAGGGCTGCAAGCCTGTTGATACTCCTCTTCTTGGTGGATGGAGGAAGGAGGATGCTACTTCAGCAGAGGTAGTGGATGCCACTGTTTATCGACAGTTGGTGGGGTCGCTTATGTATCTGTTCAATACACGACCCGACATATGCTATGTTTTTAACCATCTTTCACAAGCTATGGTTCAGCCTACCAAGCTCTACTGAAAGGTAGGCAAGCATGTATTGATATATCTCAGAGACACATCAGGATATGGATTATGGTACAGACAGTCGGATGAGGTGAAGTTGTGTGGCTTCACGGATGCAGATTGGGCAGGGAGCCCCAATGGATAGAAAGAGCACATCTGGAGGGATTTTCAGTATCGGGTCGATAGCATTTTCTTGGTACAGCAGGAAGCAGAGATCCGTGGCACTCAGTTCAGCAAGGCCGAGTATATGGCAGCAATTTTGGCTGCATGTGAGGCTATATGGATGAGGAAGATCCTGGTCGGGTTGTTCGATTCACACTTGGATCCTACTGTGATTTATTGTGATAATCGGAGTTTCATCAAACTCTCGGTTAATCCAGTATTTCATGATAGATCTAAACACATTGACATCTGGTATCATCATATCAGAGATTGTGTGCAGCGGAAGATCATGTTACTTTCATATATTCCCACGGAGGATCAAGATGCTGATATCTTGACGAAGGCGCTCACCAAGAGAAAATTCGAATACCACAGAGGTAGGATAGGGGTGGAAAATAATCCTTATCTTGTTGAGAGGGAGTGTTGAGATTACAACAAGATGATGAGCTTAGTGGAAATAAATCGCCTTCACTAAGTGGGCTCGCGGGCTATTTTTGGCGCAAAGTCTATTTTAGACTATGTCTATTTTTAGACATATGGGTCATATTCTATGAGTTGTAGGATGCTATTTGTGGAGGGTTGGTCAAGTTGTAAAAATAGATGGACTTATATTTTTAGACATATTGGGCGGAATCTATTTTTAGATTGCCAGTCTAAAAATAGATATGTCGAATATTATTAGCTCTTAATAATATTTGGACTATAAACATCCTTGTTGGTGTCTGATGATCGTGATTAAGTGCCTGAGATGTGCTTCGAGGAGGTACATTAGAGGAATCAAAGGAATCACGCTATTCTTGAGGTTAAGTGGGCTATTTCATGGATACTTGATTTAGAACTCATGTGACGAGGATTTGGTGGAGTTGATTGAGGAGTTCTTGGAGTTGTGTTAGGTTTAACTAATCTAAACATAGTTGAGCTAGTTACTATTAGTATAATTGATTAATACACTAGTCAAGAGTGGTGTGAATTAATTATTAATTAATTCACTAATTATAAACTCATTAATCAACTAAAGAATACATCAGTTAACTTCAGTGCATGGAAAATTTCAGTGGAGACCAGTGCAGAGATAGGTGAAAGAGCAGGTTAATTATCAGTTGTGACTATATTGTTGCATATTTGCAACAACCGGTGATTGGAGAAGCCCATGAGGATTGCGCAGTACAAGCCAGGTGGTTCAAGTTATTTAATGAGCCATCCTACAACATTGATTACACAATAGAGGCTGGCTATCAGGTGGCAGAGATTGGAGCATGTGTTTTGCTAGATCTAGCTTGATTAGTGTGTAGAAATTGGAGGTTGTGCTGAGAGCTTGTGAGGAGCTTTGTACAATGATTGTTATATGATCTCTATGACATATAATATACAGATATTTTGGGGTTTTCAGCTTTAAGCTTTCCCATGAAATTTTGTGTTCATATGTGTGAATGTTTATGGTTTTAATGTGCGCATGCAATTGATTTTATTTCCGCATGTAATGATCAATGGTAGAAGAGATTTTGTATTGTGCATGAAGTTAAAATAGTGTGTGATCAGGAGAATATCGATGAATAATATATCAGTTATTCAAATTTCTACATGCACACCGGTGCCCCCTGTGTTTTCTAGAACTCCCTCTGGTATGATAGGGGGATCTCCTAGGAATGACCCTAGGATGGATGATGGTTTGAACTAGTTTGGGCCAAATTCTGTATACCGTGTAAGTGGTTATGTAGTTGTGTCTACATATGGTAACACGACATCGAGATTTTTCATGGGATTTTTGTCATAGTATGTGAGTTGGTCGATGGTGATGATCTGATCGTCATGGGGAAACAGCATTACCCTAAAGACAGAGGATGAAATTGCAGTAATTTCATACATATAACTCTGCCTAAGAAGTATATTGTAGTCTAGTTGTGCGTCTAATACCTCAATGTATATAATTATTTTCTTTCCGGCCAGGTTTTCAGGGACATTTTGATATAGGCCGATGAGGGCTGAAGGGCGACCATCATATGCTCTAAGCATGATTTCAGATGGTTTCACCTTAGTTGATCCTAACTTTTCCAAACAGATTTGGACATGACGCATGTGGATGCTCCTTAATCGATGATGCATCGGTGTATCGTGATGTTCTGAACTAAAACCGGTATTTGGAAAGCGACCAGAGAAGGAAGCTCGGGGCTTGCTTTGTCTAGGTCGAAAACCATTAGGAACGAATCGGAAGGGTCAATTGCACCTAATGTGGAAAGTAAGGCTTTCTATTGTCTTGGACATGATTGTAGGACTTCCAAGGCTTACATAGTGCTAAATAATCAACTATGCTATAAATATGAGCAACTTTAGAGTGATTTCCTACGTGCCTGGATGGTCCCTTGACCGATTTTGGAAGGGGCTCTATAGGTACTTTGGATATGGTTAACAGTGCAGTAGGTGCACTCGTACTCATACCTAATGGGTTGGTGTCCAGGGGTGTATCATATTACCTATTCCTTGTTTGGAAGAACAATTCTTCGCAAGTCATGTAAATTTCGTGACTACCGCCTATGGTATCGTTTTAGGGTGGTTTTTTTTGCTGGGTGTTAACCACTCCTTGGTGGGGGAAAGGCTCCTGCATTACAGCAGGTTATTGAGCAAGTCCCCCTTGTCCATGGTTACTCTAAAGTTTTTTCAATTCGGGGAGTTCGGGACAGTGGTGAGTGTAATGGTCGTATTCACCACATATGGCATAAGAATGCTTTTTCCTTAGACTGGATCTCTTTTTTTTCCCTTGGGATTTGTTATTTGGGTCTTGGTTTTGATTTCAGTTGGGGTTTCCCCCAGACTGAGATCACAGTGGCGTTTTTTATTACTGCCCCCTTGTCCAGAGTCTCCCTTTTTTTATTCGTAGGCTTTGTTTTCGCAGAATTTGGAGGGTTCTTGTGGTTCTCTTGGTTGTAATATTGTCGTTGTTGAGCCTGGGATGGTTGCACTAGGTTCATCGGCGTGTTTTTTTTCGGTGGTGGTTTTCGTGCAGGGAAAGGGGGATATAGGTTCCGATGTCCTTGATTGGTGTGATATTGATGGGGGGATTCTCTTGCATTAGCATTCCTAGCTGAGTATTGGTTCCCCTGTGAGGGAGGGTACGATCCTCCTTGATGTTGATGGTCAGGTATCACCCTATTCATCATATTCTCCAAAGATGCAGATTGACTTTGGTGGTAGCCAGGTTGCGACACGTTCTGGGTAGAATTGTATGAGTATCCTAGGTACTAGATATTATTTCCTAGGTGACCTTGATTCAAGGACCCAATAAAATCATCTGCAGTATTCGAAGTGTCTGGTAACTCTCTATAAATTTTCAGGTGCGGGGATTTTGGTAGGGTGACTGAAGGTGCTGAGGATGCTGGGGTGATTTTTTAGCAAGCTGAGCAGGAAGAAGGACCTGCATCAACAACCATTAACTCAAAAGAAAGAAACTAGTGGAGCCATCATTCATGTGGTAGTGTATTTGGCGCATGGGAAGATGAAATAAACTTTTCTTAGTAGGGAGGTTGCTTACCTACATACAAGTCATAGGTCAAAGTATTTTGTCAAACGTTAGTGGAACAAGTTCAACACAATAAGCTAGTTAAATGGAAACATAGCATGCTACATAAACAATGAAACAAAAAAAAATAACATGCACAAGAAACATGCTCAATAGACAAAACACACTAATAACTCAACATAGGAGAGCTTTCTCCCTTTATTAGGTGCTGGTAGTAGTAGAAGATAGAGTGATAAATCTCTTATAGTGGAACCTTCAAGCTACGGAGCTCCAATATCCAAGACAAGGAAGTCTCTTCCCCTCAAGTTTTCAGCAAGCCTCTCTTCCCTCTCAAATTATGGTAGATCGACGATCAAGTGATGAACTCTTCTCTTTTGGTTTGAGATTATGGATGACCAACAACTGAATCCTTCCAATCATCTTACTGTTGGAAAACACAGGTTGGTTTTCTAAGGATAAATTTTTCCAGGCTAACAATGTGTCTCCTATTTCTCTTCCCATGGCTGGATTGTATAGACCATTTTACAATTTTCCCTCCTTCTCTTGGTCCAATATGGATGGTGACACAAGATTGGGGGTATGATTCCTTTGTGTGTTGCACTAAAGCCTCAAGGTGGCTCAAAGGCGATTGTACTTAGTTAGGTTGAGAGAAAATATTTTTCTCCAAGTGTGCCAAGTGGTCCCGGATGGTGACATTCTGCATCCCCAAGGTCGCGCAGCTATCAAAGGGATATTCGCGCAGTGCACGGCTATCGAAGGAAAGGCCGCACTGCGCGCTCAGTGCCAGTGTTGCCTATGCGTGGTCCAAAAAATTATCCTTCTAACCTTAGGAAAAAATAAATTTTTAGCTCCTTTAATGTATTTCTTCCCTGTAAACCTTTATTCGTACCTTTTTCTTGACATTTTTTAATGTCTTCTGCCTTTTTTATTTTCCAGTGTTAACATGGGGTATATTGGATACCCAATTTTTTGGGTTATCACTACTCATGAAATCTATGTGGAGGGCCCTTTTTCAAAATGGTATATGGAGTTGAATTATTGCTGCTAAATATTTACATGGTAATCACATTACAATTTGGATCAGATCTCCTGTGAACGTCCACAGTCGGGGTTCATACATGATCTAAGAGGAATGTATTAGTTTGTTGTGCTAAGTGTATTTTCAGTTATAAAACATGTACATATTTGTCTCCATTTGTTTGCTTAAGGATTGAGGAATTTAACCATGAAACATAGATGAAATTATGAGTTTTAAGCATGTAAATAAGCCTAAATAACACTGAGTAGCAATGTATAACAAATAAATAACATCACACATAATATTTACACAGCAAGAATGATGAAGTAGTTCACCCCTCCTGGGCTACATCTGCTGGTCCAGCTCCCAATGGCATGTCCATCTTTCATTATGCTCAAAATTTTGCAAATACATGTGTTTACAAGCCTCCAATGGTTGTTTTCTCTGCACCAATGGCTCCGGAATGCTTAAATTGGTCTATGTAAACTCTTTTTTCACCCAAATTGGTCAAAAATTGACCTGGCTAAGCTTTTACTCGATATCCCCTAAAAATCCTCCACTAAATGTGGAGAAAATCACACTTATCTGCAATTAAAAATAGCATTTTTCCCGAAATTTAGTGGCGCTCCAAATTCCCTCCAGCTTAAACATTTTACATTTAAATTTTATAGTTAGGGGCGGGGTGGCCACATGCCGACCCCCCTTAAACCCCGTAGTCATGTTTAAAAACTCTGCATTAAAACTAGGAGCGGAACCCAGATTGGATAGTGGAATTCCGAAACCATCGGCTCGCAGAGGAAGTGTTTGCATGTGATAGCTTTGAAGTTTAACTGTCACGGAACCTTCGGACGATTATCCATCGACGTTACAAAAAATGTGACGGTATAATAATATGTCATGTGACCGTAACATTAGGGGCTGGTGGCGGGTTGGGACCGCCGGCGGTTCCCCCCACCCCCCCCCCCCCCCCCCCACCATATACAAGAGTTGTAAACATTAAATAACACCGGAGCCCTATAGGGGTAAGCTTAACCCGGTAGTGGAGTTGGTCAGAGACTTATGCGTGCTTGGAGGTCATGGGGTCAAACCCCCTGGACCTATACAAAAATTTTACACCATTATACAGGGGACACGTGGCAGCCTTAGGGTTGGCAACGTGTCACCCAATCATTGGTTTTTCAAAATAAAACATACAACACATCAATGACCTAGAAAATGCCAAGTGATGAAACATAATTTTTCTAGAGAATGGAATATTCTGAGAATATTCCCCTTTTTGCTAACTGTACCTGCATGCTGACTGGGCACCCCAGTCAACCCTGTCACAAATTTTAGTTGTTTGGGAAATTAATCAGAATGCAATATCTCCCTCATACAACATCGGTTTTTTGAACCGTTTGCAGCGCCGGAATTAGAACAACGAGATCTACCCATTCGCTCAGGTTTTGTACAGTTTTGAGAATTATAAATTTTGAGTAAGATTCATGAACTCCTAATCACATCTCCTCATTGGGAAGCTTTTGGACCCTAAAAGACTTTGATTACCTGTTCAGTAGATGAGGGTACAGCTCCCTCACCTTTCCAACTTCCATCTGCTTTGCCTTACTTGGCTTACTGCCTTTGAGCCCAACTCGAAGGTAGTCAACACTTCCCCTCTTAGATGCTCTTGTCCTCCTATCAAGAATGGCATCCTCCTTGAGCTCATCCAGAAATTCTGGCGAGAAATATTCAATAGAAGGTGTTTGAACATCACTTCCTTTATCGTCGATCAAAGGTGGCTCATACAAACGTAAGTTTTCAACATTAAAAACTGAATACATTTGCATATATGAAGGCAAGTCAAGTTGAAATGCATTGTTACCAAATTGTTTTATGATCTTGAATGGACCATAGCGAATGGGCTTGAGCTTTTTACCTTCTCATTGCATCCTTTATTTGCTTATGTGCAACCATACCTCATCTCCTTCTTGAAACTTGTGATCAATTCTATGTTTGTCATGCCTCTCCTTGTATTTGCTTTGACTCTTCTCAAGTTGTTCTTGAACTTGTTGATGAATAATATGAATTTTCTCAATGAACTTTCGATCCTTGTTAATATCACTATGCCCATCAATTTCAATATCCTTCTCAAAGATGAAGTTTAATGGAGATTTCGGAAAATATTTAAAGCATGCTTCAAAATGTGAAGTATTTGTAGAAGAGTGCTTTGCCCGGTTGTAAGCGTGTTGAATGTAATGTAGTTGTTTGTCCCACAACTAGGGATGTTTGCTGCAATATCCTCTCAATAGATGCACAACGGTTATGTTCACCACCTTGGTTTGGCCATCAGTTTGTGGATGAAAAGCAATACTCTTTTCCAACTTTGTGTCCATCATCTTCCAAAGATTGGACCAAAAATTCCAAATGAACCTAGAATCCCTATCACTAAAAATAGAAGTTGGCAATCCATAATGAACTCATAAATGTTGAAAATAAATTTCAGCAGTAATGGTTTTCTTACATGGCATAAGTGTACACATTTTACTAAATCTATCCACAACTACATAAAGATAATCATGTTGTTTTCTTGACATAGGTAATCCTCCAAAAAATTCCATGGAGACAGTCTCCCATGGCCTTGATGGTATCGATAGTGGCGTGTACAAACCAAGCTTCCTATTTCTCGGCTTGCTTTTTCACACATAGAACAACCTCTTATAAAACGTGACACACTAACTATCATGTGAGGCCAATAGCAATACCTTTGTAAATGAACCATTGTTTTTCTTACCCCAAAGTGTCCATCAATAAGAGACGAATCAGCCTCTCTCATGACACTAAGCCTCTCTCCTTTTGGTAGACACAACTTGCCCAAATGAAACAGCAAATTTTTATGCATGTGATAATCGTTTTCCTCAACTTGATTCCCTTCACTCAAACTAGCATACACATCATGTGCATATTGTTCTATGTAACTCTCATGTACAATAGAATCATTTCTAAGTAAAGTAGAAGCACTTATGATTGGCCTTGAAAGAATATCAGAAACTTTATTGAAAATACATTTCTTGTACCTTATAACCAAGTGAAATTGTTTAAGGAAAACCATCCACCTAAAATGTCGTGATTGCTACAATTTTGTTTGCGACTACAAGTATTGTAATGGTTGGTGATCGGTATGTATTATCGTCTCTTTACCCATCAAGTAGTGTTTCCACTTCTTGATGCTTTGTACCAACGCATACATCTCTTTGTCAGATGTAGGATAATTAGTTACAACACCATTGAATGTTTTAGAATTAAAAGAGATAGGCTTACCATGCTACAAAAGTATTGCGCCCATGGCATAATCACTAGCATCAGTTTATATCTCGAATGGTTGTCTCAAATTTGGTAATGCTGGGACTGGAGTTGAACTGATCTTGTATTTTAAAGCTTAAAAATCTTGATGTTGTTTGCCTCCCCATTGGAAGCCTTTCTTCACACTTGTCACTCCATGCATAGGAGCCACTATGGCAGAAAATTTAGCAATAAACTCTCTCCAATACTGAGTTGTGCCTAAGAAACTTCTTATTCCGATTAATATTTTGGGAGTGGGCCAATTCACAATGGCTTGCACTTTAGAAAGATCAATTCTCAACTCGCCTCCTCCTACAATGTGTCCCAAATAAACCAAAGAAGTATTTCTGAACTCACACATTGACATCTTAAGAAATAATTTCTCTTTCTTCAAAACATCAAGCACTCTTTTCACATGCAAGACATGTTCTTCTCTTGTTTTTCTGAAAATCAATATATCATCTAAATACACAATCACAAATTCATCAAGAAATGGACGCAAAAAATTATCCATAACACGCATGAAGTTGTTAGTGCATTACACAAACCAAATGGCATAACCAACCACTCAAAAAGTCCTTGTTTGGTTTTGAATGGAGTCTTCCATATATCACTTTCTGCAATTCTTACTTGATGATATCCACTTCATAAACATAACTTAGTGAAAAACTTTGCTTCTTTCAGTTGATCAAGAAAATCATATATCCTTGGGAGTGGGTATTGATTCTTTACCGTTATCTTGTTCAAAGCTCTGAAGTCTACACACATGCGCCAAGTCCCATCTTTCTTCAGAATCAAGACTATGGATGAATGGCATGGCGAAGTGCTTGGCCTTATGAGTCCCTTGTCCATCATGTCCTTGATTTGCCTCTTAATTTCAGCATTCTCAATTATCGACATGCGATACATGCCGATGTTTGGAAGAGGACAATCTTGCTGCAACTGAATCTCATGTTGAATCTCCCTTTTTGGAGCCAATCATGTTCGGGCTCCTAAAACATCTCATGATGTGCATCAACTACATCATATAAATCTGATTTCAACTTAGGATCACAATCCTCAAATGATTCATGATTAACATCAGCTTTAGGCTTAATCATTAGAAGAACAAAATTCTTACTTGAATTTACCAGCCTCTTTACCTGTCCAACATTTACCATACCAATATTTGTCTTCTTGCGAAGGGCTCTAACAATTTACTACTTGTCATATTTGAATAAATGGTATTTGTTCTCATGGCGATGGAAGATCGCTTTCCCATCATACAATTAAGGACTACCCAACACAATATCTATAATATCAAGTGGAACCGCATCTAATTCAACTGTGTCAACAAAATGTGCAGTTATTGCAAACCGCAATATGCACTTCTTTGAAACCTGTAAATTTGCATCCTTACCAATCCACCCAAGTGGATATGGTTTTGGATGTGGAATCGTCTCAAGATTAAGTTTCTTGACCAAGTCTTCAGAGATTAAGTTTGCTTGTAACCCACTCTCAAACAGTGTGTCAATCTTGGTATCTTTGGATATAACCCTCGCATGAAACAGTTCAATTCTCTCTTCTTCATTTGGAGCTTGTATGTGATAGTTTGATGTACTAGTATTGGGTTTAGTTTCATTTTCTTTCCCCTTCATGTTCTTCAATCCCATGGCTGTAATTTTAGATTCATCACCAGAATCATCTCCTAAATCATGTTGGGTTGTAGCTGCAGTTTTATGTTTCCCTTTGTTGTTCTGATGTTTGGGCCTCTTTTCAAGATGTAATTTCCAACAATGATTATCATCATGGCATTCTCTTGAATAATGTTTACAGACCACTTTTTCTCCCTCTTTCTTAACAAATGCATTCTTTTTCCCTTACCTTTTGAGGTCTTCTCTTTGTTTTTCCACTTAAAAGGTTTCTTCCTACCCTCATCAGTAATGTTTTTCTCTCTAACTTCTATATGTGTGGCCTGAACAAAAACTTCATCTAGCCTTGTAGGGTTAAACATGAGGATAGTATGTCTTAGGTAGCTATTGTTGGGTGTGAAGCCTAATTATCTTCTTTATTTTGTATCACAGCATTGGACCCTTTTTCTTAACAGGGCGGCAACACTGCCCGTAATTGTACGTTGTCTGGGGGGTCTATGGGGGGGGTATGATTTTATGGAGCCCCCCCCCCCCTGGTGTGGGGTTTCAGGGGCAGCACCCCCGAAGCTAAAAACAGATGTAAAATTTCCTTGTAAAATTATAGTAATTTCTAGTCAAACTGGGTCGTTCATTAGGTAGATGATCTGACGGTAGAAGTTATGTTTAGTTTAGGGTTTTTTGCCCTAGAAGGAAACCCCTTGCTTGTATGAGGGTATTGTATTGCGGTTGTGTATTTTATGTGTATTCTGAGAGTGAGAAACACATAGGGAGACTGTGAGAGAGAACAGAGGATATTACAATGGATTTGATGTAGGTTGTGTCTCTTCATTTTTCTGGATAATAGAAAGGAAGGACTGGATGTTCGAGGTGGACGTAGCCCAAACTGGGTGAACCACATATATTTGTGTCTCTCTGGTTTTATGTGTTTTGTGTGCTTGTTTTTTCCGCATATTTTATGTGTTGCATTACCCTGTAATATATAATTTTCTAACAACTGGTATCAAAGCTGAAGGTCTATTTGGCTGATAAACTCGCAGGAAAGAAGGGTTCCTGGTTCGAGTGGGAGAAATAGCGGAATATGGTAAGTTTAGGGTCGAGAAATTTAACGACCAAAAATTCTTGCTATGGAAGACGCAGATGGAATATTATATGTATCAAAAATATCTATACCTACCATTAAGCAGAAAAACAAAGAAGTCAACGACTATGACAGACGTAGAATGGGGGATTCTCGATAGAAAGGCACTTGGAACAGTACGATTATGCCTCGCAGCGTCGGTAGCCTTCAATATTTCGAAGGAAAAAACAACAGAGGATTTGATTAAGACATTGGCGAAACTATATGAAAAACCCTCGGCCTCAAACAAGGTATTTCTTATGAAACATTTATTTAATATGAAGATGTCGGAAGGTGGATCTATTGCAAACTATTTAAATGATTTTAATATACTTTCCAGTCAGTTAAGTTTTGTAGGGGAAAAATTTGATGATGAAGTTAGGGCTCTGTTATTTCTGTGCTCATTGCCAGAAAGTTGGAATGGTTTAGTTATGGCCATTAGTAACTCTGTCTCTAGATCTAGTACTTTAAAGTTTTATGATGTTGTTGGTGCTATCCTTAGCGAGGAATTGCGACGGAAAAGCTCTGGTGAGACATCGGGTAATGCTTTGAGTGCAGAGTCTAGGGGAAGAAAAATGGAAAGAGGAAAGAGATAAGGATATCGCAATAAATCAAGGAAAGGCAGAACCAAGTCTATATCGGGGATAGTGTGCTGGAAATGCGGAAAGAAAGGACACCTGAAGAAAGATTGTAGATCTCGGAAGGGAAAAGAAGGAGACGCACAACAAGAAAACAATCATGAAGAAAATGTGATAGGTGATGTGTTAAAATATGCTTTGATTCTTTCTTTCGAAAATGTTACTGATTCCTGGGTGGTAGATTCAAGGGCCTCATTCCATGCCACACCTGATAAGAAATATTTTCATGACTACGTTCAAGGATATTTTGGACAAGTTCGTTTGGGTGATGATAAACCCTGTAAAATTTTTGGAATGGGTAAAGTTCTTGTAAAACAACAGAATTGAAACCAATGGCTATTAAAGCAGGTAAGGCATGTTCCAAATCTGAAGAAAAATCTGATTTCAACAGGGCAATTAGGCGGTCAAGGTTGTGTGACGACTTTCACAGATAAAACTTGGAAGGTCACCAAAGGAGCCCTGGTAATAGCAAAAGGCGAAAAGGTTGGTACATTATATTAATGTAATGGTATTTCTAACTCTGCTAATGCTTTAACTTCCAAAGGAGTAGATGCAGCATTATGGCATCATAGGCTCGGACACATGAATGAGAAGGGGATGAAGATTCTTCACTCAAGAAATTTGTTGTTGGGTTTGAAGAATATTGATTTGGATTTCTGTGAGAATTGCATTTATGGAAAACAGAAGAGAGTCAGACTTCTCAGAGTTGGGAAAGAAAAGAAGAGCGAAAAATTAGAGATTGTGCATACAGATGTATGGGGACCTACTCAGGTATCGTCTCTCTGTGGCTCTCGTTATTATGTTACTTTTATTGATGATGCAACTAGAAAAACTTGGATTTATTGTATTCAGAATAAATCGGATCTATTTGATACTTTCAAGAAATGGAAAGCTTTGGTTGAGATTGAGACAGGAAAGAAGTTGAAGTATCTCAGATCAAGCAATGGAGGTGAATATTACAACAAAGAGTTTGATAGTTACTGTTCAGAGCATGGAATTCGCAGAGAGAAGACAGTTCCAAGAACACCACAAGAAAATAGTGTGTCAGAAAGGATGAACAGAACAATCATGGAGCGTGCAAGGTGCATGAGATTGCATGCAGGACTACCTTTACAATTTTGGGAAAATGTTGTAGATATTGTTCTTTATCTAATAAATACAGGGCCTTCAATTTCTTTGGATGGTGGTATTCCAGAGGAAGAATGGATAGGTAAAAAGATAAACTACTCTTTTTTAAAGCCTTTTGGTTGTGAGGCCTTTGTCCATATTAATAAAGAAAATAGAACAAATCTTGAGGCAAAATCAAAGAAATGTACCTTTATTGGATATGGTGTTAATGATTTTGGTTATCGCTTATATGATTATGAAAATCACAAAATCATTAGGAGCAGAGATGTAATATTCAATGAAAATGTATTTTATAAGAATCAATTGCAGGAAAAGAAACAGGAAAAAGAAAACAAAGAATACACAGTTCTTGATGAGATCACAGAAAAATTAAAGGTGGCTGAAAATAATAATAATCAACAGCCACAACAACAAAAACCACCACAACATCAACAAGCACCTCAAACACCTGAAAGTGGTGTCAGAAGATCTACCGGGATAAGTAGACCCCCTGAACGATACTCTCCTTCATTATATTATTTATTGTTGACTGATTCTGGTGAACCTGAATGTTATGAAGAAGCAATGCAGGTTGAAACCAGGAAGAAGTGGGAGCTAGCCATGGAAGAAGAGATGGACTCCTTAATACATAACCAGACTTGGGACTTAGTTAGGTTGTCTGCTGGTAAAACAACATTGCAGAATAAATGGGCTTATAGGCTGAAGGAAGAAGATGGAGGAAAACATAGGTACAAAGCTAGACTTGTGGTGAAGGGGTCCGCACAGAAGAAAGGTATTTATTTTGATGAAATATTTTCTCCTGGTGTTAAGACGACTTCAATCAGAACTATTTTAAGTCTTGTAGCAGCGGACGATTTGCATCTTGAACAGTTAGATGTAAAGACAACATTTCTCCATGGAGATTTGGAGGAAGAGATCTATATGGAGCAACCAAAAGGATATGAGGTCAAAGGGAAGGAAAAATTAGTGTGCAAGCTAAAGAAGAGCTCATATGGCTTAAAACAGGCTCCAAGGCAGTGGTATATAAAATTTGACAAGTTTATGTCTGAACAAGGTTATACTAGATTTCACTCTGATCATTGTGTTTATCTGAAAAATCAAAATGATGGAAGCTATATTATATTGTTATTGTATGTAGATAACATGCTTGTTGCAGGGTCTAACATGCAGGAAATAAATTTTCTCAAAATAAAATTGGCAAATTCATTTTCAATGAAGGATTTGGGAGCTGCAAAACAAATCCTTGGTATGAGAATAACTAGAGACGGGAAAAACCGCAAATTAACACTGTCTCAACATGAGTACATACAAAAGGTGTTGAAAAGATTTAATATGCAGAACGCAAAACCAGTTAGTACACCTTTTGCTAACCATTTCAAACTTAGTAAGGATATGTTCCCCAAGACCTAAGAATAAATGGACTATATGTCTAAATTTCCATATGCATCAGCAGTTGGAAGCTTAATGTATGCAATGGTCTGCACAAGGCCTGATATTGCACATGCAGTGGGAGTTGTAAGCAGGTACATGAATAATCCAGGAAAAGAACATCGGATGGCAGTGAAATGGATTCTCAAATATTTGATACGTACCACAAATCAAGCATTATGCTTTGGTGGTTCAAACATTGCTCTACAGGGATATGTTGATGCAGATATGGCAGGTGACAGAGATAACAGGAGGAGCACTACAGGGTATGTATTTACTATAGGTGGAACATCTGTTAGTTGGGTTTCAAAAATCCAAAGTGTTTTTGCACTTTCAACAACATAAGCAGAGTATGTTGCTGTTATAGAGGCTGGTAAGGAAATTATTTGGTTACAAAGGTTTATGGATGAATTGGGTAAGAAACATGATATGAGCACGTTATACAATGATAACCAAAGTGCCATTCATATTGCAAAGAACTCAGCATTTCATTCTAGGACTAAACACATACAGCTCAAGTACCATTTCATACGGTCAGTGTTGGAAGATGGACAGCTGAAGCTGGAAAAGATACACAGTAGCCATAATCATGCAAATATGCTAACAAAAGTTGTAACCAGGTAGAAACTGAGATTATGCTCAGTTTCAAATGGTCTTCAATTATGACGATGAAGACGAGAAACAACCAGGTCCAAAGTGGAGTAATTTTCCAGCAAATGAAGCAGCGGTGGAGTTGCTACAATCAGTCTCCAAGTGGGAGATTGTTGGGTGTGGAACTTGATTATCTTCTTTATTTTGTATCATGGAACTGGATCCCTGTTCTTAACAGGGTGGCAACACCACTCGTAATTGTACGCTGTCTGGGGGTTCTAGGGGGGGGGCTGTGATTTTATGGAGCCCCCCCTAGCGGGGGGTTTCGAGGGCAGTGCCCCCAAAGCTAAAAACAGATGTAAAATTGCCTTGTAAAAGTATAGTAATTTCTAGTCAATCTGGGCCGTTCATCAGGCGGATGATCTGACGGTAGAGGTTATGTTTAGTTTAGGGCTTTTTTTCCCTAGAAGGCAACCCCTCGCTTGTATGAGGGTATTTTATTGCGGCTGTGTATTGTATGTGTATTCTGAAAGCGAGAAACACATAGGGAGACTGTGAGAGAGAACAGAGGATATTACAACAGATCTGTTGTAGGTTGCGTCTCTTCATTTTGCTGGATAATAGAAAGGAAGGATTGGCTGTTCGAGGTGGACGTAGCCCAAACTGGGTGAACCACGTATATTTGTGTCTCTCTAGTTTTATGTGTTTTGCGTGCTTGTTTTTTCCGCATATTTTATGTGTTGCATTACTCTGTAATATATAATTTTCTAACAGCTATGTAAGTCTCCTATGTACTTGAGCAAAGTATCATGGCTCTGCAAATATACCCCTAATAAGAGTGCTCTTCTCCTAAATTCTTGAGTATATTCTTGCACATTCTGTCCTTTCAACTGTCTAAATTTTTTCCAGTTCAATGTGGCTTTCTTCATATGAGCTAATGGATAAAACTATTGTTTTATCGTAGTAATGAAATCAGTCCATGATAGGATAATCTTACCATGCTTCTTGATCTCCTCCTTTGTCTTGGCTTCCCACCAAACAAGTGATTCACCTTCCATTCTCAATGAAGCTAGTTGGATTTTGGTATCATCATCATGAAGGCTCTGAATTCTCAAATAGACCTCCAATTGCCTAATCCAATTATCAAGATTTTTTGCATTGACTTCACCATTAAACATTGGCAATTCAAACATAACATCAAGTTTTAGAAAAGGACTTTTACCAGCGTTCTTTGACTTGTGTGGCTGATTTACTGAAGATGAAGTAGAGGATGATGATGATGAGGGTGAGGATGGTGACTTTCCACTACCTCCATTTCCTCCATTTCCCTTCTTTGATTTATCTTCATCATTTTTACCTCCTGATGATACTTGTCCTTCCTTGTAAATTTTGGATCCTTCTCCTTCTAGTCTCTCATTCCTTTCTTGATAAAGGATTCTCACCATCTCACTCATGTCAAGGAATGCTTTCCTGGACACTCTTTCTTCTTCTTTGGGATCCACCTCTTCATGGATTTCTTCTTCCTCTGGAGGCATGCCTAATGATGCTTCTGCTTCTTTTGGAGGTGAAATAGGTGGTGGAAAATGTGGCAATCTTGCCCTCCTTTGTTGTGGCTCACTTTGAGACCCTCTTGCTTCCACCAATTTGCCTTCTCCTCTCTTAAGCTTGAGCCTAGTAAGCATGTGAACACTTGCAAACAGTTAAACAAATCTTTGCACATAACAACACTAGAGAATAAACTCTAGATCTGATATCAACCTGATCTAAAAGGATTGTATTAGTTTGATGTGCTAAGTTTCTTTTCAGTCATGAAACATGTACATATTTTTCTCCATTTGTTTGCTTAAGGATTGAGGAATTTAACCATGAAACATAGATGAAATTGTGAGTTTTAAGCATGTAAATAAGCCTAAATAACATTGAATAGCAGTGTATAACAGAGAAATAACATCAGACATAATATTTACATAGCAGGAATGATGAATTAGTTCACCCCTCCTGGGCTACATCTGCTAGTCCAGCTCCCAATGGCATGTCCATCTTTCATTATGCCCAAAATTTTGCAAATACATGTGTTTACAAGCCTCCAATGGTTTTTTTCTCTACACCAATGGCTCCAAAATGCTCAAATTAGTCTAGGTAGACTCTTGTTTCACCCAAATTGGTTGAAATTTGACCTGGCTAAGATTTTTCCCAATATCCCCTAGAAATCCTCCACTAAATGTGGAGAACTGCACCTATTTGCAGTTAAAAAGAGCATTTTTCCTGAAATTTAGTGGCGCTCCAAATTCCCGCCAGTGTAAACCATTTACATTTAAAGTTTACGGTTAAGGGGTGGGGTGGCCACATGCCAACCCCCCTTAAACCCCGCAATCATGTTTTAAAAATTCGCATTAAAACTTGGAGCAGAACCCGAATTGGATAGCAGAGTTCTAAAACCGTCGGCTCACAGCGGAAGTGTTTGCATGTGATAGCTTTGAATTTTAACTATCACAGAACCATCAGATGGTTATCCATCGACCTTACAAAAAAAGTGACAGTGTAATAATATGTCATGTGACCATAAAATTTGAGGCCGCCGGCGAGTTGGGACCGTCGGTGGCTCCCCCCCCCCCCCCCATATACAAGAGTTGTAAACATTAAATAACATCGGCACCCTATAGGGGTAAGATTCACTCGATAGCGGAGCTGGTCGGAGACTTATGCGCTTTTGGAGGTCACGAGGTCAAACCCCCCGCACCTATACAAAAATTTTACACCACTATACAGGGGACACGTGGCAGCCTCAGGGCTGGCCACGTGTCACCCAATCATTGGTTCTTCAAAATCAAACATACAACACATCAACAACCCAGAAGATGCCACATGGTGAAACATCATTGGTCTAGAGAATGGAATATTTGGAGAATATTCCCCTTTTTTCTGACTATACCTACATACTGACTGGGCATCCCAGTCAACCTTGTCACAAATTTTAGATGTTTGGGAAATCGATCAGAACGCGATATTTCCCTCATACGACATCAGTTTTTTTAACCATTTGCGGCGTCGGAATCAGAACGACGAGATCTACCTGGTCGCTTAGGTTTGGTACAATTTCAAGCATTTTCAATTTTGAGAAAAATTCATGAACTCCTGATCAATACATCTGGAGGAGTTTTCGCAAGGTTAGGGGTCTCCTGATTAATTGGATCAAATAGCCATTTGGCCTGGGGAATGAAATAAAGATTGAATTTGATCATTTTGTTGGCATCTCGAAATACTTTATCTCCCTGCGAATTTTGTTACTTCTTTACACAACAGGGGTATCTTTATACTGGGTCATGCCATTGATGGTTGGGATGGCAACATACCGAGATGGAAAAATTCTACTCAAATACATATATCTGGGAATTCTGCAAATGATTGGAACATGTTTATTGTTTCTTTGTGCAGGGCTGGTGTGATGAGATGTGGGAACCGGGATGCGATTATCTGGGATGGCCCCACTTGGGGATATTCTCTCATTGTCAAAGACATATACAGATATATGTGTCCCACCTCTAGGGAACATGATCGTTCCTGGTTCCTGCACATGTGGGGGATGCACATGCTTTTGAAGATTATATTATTTTATTGGCTAGTTTGGTAGAACAAGATCCTTACATGGGATCATTTATTTCATAGAGGTTTTATGGAACCAGGACTATGCTCTCTATGTGGCTTTGATGGGGAGACTATGGAGCATTTATTTTTCAGTTGTCGTTTTTCTATCCAGATATTGGATCTCATCTTCTCACATTACCGCATTCCTGCCACATGTTTTCTATCCATCCTCCACTGTTTTAAATGGGCTATCAAATGTCGGAGTGTAGATTCTGATATTCCTTTTTTTACTATATGGGAGCTCTAGAGAACTAGAAATCAAGTCATTTTTGATGGGTCCACTGCTCATATTTTATGCACTGTGTCTAAGATCCTATCCTGGATTTTTTAAATGCCACCTCGAACATGTATGACTCAAGACCTATCCCTACGTATGCGGAGAAAAATTATTATGATGTTGGCAAGTTTATTTGATGGCACGACAAAAGAAATTTTATGCGATTGTGGTATTTTATTATACAGGATTGTGGATGATAAATTTTCTTTGACTTAGGGTGGCAGGGATGGGACAAATACCCAGGCGGAGTTGTTGGCCCTTTGGGGAATGTTATGGTTTTCTAAGAGACTATATATCGATCCCATTCACATCTATGGAGACTCCCAAACCATTGTACAGGCTTTCAACAGACATAATTCTTTCGATCCACCCAATCTTAGATATTGGCGTAGAAGGCCTAAGGACCTTCTCATCCATATCTTACATATTCCAGGAAAAAACACTAAGGCAGATATTTTTTCCAAGCGTGGCCTGCATATGGAGGAGGGATACTTGAATTTTTTCCACACTATTGTTGGTTAGGTGGTTTGCTGGGGTCACATACACACTCCCTAGTCTGTCTTTTTCCTACTATTTGGTCTGTTATATTTTCATGATTTGCACCGGGGTTTATTTTGATGCAAGATATATTTCCCCTTTGTCATTTTTTTTTGGTATAGTCTCTATATGGAGACTTTCTCAGTTTACGGAGATACATGAATTCAGTTGTTGGTTTATCCTACTTTCAATATCTATTATTTTCCTTTCATGGATGATTGTATGGTAGTCATATATCTCCACCACTGGATTATGACTGCATGATGCAAAAAATGTGGAACTCTCATGGGATCTCATGTAAACTGTTTTTTATATCATAATGAAACAAAAAAAAAAAATCTTCTGGAAAAAAAAACCAAATCCCAAAAAGCTCTAATTTGTTCTACCTTTAATGCCCGAAAATCACAAAGAACACTAGAGATCCCTTTTCCTTCACTTACCAAAAATCAATAGGTCCAAGGTGCATGAATCTCCCCCACAATTTGGCTATAAAAAGGAGCTATGAGTATGTATTTAAAAATAGTTCATGAGAGTTCATTAGCATAGTCATGTTGGTCGATTGATTCTTGAGATACATCTTCTTGAGAGTCTTTACATTTGCTACATAAAGAGAGAGAGCTTTTGAATGATCTTTAAGAACCCTCCAAAGGACTAACAGAAAAGGCCCACTACTCGCTACCTCTTATTGGTGTCTCCCAAGGCCTTTGTGCCTTACATTCATTGGTTGTATAAAATTTTGCTTACTTAATTATTCATTGTGTGATATAGCTTGTTCATTTTATTTATTTTATTTTTGTTTTTCTTGTTTATGTTAATGATGCAAGATATTGATGTTTTAACCATGTTACTTGTCATTATTTGTAGTTAATAATGTTAATTAAATGTGTCATTTAACTTATATTCATTTTATTTATTTTGTTTTGTTTTACCTGTTTATGTTAATGATACAAGATATTAATATTTTAACAATGTTATTTCTCATTGTTTATTGTTAATAATGTTTAGTCATTTTTTAATTTAAAAAGAAAAATTTTCTAACCTTAGATAAACTATTCTCCCAACAAACTTAACTTCATCCAAATCATATATTATAATCTTATTTTTTTTGTTTCTATCAATGAGTGAATATATTTTCCTAATGTATTCTCATTTTTTTTTTAACTTCTTTAATTTCAAAGAGAATTAACAAATTTGGAAATTAAATCAATACAAAACTTGAAGTAACTTCCATTTATACATAGTCAAGTTCATCAAACTCAAATTTGATAAAAACAACTCAATAACCTCATAACTAAATAACCTTGATAAGAAAAAAGACTTGCTTTGATCTATATTAAATTAAAGTGCCACTAAAAAAAGTCTGACGGAGAAACCAAACCAATAGAATAACCCATATTCCTTATCTTATAAATAGATTTTTTCATATGAAATTTTAACAAAACCCATAAAGTAATCCATATTCCTTACCTTATAAATAGATTTTTGCATATTAAATTTTCCAAGAAAAATTTGCAAATTGATCCATATTCCCTACCTTATAAATAGATTCTCCCCATATTCCTTACCTTATAAATAGATTTTCGCATATTAAATTTTCGTACATTAAATAGATAGTATCATATTTGTTTTCACTTATTTAACAATATTAAAATTAAATTCTAAGTAAAACAACTCCATAACAAAAAAAAAATTATAAACACTTGTAAAATATATTATCACAAATTCTAATAAAATATTTATAATAATTTACAAACTAATTATTTATTAAAACACCTTATTTTCTATTACAAATCTACCTCTTTATTATTAAACGCTTGTAAAATATATTATCACAAATTCTAATAAGACATTTATAATAATTTACAAATTAATTATTTACTAAAACACTTTATTTTATATTACAAATCTACCTCTTTATTATTAACCCTTTGACAATATTTAATTTATTGAAGTTTAAAAAAAAATTGAAAAAAAAAAAATTATGTTTTTCTGAATCTAACAAATAAAGTTTTTGAAATACCCTTTGACAATATTTAATTTATTGAAGTTTAAAAAAAAATTGAAAAAAAAAATTATGTTTTTCTGAATCTAACAAATAAAGTTTTTGAATTATGTTTTGTTGTAATTTTAAGAAGAAATATAGACTTCTACGAAATGATTTTATATCACGTGTTTTTCCAAATATAAAATATAATTATTTTCCCAAATTATATATAATATATATAACAAAGTTGACCTTTAAAATTCATATGTTTTAAGTAAACAAAATATTCATGAAAATCTTGATGGAGAACTTAATTATTTCCCAACTTTAAAAGTGAGACCACACTTTTTTGATAGTTTCGCATTTTGAGATTTTGGTATGGTCTTTGCTAAATTTTTATTTGAGTACTATAAGGATGCCATACATGTCTAACATTTATATGTGAGAGTTAAGATGCCATACATGTCATTAATATGTGAGAGTTAAGATGCCATACATGACTAACATTTATATGTGTGAGTAAATGTTATATATGGCTTCACATTTTATGAATGATATTTGGAATAGATTTATTTAGTTATTTTATATAAATTTATTAAAGATTATTTTGAAATTTTGAAATTTTTGATGTAATTTTTTTTTTTTTTTTTGATAATTAATGTTTATTAAGAAGAATATATTTTTCATTTCAGTATTGGAGATAGATGTTATAGATTTGCATTTATAGATGGTTAGGTTTTTCTATGGCCTAAGGGCTTAAGCATAGACTTAGCAGGGATGATTGGTGTTCGAGACGGGGGATTGTAAAGATTGTTAGGATGTACAACCTAGGCATTAGTACATGACAGTATCAGTTTATGTGAGTTATGGAATCAAAGATTTTCTCGCTTGCATTACAAGGTTTTGCCAACTTTGAGGAGGATGGTTACAAGTCTTCCAAAGCTCTAGGAAAAGCATGAGGGTGTTTATAGGGGTTGTGCACTTGGAAAGAATGTCAAGGGATATTTTCCAAGCAGTGATAATAGGTCCAAGGGGATCTTGGATCTATTTCATTCATATGTATGCAAACCGATGATAGTACCATCGTTGGGTGGTTTCTTGTAATATGTGGCATTCATTGATGAATGATCCCATAAGACATGGATCTACTTCATGAAGACCAAGGATGAGGTCTTCAGTAGGTTTCAGGAGTTCAGGTCTCAGGTGGTGAACTTGATAAGGAAGAAGATCAAGCTTTTGAGTTCAAATAATGGAGGAGAATATATTTCCAGGGACTTCAGTTATTTATGCAAGGAAGTAGGGATCAAGAGGGGGTGGATGGTTCCTTATAATCCTTAGCATAATAGGGTTGTGGAAAAGAATAATAGGTATATTGTGGAGTTCTCAAGGTGATAATTCATGATCGGGATTTAACCATGTTCTTATAGGAAGAGGCAAACAACACGACAATTTATGTTTAGAACATGAGTCCTCACCGAATGTTGGAGGACAATACTCCTAATGAGGCATTCACAAGAGTGAAGCTAGAGTTAAGTCATTTGAGGATATTTGGTTGTCCAATATATATCCAGATACCCAAGGAGAAGATGAAGAAGTTAGAACACTCTAGGAAGAAGGGTACTTTTGAGGGATATAGTGAGACTTCGAAGGCCTACAGGATCTAAATTCCAAGACATCCTCCGATTGAGGTTAGTCGAGATGTTACTTTTGATTATGAGGTAGCCTTTAGGAGGTCTAGAGAGTCTTATATGTAGTAGAATGATATGAAGAATGAAGGTATATTAGATCCCTCTAGTCTTGTTGTTCATCCTTCACACTATCGATAGGAGTTAGTAGATCTAGCCGAGTCAATGGACCCATCTAGAGATGTTGCAGTAACGAGAGAGAGATTGTCATGGCCTCATGATACTTTGCAGGATGTAGAGAAGCATGAAACTCATAGGGTTAATTTTAGGGAGAGAAAACAACCACAAAGGTACTCGATCTATATGGAATTGGTGATCTACATCATTGATTATAAGCCTTCCAGTTATGAGGAGGCAGCTGGCCAGTAGGTTTGGAAGGATGCCATGATGGAGAAGTATCAATCCATCATGAAGAATGATGTGTGAGAGATAGTTCCAAGGCTAGAAGGGAAGTCAATGGTGACTTCCAAGTGGATCTATAAGATCAAGCATGTAGCATACAATAGCATTAAGAAGTACAAGGCAAGGTCTGTGGCAAGAGGGTTCTCCTAGAAAGAGGGAGTGGACTATGACGAGACATTTTCTTGACTCACTAGGTACACTTACATTAGAACTATTGTTTCTCTTGTTTTAGTTATGGGTTAGAATATAAAATAGATAGATGTGAAGACCACATTCCTCAATGGTGTGATTAAGGAGGAAGTGTACATAGAGAAACCTCAAGTCTTCAAGATACCCTGGAAGGAGTCCCATGTTTGTAGGTTTAATATGGTTGTAAAAACTCAAGCAGACACCTAGGGCATGGTATTGAAGGATTAATGGATACTTGATGAGTTTTGGATTCACTTAGAGTGATGCAAATCCTAACCTTTACTTCATGGTTGTTGATGGTGATCCTTTGATCTTACTGTTGTATGCTAATGATATGTTTCTTACTGGGGTAGATAGGCTCATTTTCAAGTGCAAGAGGGGGTTTTCTTCAGAGTTTGAGATGAATGATCTTGGCTTGATGCACTATTTCTTAGGATTGGAAGTGTGGCAGAGATTGGGTGAGATATTCCTTGGACAAGGGAAGTACACATTTCATATGTTGAGGAGATTCGGTATGATGGACTGCAAGTCCATGGATACACCTATGGTGACCAATCTGAAGAAGCTCATTGATTCCACTTCGTATTTAGATTTGTTGGATCCCACTATGTACTGGTATTTAATTGCATCCTTGATGTCCCTGGTTAACACCAGGTCATATATTTGCTTTGCAGTGAACACCCTAAGCCAATTTATGGTTGAGCCAAGGCATGTACATTGGGTTACAGTGAAGAGTGTGTTGATGTACTTGTGTGGTATAGTTGGATATGGTCTAAGATATTTCTGAGGTGGTGAAGTGAGGTTGTAGGGATATGCTAGTTTCTATTGGTATGAGAGTGTAATGGATAGAAACATCACCTTGAGGTGTTGCTTTAGCTTGGTATCAGCTATGATATCCTAGTTTAGTGGGAAGTGGACTTTTGTTGCACTCAATATAGGAGAAGAAGAGTATATCGCAGCTAGTGCCGCAATTCAAGAAGAAATATGGCTTCAGAAGCTACTGATAGGGCTATTTGATCAGGAGCTAGAGATGACCTTAATATATTGTGATAATCATAGATGTGTCAAGATTTCAGAGAATCCAATATTTCATGATAGGTCGAAGCACATTGAGATCAAATATCTCTTCATCTGATACAATACAGAAGGGGGCAGTGAAGCTCTAATTGTTAGCAGACTAATCACTCTTACATACAAGAGCGATCTCCTTAGACTCAGTAACTAAATCTAGAAAAAACAGAAGAATATACACTAACATTTCTCTAGCAATACTTGAAAAAATGTAGATGCATTTACCCATTTAACGAAATAAGTCTTCAAATTCCTTGTTTTCTTGATATATTGATCCACTTTCAATCCCTGAAACTGAAATTTACAACGAAAAAAATAAGCACAAGATCAAAACATTGGAAATTTCAAACTATTGCTAATAGAAGAGTAAGGAGCTTCGATACATACATGTAAACATTAAACATATCATGTGAGAGAGACATTGTACTTGTATTAATAATGAGAAGAAGAGTTTACAACCCAATAGCCATTGATGTCATAAGCTTCCTTCCATATTTGTAATAGTAACAGATGTGACATCGCACTTTTCTAAAGTGAAACGTGTGATTATGCCTGAAATTAGGGTTTTTTAACAATGTAATCCATGATTCTTTTATTTGTCAAAATGGATTTTATTCCAGATTTGTAGGGGATTGCTGAAAAGGGTTCATTAGATAGCGTGAGATCTTGATTTATGGTAATTTTCCTAAGTGTGACAAAATGAAGTGTAAAATATTTCCCCCTAAAGTACGAAGTCAAAAAAATTTATATAAGGAATGAAGTGCTTTAACATGTGAAAGTTTGGATCGAAGACTGATTGGTTGGAGACCTGAAAATCAACAATCTAGGATTATAGTACAATATCATCATGAGGTCATCTCTAAGAAATCAGCAATGAACGATTATAGTACAATATCATCATGAGATCATCTCCAAGGTAGGAATTCCCATACAAAACATAATATATAAACAAATATAGACCTAAGTATGAAAATGTGAAAAGATCCATCTAAAAAAATTGAAGTCATGACCACTAGACATACCTTGTGGATCCATACTCAAACAGACTCAATATGAACATAGCCACCAACATAAACTGTGGATCTATGCATCAGTCATGAAAACTCCACGCAACCTCGATAAAACAAATAGGATCCAAGTTCTTCGTCTTCTACCACTCGATAGTATGAATCTAACCATGTGAATGAATTTTTCAAAGTTGAACATGGTATATACCATCTGATTAGTGGTCAATGATGAGAATAGTTAACAGATGTGAGATGAAGTACCAATAATGACAATGGTACTCAAAGTACTCTAGCACAGTATATGAAGTGTGAATGAATGATCTAAAGTTGAACACTCATAGTGACATAGTTTCTCTTGATCAAAGTTCAATGATATAAACTTGTCGTTGAATGCGAAGAGACTTGCCATTAAGGCATGCAACTTCCAAGGTACTAAAGGGAGTTTCTAATTCAACTTCCTAGATAATTTGTTGAAGTCGATAGGAAGTGACCCGTTATAGCAGGGCATTGATGTATCACCCATCAACGACACGAAACGGGTATCAATATTCAAATTAAGATAGACAAAGTAAATCAGGACTGACTCAGGGATGATTGACACGAGAGAGGGATATACGTATTGAAAGAATATTTTAATTGAGGTTGAACTTCTCTTGAACATATTGGTGACATTATATGGAGTTGATAGCATCGATGAAAAATGGGATCAAAGACCAATATGAAGGATTTCAACAAGGTGTGATCAATAGATAGGTAAGTGGATTTCCTAACATAATCAGACACGAAAGTGAAACAGTGTCATGTTCAAGAGTGACTCGTTGCCAAATACAAACTCTATACACTGCTTTCCCAAATACAAACTCAACTCATAGATCAATTTTAGCTATTTTTAAATGGTCTGGAACTGCGATTTTGAGTATGTTTATGCAATATTTGCTTCAATTTCCATAAATATCACTACCTTAAAGTATATGGTGCCAGTAATTCTGGCGATTTACACCAGTATGATAGACAAATGGATCGATTCAGTTGATTCTGATGAGAACAAAGATCTACTCAGCTTGATATTGATGGTAGCCAAGAAGGGAAAAAGGAAGGAAACATAACCTCATGTTTCTATCCAATCAGCCTTTGACTCATAGATCAGTTTCATGGAATCCAATGTTACCAAAAATTTTGGATCTCAAAATTATGTTTTCTCTGGGAGTGGTGTAAGCCGAATTTGGTAGGATTTCTTCCTGTGATAAGTGCACAGATTCTATTCCAAATTTCCACCAAGGTTGTTGTGATAATCTGCGGATTTTTTGGGATCATTTCCACCCAAATTTAGCATCGATATTTGCGTTGATTGATGAGTATGATGCTCCATCAACTGCATGATATATAACGTAATTTGTTGGAGGACGTGACTCTACTGGTTGTGTTCTTGGTGAGCGAAGAAGGAGCATGGATTAATTCTCAGGTTGTTCATCTCAATAGAGACGCGGTTCATTAATTAAAGTGTATTTCAATGCTCACCGCAGTTTTTTTTCACAACAGTTAGTATTCTAACGGATGAGGTCTGACTTTTGGATTCAAAAGTCTATTTCAGGGAGCTAGAGAGCCTTCGAGGTTCTCCTGTTGCTTGATATGGTGAAGACAACGTTTTTTTTGGTCCTCCACATCATGGTAAACAATGCAGGGATTCTGAACCACATTTTTCCCACTATCGCACATACTTCTAATGAAGACTGAGACAGACCCGACATTCTAGATTTTCTGCAAGGGAGTTAAATGCATTGGTATATGAACTTATGGTGATTTAAAATCCGATAATAACCTGTGAGATGATAATTCGGATTTGAAGTAAATACAATAGCTTTCCATGCTCCATAATAGTATTTTGGTGAGGAACATTTGTGTTTACTGCTGCCACTCTGGAGCATGGAACGCAGCCTGCAGTTGCACCAAAGCATGAGGGACGTGCAATAATGGATGAAATGGATGTTGTTTCTATGAAGGAGTACATATCAATTGTTTTCCATGACACGAGATTCATTCTACAACACCATAATTGTATGGTTGAATGAACGTCTGGAATCACCCCATATAAAGGAAGCTAAGTGCAGGAATTGAATCCCTCTGTACCATCCAATGGATATTTTCTTGGACTCAAACCTGATTTCATCCACCTGTATGGTGAAACATTCAAGCATGTATGGAGATGGATACAATAAATCTCCATATGCTGCAATAAATGAAACCCACCTTGTAGAGTGCTTGAGTCTGAGTTGAAAAGGATGCAATAGACAATGAAAAATATGCATATTATGGCTTCAACATTATGATTTTGACAGACATAAGTGAAGTAAAATGGAAATGTGACTTTAAATAAAAATTGAAATTTATGTATGCAGCTAGTATATAGACCTACAGTTTCAGATTGATACTTTTGGAGGACCAAAAGTTTTCTTTTTGAGAAGGATAGTCATATCAGAGCAGTATTCTTGTTGATGCGAATTGCAAGCGTGAACAAAAATTGAATGTGCAGAAATGGGCGATGGCAA
The DNA here is from genome assembly GCA_034641835.2 of Pinus albicaulis. NCBI lineage: Eukaryota > Viridiplantae > Streptophyta > Pinopsida > Pinales > Pinaceae > Pinus > Pinus albicaulis. The sequence goes on from CM076576.1 coordinate 163,898,212, forward strand.
AGACATGTACGAGGCCATGATGAGGATGTCCAAAATGGTGGAGATAATGTATGATGCTAATGAGAAGAGAATCGAGGAAGAGGAGAAAGAAACATCAGAGAAATATGCTTCATCCACATCTTCCAGTGCTTATGCATCTTCTTCGTCACCTTCACTGTCTTCTCATCATTAAAATAAGGAGATCAACCAGAGTCTTCGAGAATAAAATTTTGAATTAATGAGACTAGTAGGAGAAGAGAAAGAAGATAAGCAAAGATTGCAGCTTCAGTCGTGGGCCATAGAAGAAGCCTTGGAGAAGTTGAAGCACAATGAAGTCTTAAAGAGGCCATCATCACATGTGTCTGAATCAACAGTTGAGGTAAACAATGTTGATTTCCCTTCAATTTCATCTTCACATGCTATTATTTTTGTTGGAAATGTGGAGATACCCATTACAGGAACTAGCATGATACTCCTCACCAAGATGGGATACAAAGGAGGAGGACTTGGCGTCAATGGCCAAGGTATAACTCAGCCATTAGAGGTTGTGTAAAGACCTAGAATAACAGGTCTGGGATATACTGAAGGATAGTGCTCGAAGGTTTTGGAAGCTTCCAATGCATGGTTGAAACCATCGGGGAAAGAGAATGATGGGAACACTTCACCATCATCCTATGACAGCGCCCATTGCAAAGAAAGAGCTTAGGAAAGTTCTTATCACCATGATTGCACCAGAGACAAACAATAAAGGTATAACAAGTCTTGGTATTCTAATGTTCATTTTTATTACAAGCATGTCGCTAACAATGAACATAGATAATGGCATTAGAAAACATGCAGTTTTTGTGGATTACATAGCCATGTATTTGTTGAGTGTTGGAAAAGAATGGTAGCACAAAAGAGGATGAGGCGTGAAAGGCCTTATCCATCGCAGGAAAATAAAAAGGTAAATTATGTCTGGAGGATGAAGAATTAGTGCAGTCATTACAAAATAAGTGGCCATCAAAGAGGCATGTGTTGGAGTCTCCATCCAGTGTAGCGCCTTAAGGACAAAAAATCAATTCAGGAACTAGTTAAAACAATTGTTTGACAAGAAAATGCGCCACAGAGAGATGACCCATTCACTTTGACGAGTGAGAGATGGTATTTCTAGGTGTGGTATAGTGTCATGGACTTACTTTGTAAATCATATGTTGCAATTTAAAATGTAAAAGTGATGATGTGTTTTCCATCCCTTATGAAGACACAATGATATTTTGGCCTTGTATTAATAACTGGGGTATTGATTCCATTTGATGTAAACTTGACCACAGAGTATGATTATAAACTTGTGGAAAGTGTGTGGAATGCTTGGTTCATAGATTGGTCACTTAGATAGGCATGTAACTTGCAAAATATTGTACTATAGGTTTGCAGAGGACGCAAGTGTCAGCTCATCGCTTATGGCTCCGAAGGACAAAGGTGAAGGAGAATGTAGGGTGACCTTTCAGGGCACTTGTGGCATAGATAAGGTACAAAGCAGCTGCAAATTATTTTCATGCTTTTGGTGGACCAAAATCTCCTTAGTGGGGAGGATTGATCCAGGAGGCTCTAGACACCCTCAGGAGACCAAGAGGGCTAATGATAGGTCAAAATTAAAAGTGGTCAGATGGCTCTCAAACCAGGTTTAGGTTGAAGTACTCGTCACCCTAATCCAATGGTGCAAACAGATCTACAATACGAGCTCATATGGAGAAGTTATATCAAGTCAAATTTTTGGTCAAAGTTGGGCAGTGGGCCAGATTTAAGTGTCCCGCAAATTCACCATCAACTGGCAGGGAACCCAGCACCCGAAAACAGGCGAAATTGTGGCCTCTTTAATTTTCCTAATGATCCTTATTTTTGTTAAAATCGAAAATGACCATTATGGTTTAATAAACAAAAAAATATTAAAAAAAGAAAGGTGGTGGGCCATGACCCCTTTCCCCCCCCGTTAGACCCTTATTATATAAAAAATATATTAAATTTTGGGTTGGCGGGCCATGACCCCGTCGAACCCCCAATAACCACCGCCTTCATATAACAAAGGCAGGAGCCTGTATATATATAACATGGTTCCAAAAGGGTTGGTTCGGGGTCGCGTGGAGCGGAACCCGTCCACCACATTCATATATATAGCCAACCCACCTACCTCCATTCTGGTGACTCTTGAGCTGGTTCGACGGGGCTCGAACCCGCCCAGCCCACGTGGGTCGACCCCCACTGGGGCAACCCCATTCCAAACCAAAATTAAATACATTACAAACCATATATATGTGACGAATTAAAATCCAGTTGGAACATATATATATATATATATATATATATAACAATTATATGCCACTTAAACAACGTGTTCAAACAATATTCCAAACCACAAACCAAAAAAATGCCAATTCGGGTGGGGTCAGTGGGGTTGGAACCCCCGACCTCTGCCTTATCAACTCTACCACAACCAACGCGCCAAGCTATCACTTGGTAAACTCTACCCAACTTCATACAAAAAAATCTCGTTCCCACAGTGCGTCAGAGTAGAGCAGTAGAGAGGATAGCGCATGATTCAAGACACATGTTTATTGCAGGTGGAAACTTGAGCCATGGAGGCAGCGGAACCATGTCTCAAGGAATCTTGAGGGCATCAAAAGATTCCTTGAGGACCCAAAGTTGCAGGAGTCCATTTTCGACAAACTTTATGTCAATTTTACACCTCTCCACTACAAGGAAAATTACCTCTAGCGGATGGTTTTGAGGAATCCCTTATAAAAATAGACCAGATATATGTTTGTAGTGGAGGTCTCTAGAGGAGGTTGGCCGGTGGAGGTTTTGCAGATGTTTTTTGTCCGGTGTGTTTCTCAGCATAAACTGCACTGGTGCGTTTAACCCATAACGCACCAATGCGTACTAAAAATTGGCACAACGAGACACCGTTCTCTCCATACAAACCTGTCTAGTGCATCTAATTACTATAGTGTAGCAATGTGCTACGCAGAAATAGGCCTGGTGCGTCTTAAAAACCCATTCACCACCCGGTGCGTCTCAAAAACCCGTGCACCAAAATAGGGTTAAATAAAAAAAATTACCAGCCGAAAAATCTGCATTTTCACTTCTTTGGTGCTCCAGAGCTCTCGACCACCAGTGTGAATTTCTCTTGTGTGAAGTTCCCTACCATCGTTGCTCCCATTGCACACACTGCTTCCATCCATTGCCCACCTTGTGGAGTTCGAATTTTGGAAAACGGTGGGCAAATTGGATTTTTCAAATTCCTTAGCAAATATGCCTCCTCGACGCCAAAATGTACATGTATTTTACTTGTTTCTCAATAACTAAACATGTTAGCGGATTATATTTGTAAAAACCTTAAAATTTACCATTAAAAAAAAAAAATTTATGTGCAGTGCGCTCGAGCCGTTCGGCTCGCACCGTTCGTGGTGTCGCCTGTAAATTTATAGGTCACACCGCGAGCAGTGCTAATGAAAATTTCACCGCGTTCCAGTGCGGTACCGAAAAAAACGCACCATGCTTTTTTTTAAAACCTGACATGGTGGTGCAGTTGTTTAAATCACCACGTCGTTGACTATGTACCAATGTCAAGAGGGCGGTGTGTTGACGAAAATATGCACCCCAGGGCGAATAGTTTGGTCAGTGCACCGCCCTCCTGACATTAGTACATAGTCAACAGTGTGGGTGTTTACTACACTGCCAACAGTGCTAATGGAAATCGCACTAGGTTCTGATGTGGTACCTAAAAACAAGCATTGTGATTTTTTTTTAAAACTGACATGGTAATGCGGTCGTTCAAACGACCGCACCGTTAACTATGTACCAATGTCATGGGGGCGGTGTGTTGACCAAACTATATACCCCGGGGCAGATAGTTCGGTTAGCGTACCGCCCTCCTAACATCAGTACATAGTCAAGGGTGTGGGCGTTTACAGGACCGCACCGTTGACCATGTACCGATGTCAGGAGGGCGGTGCGCTGACCGAACTATCTGCCCCTAGGTGCATAGTGTTGTCAATGCATCGCCCTTCCGACACTGGTACATAGTCAAGAGTGTGGTCGTTTACAGGACTGCACCGTTGACCATGAATTATTGTTGGGCAGTGTGTTGACCTAACTATCTTCCTCGGGTTGGATAGTTTTGTCAATGCACTACAGAATAAATTACATTTTATGTTTTGCAGTGTGCGAAATTTCCATGCGCACCGAGGGCGGTGCCCGATAAAAACAGACGCACTAATACCGGTGCGTGACTATTTTTTTGGGCGCACCAACTGTTTTTTTTTAAATTGTATACATATATTTTTAAATACATGTCTCATTTAAATAAAAAAATGCATTTAATATGTGAATCATTCAGCGACGTCAACGGAGAGATTAAAGGGAACAGCAAGAACATATGGAGGACCAGTATAATTTGGTTCTCCTATGGGAGGCACGAGAGAGGGAGAGACTTATGTACCCTCACCCTATTACGGCAGCCACCCAGTTTCTCCTAAGGGAGGTGGTCCTCCTCAAGTTATATGAGGAGGCTACATCCCTGAAGGGCCCTAATCGGTTATTTTTATAACTCATCTTTAGCTGGAATGCCCACCGACAGGCTTTTCAGGTCGGTCTTGACCAGTCGTACGCGCCCACTGAAGAGGACATATATTTTATCACTAGCCTATCTAAGAGAGGGAAGGATTTGCCCCAATTCCCAGTTGTCTCAGTCGGCTATGCAGCAAGGAGTCAGTTGGTGTACTCCCAGAGATACATTAGCGACGATATACTTTCTTCTGCATATTTTCAGGTGTCCGATGGTCAGTTACGTATTGCTTCATTTGGTGCAGAGGAGGTGAGGTGCCTCTCACTACTGTTGACGACCATTGCACACCATACCAATGATGGGCAACGCATTAGTTGCTCGCTTTTATTTAATGTTGATTCTTTATTACAGGCGCCACGACTTGTGATATGGTCTGCGATTTTTTTGCGGCAATTTTGTACAACATTAGATAGATGTCGTTCTCAATCACATGGGAGGATGACCTTCCCTTTTGCTTGAGATTTATTTTGTTTATTTTTTGAGAGGTTTCCATAGATGAGGCCTACATTTTTTCGGCAGCCTCGTAGGCCGATGTTGCATGTACGGATGATGTGGGGCCAGATGATGTGCAAGAGGGGCTAGTCTGACTTTTCTTCCAGGATATCTCCTGATGCACTGGAGTTGCTATCCAGTCTTAATGATCATTCCTTCATTCTGATGCCATGTCTGTACATTGTTTTGGATTGGCGAGGGTGTACCAACATTCTCTTCACACAGGATGAGCCGTCGGATGTGAGAGGTAATATTAAAGTTTTCTTTAAATTAATATAATTTTATTTTATTGTCTTAATTAATTAATTAGAATTATCAAATTTATTCTAACATGTTCTTTAACTTGTTTTATTATTATTTTTAATGAAATTGTCTAATTATTATGTGTATATATATATATATATATATATATATATATATATATATATATATATATATATATATATATATATATATATATATATATATATATATATATATATAATGTAATATTCGTTATGGATATATCCACTGGCCACCAAATGATCTAGGTGTAGATCATGTTGACGAGGAGATGTCAGAGGCAGAGGATTAGGGTGAGAGACCTGGTCCTGATCAGGCATAGATACCCGAGGGTGTGAGGTGTAGGTAGGACACCCGATTTAGGATGAATTTGGGTGACCAACTCTATCAAATCCTAGTTGAGGAGGGAGTCAGGCCAGTTACGATCAGAAAGATACATGTCGATCGTAGGTTGACATAGATCTGGAGAGGCATGCCCCATGATATGTTGACCCACATGCGGCATATCGTTGGAGCTACTAGAGCACCAACGCAAGCGAGGAGGGGTAGGCGTGGTGGAGATGCAGTATGAAAGCAACACATCATCTGATGATCATGATCATGAGGGGAGTGATCATCATTCTAGTACTCCACCTCCTCCTCCACCTCGCGCTGGAGATGATGATGATGAGTGGCCTGCAGCATCTAGTCATGATCATGAGCAGGCATCATCTGAGTAGTCAGCACCATCTTAGCAGACACGTCCTAGTCCTGAGAAGGCACCTGATCCTAAGGAGGGCGCAGGTACATCTGAGGAGGCAGGTCCATCGACTAAGCAGGTCGTCGGACCATCCACTAAGCAGGGTGGACCATCCACGAGTCCTCAGTAGGCACCTCCAGATCAGCAGGCACATGATCATCATCTATCTGAGCATGTCGAGGCTACACCATTGACTGATCAAGCCTCAACTAGTACTAGTATTGATGTACCACCAGATATTTGACATTTATATGTAGTTATATTACAGTTTTATATTTTTGACATTACACACACACACACATATATATGGTCCATGTATTTTATGTTCATGTTGCAGATGTACTTAATTTACATGTTGGTTTTCATCATGATGGGTATATTGTTAGGTTATGTTATATATGTTCATTTAATGTGCAGCTTGCAGATAGATGTGTATGTGATAACAGTTATTTGACATGACATGTATATTTGATGTTTGTGTTGTGATGATGTTATACAATGCTTGTGTTTTGTTAGATGATCGTGATCACGATGATTAGATGATATTAGCGAATTTGAATGTTTTTAAGTCGAATATGATATTTGTACGATGGTTATCATGATCGTGATGTTTATTTTTAATATTAAATGATGATATTTATTAAATATTATGTCGTGATTGTAATTGAAATTTTAATTTTAATTGTATGTAAAATTGTAAAATTGTAATTGTATTTAAAATATTTGTAAAAATTTAATTGTAATTGTAATATTTAATATATTGTGAAATGATTGTAATTGTAATTATATGGTAAATTGTAAAATTGTAATTCTAATTCTAATTGTATGTAAAATTTTAAAATTGTAATTGTAATTGTAATTTTAGTTTTAATTTTAATTGTGATTGTATGTAAAATTCTAAAATTGTAATCGTAATCGTAATTCTAATTCTAATTGTATGTAAAATTGTAAAATTGGAATTGTAATTGTAATTGTCTGTAAAATTCTAAAATTGTAATTGTATGTGAAATTGTAAAATTCTAATTCTAATTCTAATTGTCATTGTAATTCTAATTGTAATTTTAATTATAATTGTATGTAAAATTGTAAAATTGTAATTGTAATTGTATGTAAAATTCTAAAATTGTAATTGTAACTGTATGTAAAATTGTAATTGTAATTATAATTGTAATTGTATGTAAAATATTTGTAAAATTGAAATTGTGAAATTGTAAAATTGTAATTGTAATTGTATGTATTGTCATGATTCAATTTTATTAAAATTTTTAAATTTGTAAAATTGTAAATTAATTGTCAATTTTTATCTATAATTACTACCGTAAATAAAATGTATAACGTAAATATTGTTAGATTTAAGACTTTTGTGATCTATAATGTAGATAAAAGTACTTTCGGAAAAATCACATCATTAAGATTAGGTTGACCTTTCGAACCAGCTAATGTGGTTCATCCTCAGGACAAGGTGGAGAGACTAATCGATCTCGGTAAATAAATAGTAGAGATGCATCATTGCCCGGAATTAGCCATTGAGACCTAGCCGTTAAGACTAGCTGTTAAGAACTAGCCGTTAGAAAGTTAGTTAATAAATTAATTAATTAAATAAATTTTTTATTATAACAAATGGGTTAATAAATTATTAAGTAACTAAAATGGGTAATAGGGAGGGGAAAAAATTTAGTTTAAAATATAAATGATTACTTAATTAATTTTTAATAAAATCAATTAATTAATTAATTAAAATAAAACTAAGGGACCTAAGAAGGAATTAGGGAGGGGCAAATTTTTATAACTAAATAAATAAGTAAATTGAATAAATTAATTAAAATTTTTAAGAAGGGGTTTATAAATAAATATAATAGGTAATAAAATAGAATAATAGGGGAGGGGGTAAAAATTTTGCTTGATAATACTAAATAAATAATTTATTTAATTATTCGATCAAATAAATAAATAAATATAAAATAATAAATAAACAAAAAGATCCAATAAAAATAATAAAAAAGGCAAAAAGAACTAAGAAGGCACTAGGGAGGGGTAAAATTTTTATAAAAATAAATAAATATAAACAACAAAAAAAATTATAAGGCGAGAACCAAGGCCCAGCTCTTACTTAATTTCCAACCATCATTGCGGTTGAGATTCTTAGTATGACGCTCAATTTCAATCGCCTCCCTTAATTTCCTATGGTGAAAGTGATCTACCTTAGCAACGACTTTAAAGTCTTCAATACAAACATGGTGGCACAATTTTTCCACATGTTCAGCAAGAGCTGAGGTACGGGACCGATTATGCCTAATATCCGCACCCCTGATTCTCTGCCTAATGGATTGACCTGTTTCTCCTATATAGGGAGTTCCACAAGAACAAGCAATCATGTAAACCCCTTTCATGTCCTTAGGGTCGATAGGGTCTTTAACAGACCCAAGAGAATTTCTAATAGTGCAGAGAGGTTTGAAAGAAGCCAAGATATTATTTCTTCGCAGGACATGGGAAATTTTGGCTGTTGTCCCCTGGATAAAAGGGAGATGGACCTTGGAAATAGGATCCACCCGAGTAGATTTTCCACTCAATCCTTTATATGCTTTCTGAAAGGCTTTAAGTCCTTGAGATCTACTGTAACCATTATTTTCAAAAACATAAAGAAGATGGGACTTCTCTGATTCCAAGGAGTTGTCGTCAGAGATTCTAAGGGCACGAGTCGCAAGAGTACACAGGACACCAAATTTCTGAGCAGGAAAATGATGGGACCCAGCATGAAGATACTGTTCTATGTGAGTCTTTTTGCGAAAAACCCGGTGAGAAATGGAACCATCCTCATTCCTTGAGAGAAGGATATCAAGGAAAGGGAGGCAACCATCAACCTCTACTTCCATCGTGAATTTGATGGAATCAAAAAGCGAGTTCAGGTGTCCAAGGAACAGATCTAATTTCTCCCGACCATGGGGCCAGATGACACAAGTATCATCTATGAACATATTCCACTTCCTAGGGCGGAATTTAGCAGAGGCCAGGGCCTTAGATTCAAAATCCTCCATAAACAAGTTAGCAACAATGGGGGAAAGAGGGGAACCCATCGCAACACCACAGGTTTTCTCATAAAACTCACCTTGACTGAAGAAAGTCGAGGTGAGGCAGAGGCTAACAGGGAAAATTTTAAGAACCCCCCTAAATTTATATATATAATAAATAGGCGAATCCCCCTAATACATAGGAAAAATGGAATGTGATTTTATTAATAATATAATATGTATATATAATTTTTTGGCGAATCTCTCACGAGATTATATTATCTTGTAAAATCATGGCGATTCACCAGTACAAATAGCGAATCACTACTACAAAATGGTGAATCGTTGTCTAGTGGAGTTCGGGGTGTTGGTTCCAATGAAGATATGGTAGTTGAACCAGGAGTAGAAGGAAGAGAACCACCGAGACCAAGCATGGCACATGGTGACTTGTGAGGGAAGTAGTTCTCGTGTAGTTTGGAAAACACGTTCTTCTAGTTCTGTTAAGCGTAGTGTTGTTTCTCATGCTATTACTAGCACTGATATTGATGTTGGAGAGGAGTTTGAGGAAGCATGTAAGGTAGTAGTGGTGGAGAATTACAAAGATTACCCCATGATGGGCTCCATTTTTCCCTTTGGTATCTGTGCCTGCAAGATCTTCTATCCATTGAACCAAAAATTAACTGTTCAACCAACAATCAACTTGAATGATTTGATTAGGTATGAGTCAACTTAGACTAATATTCAAAACTATGCTTTGCACTATCCCATATTTATCACACTAATGCTACAAAACATTATGCATTTGCACCCAACTCTCAATAATTCTTTTCCAAGAAAAATATATAATAAGAAAAATATTTTACTATATTCTAGAAGGTGAAGATGTCGAAATCATGCCACAAAGTGAAAGGAAATAAAATATCTTTCCTTAAACCACCAAGTATATAAAGAAAACAATAATGATTATAATAATAGAACTAGATCTATCGATCTATCGATCTATGCATGATATGAGAACCATAAGCATTCAAGGAACTAATTTCAAACTCAACAAAATCCTCTAAACAAGCAACAAACAAACCACTAAAATTTTCAAAGATATCAAGACTAGACATTAACACAATTTCATGTACTTGAATAAGCCCATTGTTGCTTAGTGTTAGACTTCTTAAATTAGTCCTTTATCATTTAATACTAGGACACTATCTATGTGAAAAGAAATAGGTCCCAACTTCATCAAATCCGACTTCATTTCCAATCAAAGATCAAAACTAGCTTCGTTTCCAATACCAATATAAAATCACACATTTTCCAGATATCAATAATTATTTTCCAAGAAAATATAAAACTCGAAACTCAGCAAAATTCCCCAAACACAAGAAACATATATACCATTAAAATTTTTCAAGATGTCAAAGCTAGACATGAAGGTAGTTTCATGTACTTGAATGAGCCCATTGATGCTTTGCGTTAGTCTTGTTAAATTAGTTATTTATCATTTAATACTATTCAAACACTGTCTATGTGAAAATAAATAGGTCCCAAAATCATCAAATCCAGCTTCATTTCCTGTCACAAATAAGAAACAAACAATGTAAGGATTAAATATGAAACATCAATCTTAAAATAGCACGCATGAAAGAAATGTAGCTGCAATGTTACAATGAAAAATACAAAATATAGAACCCATTTTTACCTGAATTTGACATGTAGTAATCTTGCATGATCAACGGAACATGTATACCAAAATAAGAGTCCTAGGGTATTTCAATTTCCCAATTCTCATCTTGGTCATCATTTTCTACATTGTGAACATGATCTTCTCCAGATGTACTGTCATTATGAGCCTCCAAAACATTATGTTTTGTATCAAGTTCATTAGATAAATTTGTTATATTGTTTTCTCCCCTTCTATTACAATCTAATCGCCAAAGCGCTAGTGCTCTTTCATATGGAAAATTGTCAACGTCATACTTTGTTACATATAATCTTAAACATGTATCCACATGTTTATCAAGCTTGTTCCTCAACTTTGACTTCAAAAATGATAGTGCACTAAACATTCTCTCATCCTCCACTGATCCCAAAATCATGGTTTGACACAAATCTACTAATTTAAAATATTCTGATATGTTTTCTTGCAAGTATTGGCTAGCACTTAAAGTATTCCATAATCTTGTTATAGCACCGTTTTCATTAGGATTCTCCAAAAAAGGATATTGCTTCCACATTGTTTCAGCAAAGCGTCCACCTTGTTGATACAATTTTGATGAATCTAAAATACCTTCAATCTGTTCTCCATGTATCAAGACTTTCTTGCAAAAGTGGACTACTAAACATTTTAATCTCTTTTGAAAATTGGCTTTTAAATTTCTTGGACATTGACAATTGTTCCAATATTGAGGGTATACCACACACATGGCCTCCAGCAATTCATCTCGAGGAAATCGTTCTCTTATCTCTGATGATAGTGATCTTGCAATTTCTATCAAATTTTGTCTCACTGAGATCACAATATTATCAAATTGGTCTCTTGACACAGGGCAATATTTGGTGATTCGTCCCGTCTTACTAATATAATGAAAGGGGACCATATACCCACGCACTGTGATACATAGTATCCCTTTTTCATCAAACGTCAAATTTTTTTTAGTAATTTCTATATTGATGATCTTAGTCCAACTTGTAAACTCTGGACCAGTAAAAGAGTCTAGCATCATATACAAATTATCCAATGCAAGGCATGCTGACTTTCTCGCATTTGTATATTCAGCAATATACATTGTGCGATTCTAAGACATTTTCACGAGGACATTCATTTCATGTAACATAGGAAGAATTCCAGCCAATTTTAATAATTTTTCTATATCAATTAGTCGAAAAAGAAGATTTTGAGCTTTATCTACATTGTAGCGATTTTCATACATCAACCCTACCAAAGATTTTAACTCACTAAATAGTCTTTGAGCTGGTCCATTTAATGAGATCCATCTTGTGTCAACATCTTTCAGTAGTTTTTTTCCATCCGTAACACCATTTGCAAATTGTTGAAACTCTAAATATAGTTTGGGACTACGAGAAAAGTATGCATGAGTCTCACGTACAAGATCTTCAACTTTTGAAATTGATGGAAACTTGCTTACTATTTTAAATGCAAGATTAATCCTATGAGCCATACAATGAATATTAATCATATATGGTGAAGCTGATAGTTGTAGTCTAACACAAATACCATTCCTTTGTCCTTGCATTACCGATGCTCCATCTGCTCCAACACATACCAAATTTTTTGCAATCATTAAATGATCCATACCACTTTCTTTCAAAATATTAAGAAAAAGTTCATAAATATTTTCAATTGTAGAAGTCTCTCTCATCTTTTTAATCCCAAGTAGATAGGAATGCCTAATATCGTCATTAACCATATAAATGCTCATGCAGATCCATGAAGTATTATCAATAGCTGTAACCTCATCCAAAGACAATGCCAAAAACCTAGCATTTGCAATCTCCTGTTTCAAATCATCAATTTCTACTTGAGCTAGATATCTTGCCCATTCCCAACCACTAGTTACAAACCAATGAGAAGATGGAAATTTTGGCACATGAAGAAAAGATAGAAATTTCATCTGATCTGGCTAATCTGTCATAGGGCGACCTTTACATAAGATGTGAAATACAGTGCTCAGTTGTATCGTCTTGGATAACAAACTTCTTTCCATCGTCTTTTCAAATTGAGATATGATGGTTCCTCCACTTGCCTCAAGTTTCTTCTTACTTATTAAATATTTTTTGTATTCTTCCACACATTGGCTATGTTGACATTCCTCCAAAGATTTCCATCTGACAATATATTTCTCTTTACCATTTACGATTTTCTTTTCATAAACCTTTCCTACATGCTTTTGTATTGTATCTAGCTTCATCTGAAATTTCACTACCTTGCAACTTTTCCAACTACACGCAAGACATTTAACTTCTCCTAAATCATCATTTGTAGAAGGTATTTCTTCAATGAATGGAAAACTTGAGAGCCAATCATCTTGGAATTTTCTCCCTATTGTCCACTTGTCTTTTTTCCTTTTCCGTGAATGGTTTGTGTCACCTTCCAAGGAAATATCTTTAACATTTTCATCATTAATTTCTGTTGAAACTCCATTTATCTCACCCTGATCACTTGAGGAACCTATTATTTCATCCATTATATGGATATCATATGCATTTTCACAAGATTTAACATCTCTCTCAGTAACAGATTGTTCAAAGGAGCTTGAAGCATGAAGAGAATGTGTATTCTTGGATTGAGACTTTTTAAAGTATGATAATACATCAATTTGCCTTGATAGTTTCTTCCCGGGGTTATCTTTTGACATCTCACTAAATATTCCAGAATTAAAACTTCAAATCGATCTAGAAACCTGCATCAATAGTTTCCAAGAGTTGAGAATTACTAGATTTGTAAGTAGCTTTCAAAGTAAAATAAGTGTAATGTTCACAAAAACTATTATGCAATTTTTTATTAAAATGTTGTGCCAAGGCCCAAGCCCAAAAGCAAAAATAAATCATTATACACAAAACAATAACATCATGAGTCATCATCTATAAAACAAATAACATCATTCAAATGTAAAATATATAAAAATTTCCACTAAATTAATTCAAATCTCCAAATCACCTAATGAACACTTGAAAGCTTTAAACAAAACAACAAAATATTACAATAACTTTAATCATCCTTTCCAAAACACCTCTCCCTTAAGTTGTAAAGAATTGGTTATAAGAAGTTGAAACATATCCTCTATCATTTTCCATGATAAAAGTGAGGAAGGAAACTAGTCAGTTACTAGTGATTATTTTACTTATCAATGGAAAGAAATCCCTTAAGACATTATCCTCCTATTGACCATAATTTCCTTTCCATTGTGAAACACGTCCAGTATGGCCATGAAATAACCTAAAAAGACTCAAATGTTTTCCATGATTTGTAAACACATGGGTGCCATGTAAAGTTTTAGGCCCAAAAAAGCACATTTGGGATCCTATAAACCAAAATTAGTTATTGTATCAAACATTTAAAACTCCTACTTAGCACTTATTGTTTTTTATTTAACCAAGTTCCATTGAAATAACAGTCATGGGATGTTACCAAAGAGTTAACCAATAGATAAATGCACACCACAAATCATACATTCAATGGAACTTCCCTTCCCATGAATGACCATCTAAGGGAAAGGGGAAAAAAAGAAGAAAAGAAGTCAGCGAATCACCACAGTCAGCCAATGATTCTTAGTGTCAAATCATTCGAAACTGCAAATCAAGTGAAAATTTAACCCATGCATCCATGGGTTGACAAAAAGAGTTTATAGCATCCACAAGCTAATCATTCTACGAGTCTACCCAAATCTGACACAAACTCCTAAAACTTGTTGATTATAAATTCCCCAAGAATTTTCACTTGGTTCATGAGAGAATGAAAGATGAGTGCAAATAAACTTCCATGAAAGATGAGTCCAAATATCCTTCCATGAATGGTTATCACTCTCCAAAATCATTTTGGGCATATTCCAATATGTAGGAGCCAGGGAAACATGGTGCATAATAGCAGTCTATAGTCCCTGAATTTAAACCGCATCAAGGGAAAATTTGCACTCTTCACACATTGAACATTGAAGACAATTAATTAATGGCTGACACGACCATAGCAATAAAAGCATCAAGCAGAGGCTATAACAAGATTATGTGAAAGTGAGAAAGAACACCCATCATGAAGCATCAAGTAATATCATCCACAACATCAACATCACTGTTGGGCATATTTTGATCGCCTTCGCCTACCAGGAGTAACTTCTGGTGGTAAAGGTGGTTTTAAAGCTAATCTACGCGAACGACAGGGGATAGGATTATGTTATTCCACGATTGCTGATTAATTTTAACCAAAAATAAATAAACAAAAAGATGGTAATGCTAAGCAAAAGGGTTTACCAGTAAACTGTGAACTGCAGAATACCTCTTGGCAAGCCAACAAGTACGGGCAGGCAATCTCCCCGAATGTTGTGTTCGGTGTATCACAATTTAAAGGCGGCCGACTTGGTTCACTATGGATGGATAGCACCTAAAAGTTGTCCTCCCAAATATACCTGAAGGTACGTGGAAGCCCACGTCCATATTAGCGATCTCTGATACAAAACCACACAGTGAGAGCACTACCTATATACTTATCGTACTATAACACCGCCCCGAGGGACATGCTACGATATATTTACGTACGTGGGGTGAGATATCACACTCGGAATGTATCGCAGACAAGTTAAAGATAGTTGCTATGTTTTACAACGTCGGAACACGTCTCTAGCCTAGACCTTCTAAATGTTATCGTTATGGTTCCAATGCGTTTTTAGGTGAATTGAGATTAATTTTATGTTGATCTTGCTTAACAATTTTCCTTTCAATGGTACCGCGATGATGTATGTAGAAATTCCTAAATGCAAACTAAGAATGATAAGCAAAATTTTCACTTTTAGTTTTTCAATGAAAGCCCTAGCTACAGAGGGAAGAGAGCAAATAATTTTGTGAGCAAACAAATCAATGAATCAAAGAAAACATTGAGCACAAAACTAAATGCAAATTTCCTAATGTTCCTTTTTTGCAAAAAACACACAATCCTACATGTAAATGCAAGTTTTTCTTTTCAGTTCCTTTAATGTTATGAATGCAGAAAAGAAACTAAGTGCATCAAACAAATGATTTTTACTTTTCGAGAAATGAAGAATATGAATGAATACAAACTACACTGAAAAACCTGAATAAACTAAAAAACAAACTACACTCCCTCCTACTCATACTACTAACCTAAAACTAAAACATTCAAAAATTACAAAACCAATTTTCTTTACCTAAAATATAACCCTTTATGTTTTCCAAATATTACACCTTCATATCTTAACAACAAAGTATGAAACATAGGGTTTCATGAGTGGAGAGGAAAAATGTTATAATATATTATATTGTAATGGTTTATTGTTATAATATATCTGCCTAGATTCATCTTAATTTTGGATCTACCAAGAATGGAGAGGGATCAAATCTCTTTTCACTCTAAAACATGTTTACATCTCATGAAATTTTGATCCCTCTCGACACTTGGTAAATCCAGGGTTAAGACGAATCTACATTAGTTATTAAAAGTGAGAAAGTGCACAGGTTACAATTGAAAAATGATGTCCATTGTACTAATATTTATTATTGATATTAATAATAAAAATCTATAGATTGATTTCAGTTTCATGTAATTAATTAATTATAAGAGATATGAGTAAACAAACATGGAAAAAATTAAGCATGTTACAACTTACAAGTGAAAAATTACATGTCCACTGTACACTTCCACGAGCAAATAAACAACAAGGAGAGTGGTTTTAATGAATAGAGGAGGTTGGTTTTTGAAGGAGGGAAAGGTTTCAAGTTTAATCTCAGTAGCCACAATGTTCTATATCTATAAGTTGATTGAACACGTGGATTGTGACTTGGTTCCACCGTACACATGAGAAAAATTAAAGTAATTGGACAGATCAACATCTAAACTGATTGAACGCATTGGTCATGTTGGTCCCACCATACACATCATATAAAGAACCCAACACTTGTACATACCTCATACCATGTATGTAGCACGTGGGTTGTGATATTCCCACCATACACATTGAATAAAAGAACCCGACACACGTACACACTTTGTACCATGTATGTCCACTCCACCTCAAGGGAAGGTAAGCAGTTTCATAAAATAGAGGAGGGCTTTTTTTTTTCTTTTTCTTTTTTTTTTTTTAACAATTATAGAGGGAGAGGTTTCAAGTTCAATCCCCGGGCGCTATAACGTCGATGTAGGGAGGCAATAATGTCGTCATAAATCTTCATGGAAAAATGTAAAAATGTGTGTGAAATGACAGTGCACCCATCGCTGATAAATTCAAAGACTCAAAAATAAAATTGCAAATATTAAGCAGAGAAAAAAAATGTAAACGTCATACCCAATGCAACCGACATAAATGAAGAACTTCAAGCCTGTGCAACTAGTAATGATGGTTATCTTCTTTGAAAATGTATGTATAGTCTTAGTCTAATCAGACTTTAAATTTTCCAAGAAAATCATGGAAATTCTCTCAAATTTTTGATAAAATGCTGCATATTGATAAGATCTTGTATAAATTTATATAAATCCAGGTTACATTTGTCAAACTTCAAGATGTTGGGTATCCCACCGGTTTTTAATAGTGTGAATCTATTTCCACCATCAAAAATAAGATTCAAATACTCTTATTTGACTCCCACTATTTTTGAGCATCTAAGCAAATTTGTCGCCTCGATAGATGACACATATATGTATATGTTTTCCAAGAAAACATAATTTTGTACAACATATTGTAAAGAGTTTTGAAAATTTAAACCCCTCTCATCTTTTTCTTTAATGATTAACTGATATGTTATACTAGTTTCAAAATTTTGACACAAACATTTTATATATTTGTTTTAATTAATAAGTGGATAATTTTAAATTTTGAATTAATATTTACTTTTTAAATTATTTTTAAATGTGATATTTAATAGTTATTTATTTATTATATTTATTAAATTAATAAAATGTTAATCTAAATAAATGTAACTAAATTATTTAATAAAATATAGATTATTAGTATTATTATTTAAGTTTCTTTAGACTGTATCTTCATCATGTTCAATATCTCACTCCAATTGGCCAAGGGAATTAGCCTAGGGAATTGAACCCGTCAGTGACGCCACATCAAGGAAAATCACCATATATCCAAGACCCACGGACAAACTATAAATTCATTTGAAATAACTATACAAAACCCATGGACAAAATATAGATTAATTTGAAATCAATAATTATTTTATATTTAAAAAATCATGATTATAAAAAGAATAACAATATTTTAATCTTCTTATATCAATGATATCTTCTTCTAAATATTCTATATTTTAACATCTTTGTCTTTATAGCAGGATCTTCATCCCCCAAAAAATTATGAAGCTCTTTTTAATAAATTTGCAAATCAAGTCTAATGCTCATATTGAGGACTCTATACCCAACTCCATTGCCATAGTCAAAATTGAAACTATTTAGTTGTGATGAATTTGCAATCAGAAAAAGAAAAAGAAAAAAAATTTCTTGTTGAATTTGGCATAATTCTTCCACCCAATAGTGTTGGCAATATTTTCCTTTCTCTCTCAAAGTCATAATTTCACAATTATAATATTTTTTAAATATATTTGTAAATTAATTTTCATGTATTTGTAAACTTTTCCTAGATAATTTTTTTTTTAATATTTTATTTTTAAATTTAAATAGAAATAATATAATTTATCTTTTTAACCCGACTTTTTGAAGGCTTTTACGGTGGCTTTTTCCAGTATAATTTCTCTAAAATCCAGCAGGAATTTATTGAAAAGAGAAATTTCACTCATATTTTTTGGTGACATAAAATTTTGTATTGCTGGTTTTCATAAATTTAAAATATGTACTAGCCTGCTACTAGAAAACTAAACCAGACACAGAACTTCAGATGTTTAAAAAAACCAAAAGTTCACATGCTGATATCAACACTTTGATTAAGGGTCTCATCCATACTGCCACTTTCTGAACCATCACAAATTGTTTGACTTCACCAATGATTTCAATCTGACATGCTTGCACTGCAAATTGCTAGAATGTTGTTTTATCCTCTCAATGAACAGCTCATATTTCCTGTAGACATTTATTGTATTCCATAAGCATTTGAATTTTCCATCATCCTTGCTATGATTGATGGCTGAAGATGGGGCATGCAATATTTTTTGTGCATAACTTACATCAGTGGATGGCATGACATGCAACCTTGATGAATCACTTAGATTTGGGAAGAAACCTGTAGGATGAGAATATAATGGTTTAAAGACCGGGAACAATGCATGCATATCAGCTTCAGACTAGGAAATGCCACAATTTAAAAACTTGGCATTGCTTAAAGGAATTTTAGTAAAGACAAAGGGATCTATTCAAGCTTCGCCAGAGATCTGTAAGATCCACTTCATTAAGAACATACTTCAAGTTCTTTAGTTGGTGTTGTAGCACATCTAACATATCAACAAGTGATGAAGATAAAAAAGCTTCAAAACTGTTCCTGGCGATGAGCATCAGATCCCCTTAAAATAATCACCATGAGCTTTACAAGCCAATTTGTTTAAAGTATTTTGAAGATTTCAATATCTTAATAAAAAACAGAGCCCTCTATGTCAGGAATGTTTACTCTCTCTTCTTCTAAATTCTCACCCACCATTATGTCTAAAGATAAGCTGCTACAGACTCCAGTTCGACAATCAGATATTTCTACTTCGCAAAATACAACGTACACATTGTCTCCATCATGTGTTATTAGAACTCCCAGTACATATAGAAGTCTTTCTAATGGGAAACAGAGGTCAACAGTATTAAGAGTCCTGGTCCTATTACTCCTTTTGAGAATCGTTCAGGTAAATGTGTATTACAGTTTGTTTTCAATAAGCATATTTTGGATTCCATAGTGGGTCAAGGAGCTGTATCAAAGTCTCAAGATGACCTTATTAAAAGGATGCCAGAATCCAATAGTTGTTCTCTACAAAATTTAGGCTTATTACCTAGTCCAGGATGTCGTTACATGTATGACAGCATTGAGGGAAAGGCACTTACAATCACTTTTCTTTTCTAAATTTTTTATATGCTTGAATTAATTCTCCAGGATAATAGCTTCTTGGTCTAAGCACTTCATAGCACACCACATTGCACAATGAATTGTCCTTTTGGGAAAACTGTTGATGTGCATCTTACATTTAAATAAAAAATATATAAGCTGCTTTGTTTCATAAGAGGAGCATCTGGTGTCTCAGTTTGAATTTCTGGAGAGGAAGATCAAGACATTTGCCACTTCATTGGCTGCCAAGGAAGCTCGGAATGTTTTCAATCATGTTGCTATTGCATCACAGGTGAATGCCTAAGCTGTATTGCAATAATCTTTAAATGCTTTTAATCTCACTTAAATTGATCATTGATGTCTATAATTATCTCAAGAAGTCAGGCACCTATTTAAGAGGTTGTAGATTCTATTAGTTATTGTTTTGGAATCTCCATTCCACATCAGTTATCTGCTGATAGGAAAGTGTCTTTGTTGTGGGGCCAGTTTGTTGCGATGGAAAGGGCCATCTGAATGATAAGTCGGTTTTGCTTCAAGGCAAGTTGGTTGCTTCAAAGTTGTGCCATCCATCCTATAGTGCATAAGTTAAAATGCAATTTCATAGGTACAAGTAAAATGATGAATTGTCAATCCCATTAGTTGTTTTAATCGTTTCCCCTTATTTATTTCCCTGCAAACTTGATTCACAGATTTTCCCAATCATTGTTTCTTGTTTTGTACATATTCCTAGCGATGAGCATCAGATACCCTTAAAAGAATCACCATGAGCTTTACAAGCCAATTTGTTTAAAGTATTTTGAAGATTTCAATATCTTAATAAAATAGAGCCCTCTATGTCAGGAATGTTTACCCTCTCTTCTTCTAAATTCTCACCCACCATTATGTCTAAATATAAGCTGCTGCAGACTCCAGTTCGACAATCAGATATTTCTACTTCGCAAAATACAGCATACACATTGTCTCCATCATGTGTTATTGGAACTCCCAGTACAAATAGAAGGCTTTCTAATGGGAAACAGAGGTCAACAGTCTTAAGTAGTCCTCGTCCTATTACTCCTTTTGAGAATCGTTCAGGTAAATTTGTATTACAGTTTGTTTTCAATAAGCATATTTTGGATTCCATAGTGGGTCAAGGAGATGTATCAAAGTCTCAAGATGACCTTATTAAAAGGATGCCAGAAGCCAATAGTTGTTCTCTGCAAAATTTAGGCTTATTACCTAGTCCAGGATGTCATTACATGTATGACAGCATTGAGGGAAAGGTACTTACTATCACTTTGCTTTTCTAAATTTGTTATATGCTTGAATTCATTCTCCAGGATAATAGCTTCTTGGTCTAAGCACTTCATAACACACCACATTGCACAATGAATTGTCCTTTTGGGAAAAATGTTGATGTGCATCTTCTGTTTAAATAAAAAATATATAAGTTGCTTTTTTTCATAAGAGGAGCATCTGGTGTCTCAGTTTGAATTTCTGGAGAGGAAGATCAAGACATTTGCCACTGCATTGGCTGCCAAGGAAGCTCAGAATTTTTTCAATCATGTTGCTATTGCATCACAGGTGAATGCCTAAGTTGTATTGCAATCATCATTAAATGCTTTTAATCTCACTTAAATTGATCATTGATGTCTATAATTATCTCAAGAAGTCAGGCACCTATTTAAGAGGTTGTAGATTCTATTAGTTATTGTTCTGGAATCTCCCTTCCACATCAGTTATCTGCTGATAGGAAAGTGTCTTTGTTGTGGGGCCGGTTTGTTGCGATGGAGAGGGCCATCTAAATTATAAGTCGGTTCTGCTTCAAGGCAGGTTGGTTGCTTCAAATTTGTGCCATCCCTCCTATAGTGCATAAGTTAAAATTCAATTTCATAGGTACAAGTAAAATGATGAATTGTCAATCCCATTAGTTGTTTTAATCATTTCCACTGATTTATTTCCCTGCAAACTTGATTCACAGCTTTTCCCAATCATTGTTTCTTGTTTTGTACATATTCCTGGCGATAAGCATCAGATCCCCTTAAAATAATCACCATGAGCTTTACAAGCCAATTTGTTTAAAGTATTTTTAATATTTCAATATCTTAATAAAAAACAGAGCCCTCTATGTCAGGAATGTTAACTCTCTCTTCTTCTAAATTCTCACCCACCATTATGTATAAAGATAAGTTGTTGCAGACTCCAGTTCGACAATCTGATATTTCTACTTCGCAAAATATAGCATACACATTGTCTCCATCATGTGTTATTAGAACTCCCAGTACAGATAGAAGGATTTCTAATGGGAAACAGAGGTCAACAATCTTAAGTAGTCCTGGTCCTATTACTCCTTTTAAGAATCGTTCAGGTAAATGTGTATTACAGCTTTTTTTCAATAAGCATATTTTGGATTCCATAGTGGGTCAAGGAGCTGTATCAGAGTCTCAAGATGACCTTATTAAAAGGATTCCAGAAGCCAATAGTTGTTCTCTGCAAAATTTAGGCTTATTACCTAGTCCAGGATGTCGTTACATGTATGATAGCATTGAGGGAAAGGTACTTACTATCACTTTGCTTTTCTAAATTTTTTATATGCTTGAATTCATTCTCCAGGATAATATCTTCTTGGTCTAAGCACTTCATAGCACACCACATTGCACAATGAATTGTCCTTTTGGGAAAAATGTTGATGTGCATCTTCCGTTGAAATAAAAAATATATAAGCTTCTTTGTTTCATAAGAGGAGCATCTGGTGTCTCAGTTTGAATTTCTGGAGAGGAAGATCAAGACATTTTCCACTGCATTGGCTACCAAGGAAGCTCGGAATGTTTTCAATGATGTTTCTATTGCATCACAGGTGAATGCCTAAGCTGTCTTGCAATCATCTTTAAATGCTTTTAATCTCACTTAAATTGATCATTGATGTCTATAATTATCTCAAGAAGTCAGGCACCTATTTAAGAGGTTGTAGATTCTATTAGTTATTTTTCTAGAATCTCCATTCGACATCAGTTATCTGCTGATAGGAAAGTGTCTTTGTTATGGGGCCGGTTTGCTACGATGGAGAGGGCCATCTGAATGATAAGTCGGTTTTGCTTCAAGGCAGGTTGGTTGCTTCAAAGTTGTGCCATCCATCCTATAGTGCATAATTTAAAATTCAATTTCATAGGTACAAGTAAAATGATGAATTGTCAAAAGACCACCTTATAGTACATGTACCAACCAAAACAAACAAAAGAAGAACCATACTAAAAAATGAAAAAATCTGGTGCTGTGAAATTGTTCCTGATTGTTAACTCCCATCATGTTGCCAAGGTCGAATACTCTTGAGGCCAAAGGGTAAGGCTTGACCTCTACAAGCTGGCCAAATTTTCTTTATTCCCTGGTCAGGTAAATCCTATGCTTTTTTTTTTCCTACAAAATGTATATAGAATGGATAACAATTTTTTAATTTCCTTATTAAGAGGTTATTTTGATTTTTAACATCTAGCAGTCAATGTGTTTGTGAGCTTTGGACAAAGGAGCATGACTAATTTTGTAGAATTTTGTCCAGGTGATTGGAGTTGAAGGTCACAATCCCAGTGGGCACTGTCTAGTCGCATCAAGGGTAATTGATTCATTTCCTCTTTCAAATTATGTGCATCCACGAGATCAGGATGCCCCTTCAGCGAAGCGAATAGAAATGGATCAGGTACCACAGATGAAACCATTTCCTAGAACTTGAAAAACTATTTCAGTGGTAACTACAGCCACCTTTTATTTGTTGTTTACAGCTATTATATCTATGGTTGCAATTGTTGTTATCTGTAAATGTGAATTCCAATTCATAACACAATCATTCATCATTAATCATATATTTGTAGGTACAATAGTTTCTCCTTTTCGAGTGATTTTCTAACAGTATGGCCCCTCTCAATCTATTGAAACATCCCTAAAAAAATATTTACTATTGTTGTGAAATGCTTCATTCTTACAAATAAAACCATTGAGCAAATTCCGCTTTTTGTTCATTCTTTCACAAGTTCAGTAGTTCTTTTTTTGGCCCTAAGGTCATAGAGATCATGTTAGCAGCTCTACATGTCAGTGAGTAAATTTTTACTTATTTGAAATTTCCTTCTTGTAGTTGATTGTTGCAGGTCCCTTCACCACTACAGACAACTTAGCATTTCAACCAATAGCAGAGCTTCTTGTGTATGCCAAGAAAAAACAAGTTAATAATATTCTTTTGGTATGTACCATGCGTAGGAACTTAATTTGGGGTCAACTTGCAAGTTGCAAATTTTGATACATTTTACCCTGTGAATCCACAGTGAAATTTTGACTGAGGAACCATTTTTTTTTTTGTTTCTTGCAGATGGATCCTTTTTTTTATTCAAAACATCCACAGATAAAAAGTGGAACAGTAGACACGTTCTATGAGGAAATATTCCAGGAGGAAGTTTTCGCAAGGGTTTGTAATAACTGTGCTTTCAATTCACATAAGTTAGTCTGCCCAAATTCAACAAAATCATTAATCAAGTCTTTATTCTAATGCATTATTGGTGTAGTTACGAGATTATTGTGAAGAGATGGGACCTAGTGCACATGTTGTCCTTGTTCCATCTACACGTGATGCTCATCATGATTATTTGTTTCCACAAGTATCTTGATATCAGTTAATTCTGTCTTTCCTAGCAAACAATTTTTATCCTCAAGACTTAATGTTTTCAATTATTATGTTTTCAGAATTTGAAATGATGTCTTATGCATAATGCTAAGTCTTGACATATCTGTTGAATGTTCGTGCGGCCACCATTCAATGTTCATGCTTTTGATCCTACTCATCAGGTATGCCAATATTCCATTGAACTCATTTTTTTGGCATCTTTGTTTCCTGTGTGAATTTTGTGTTTGTTTTCATTGTTCATCAATTTGACTTGAAGAAAATCACTAAACATATATGCAGATAATTTGTGTTGCAAATCTAGGGCTTTTCTGCTTGGATGAGGTTAGCATGAAACATTCTTTCACTAGATGTTGCTTACATTTATTACTGCGAGAATCTTTGTGCATAGAAAGTGAGTTTATGAACATTTGATTTTCTTCTCCTGGAGTAAAATCTATTACATGATGTAGATTACCATTGTAATTTGCACAGTCGATGTCCTAAGACACCTTAGCAGTGAAGAAATCTCCTGGATTCCAGAACAAAGCTCAAACGATCAACTTGCAAGGCTTTCAACTCACATTCTAAGCCAGCGTAGGCATGTCCCTGAAGTATTGTCTCTGATTTTGATACAAATTTCAATAGGTTGTCAAATGTTGGGAATAAATCCAATGGGAAGCTATCAAATTGATTTTATATATTTATTTATCTTTATAGTAAATATCAACTTTGTGGATGTAAATTTGTAGTACTGTGAATAGCTTATACCCACTTTTTCCAACAGCTCCTAGTTTGCCTTTGGACTTATTTGTTTCTTCTAAGGATTTGCACATGCTTTCCATAGCCGACATCATTATTTTTCCCTCTGATCTTGCAGCATTTGGAAAGGTAATTAAAATTCTAGTAGAATCATATAAATTGAGTCATCAAGATTTATGGTATAATGTATCTAATGATTTTTTCTTGGTATTTTTACCTTTTGCCTTCTCAAGTTTTGCAAGTTGGTGATAACCATAAGCTAACAGAGCCAAGGTTACAAAATGGCAGTTATGGTGATTGCATAAGCAATCAAAGTGTGTTTGTATCAACTCTTACTGGTTAATGACTGTGGCAACGAATCTAACACAGAGAAATAAAGTTACCTCTGTTTTTCAACAAGCTGCAAATCTTAGGCTTAATGTTGCCAGGACTTGGGCCTTCAACGATGGCCAGTACAAGGCATTGTAGATTTTTCTTGGTGTATATGATGAACAAGTATTTCAGGTTTGTGCATGGGGGCTGCATTACATCAAGCCTTCAGGACCTCAACCCATTTTTTTCAAGAGATTTTGCTTTTGGGTGTCTGGATCTGTTGGCATTGTTTGTTTTAATCTGTTTTTTGGGGTTGTTTTGGTTCAGGCTCTGGAATTTGTGGTCTTTCAAGCCAGAAAGTATGGTATCAGACTAATACTTAGTCTGGCAAACAAATATGTGAACTTTGGAGGAAAGGCCCAATATGTACAATGGGCTCGCAATGCACTTTTAATTCAAAATTCTCTTCAGTTTCAAAAAGGCAATGCATTTGACAAATCAACTAAGCAAAAAAGACTGATCATTATAATTTTCAAAATATTTCCAATCAAAATATGACTGAAACTAACTGCAACCAAAAACTATCAATTGGATGTCAAACAGAATAACCATACAGAAGCACATTCCATTTCTGAAAATGGCTTTCACACCAACTGAAACCACACCCATCACACTCAGTGAGAAAATTTGAAAAGCTACCTAGTTTTCAAGAGACTCTACAAGCTGTCGTTTCACTATAATCAAAAGATTCAAGATAAATTGACACTTTTAATACAGCAATGAGTCAAAGAACAAGAACATCAAGATTTAACTTTTAATCACAAAATGGAAGATAAAGCATTGATAGAACATTTACAAAAAAAAACAAGGCATTAGACATCAAAGCTACTAGCCAAGTACATGAAAATGCATCCAACAGAGCATAGCAAAGGCAAATCAAATGAACCCATTGGACTATCCCAAGGATCTCATTAGAGTTGCTTTCATCACTATGACATAGGTCGCCCAATTTTGACCACAAGTACTCTCAAGATTTATCGGACACTTCATATAAAAGCCTGTTTATAAAGGCAGAAGGATCTAAGGATCCAGATATTCCCTGTTACCGATGTTTCCCAGAGAGGCAAATAAAATAAGTCAGGCAAGCATCAAACAAATTTAATGGTTTTTCAACAGGCACTATGCCCACAATTTGGTGGAATTTATGGCTGGTAATGACTGGCTGAGTTTCAGCAAAATCCCACAAGGATCCCGGTCCCCTCTTCTGTTTGATTACTACATTGGTTATGTCGGCCTGGTTTAATGGCAATGGGATCTCCACCTTGACAAACAAATACATTTGAACAAACCCAGTATAGTCTGCCCTCATGGCGGCTTTTCATCATTCTGTGATATGTATATTTCATTTCCTATAGCAATTAGACATACATAGGGTAGACTATGACTGCAAATTTGTGATGCGAAATTCTTTACCCTGAGCATTGATTACTACATTGGTTATGCCGACCTGGATTAATGGCAATGGGATCTCCACCTTAACAACCAAATACATTTGAACAAACCCAGTATAGTCTGCCCTCATGGCGGCTTTTCATCATTCTGTGATATGTATATTTCATTTCCTACAGCAATTAGACATACATTGGGCAGACTATGACTGCAAATTTGTGATGCGAAATTATTTACCCTGAGCATTGAGGACCACAACGAAGGCTAATTCAAGAAGGCTTATGATGCATAGCTATCATGAAGATTTTGATGGATTATTTATTCAAGAAAGGGAAGGAAGGTGCATACCGTTGAACAAACTGGCAAAAAGCGGGGTGCCTCTGTGTTATTAGTCGGCGTTGGAGTCTGAGAGCGAGCTTGTACATGCGCTTGAGGTCGAGCGCGTAGGCTGTGGTGAGTTTTATCTCCCACAACACCAATACCATCTCTTTCGAAGTGTATCTCTGCTATATACAAACTATGGAAGGGCCCTAACACCGAACGGACCAGAGAGGGTCGGCCTCGCTCAGCCAGCAAGAAGATCGGTGTCCAGCCACCTCTCCTAACCATTGAAAAAATGGGGTGAATCACTCTAACCCCTCCTTTCGACCCTGTAAATCCAGGCGAATGCCATGGAAATCTGATCCAACCATAAAAAATCAGGGCGAATTTCATTTTTCCAGTTTTATGCGCCCTTTTTTTGGTGGGATAATATTTAATAATTAATTATTTTTAAAATATTTATTGGGCTAAATTTATTAAACTATAGAAAATGGGTTTTATATAAAAAATTCGCCCTATTAAAATTTAAAATCCCTTAAAATTTTCCTTTGGGCTAAAATTCGCCCCTAAAATTTTCCCTGTAGGCTAACCAATTTAGAGGTGTTCTCATCGGAGATCCAGTTAATGACATCAACGGCTTCTTTGATGGGTATTTTGGTGAATAAGGACACAACACCAAAGCTAACCAAAAGATCACCAGGCTCCAGCTTGATGTTCTTCCACTCATTGATAAAGGAAACTGAGTCCTTCACAAAGGAATCAGTTTGACCTACAAGGGGCTTGAGCTTCTAGGCCAAGAATTCGGCCAGATGATAAGAGGGACCACCTATTGTGTTAACAATAGGTCTTAAAGGGGCCCCTGTTTTATGAATCTTTGGGAGACCATAGATCCGAGGGGGTAAGGGGATTGCTTTCAATAAGCTTCTTAGCGAGAGGATTAAGAGAAGAATTAGATTTAATGGCAAGGGAAACATCCTTACACACTGATCTAAGGGGATTCTTATTAAGCTTAATATAACTACCACTATTGGAAACATGGTCAACCATCTTGCTAACATATTCATACTTATCCATAATGACAATGGTCCCAACCTTGTCGGCCTTAAGGGTGACAATGTCAAGGTTGTCCCTTAGGGTCTTGAGGGCGAGAAACTTAGGCTTACTCAAGTTTCTCTTAGGAGGCTTAGCCTTCCTAAGAATAATAGAGAAATCCTGCCTAATGGTCTCCTTAACAATATCCGGGAGATCCTTGATACCATATTCGAGGCTGCAAATAATGTCATCATTAGGGATCATCTTCGGGGCAAGGGAAAAATTAAGCCCTCTATTAAGAAGACTGAAAACCAAAGGATCAAAAGTAAAACTAGAAAGATTCACAACATTTTTATTAGAAACCCCATTATTATTATTATTATTATTATTATTATTATTATCTCACATATTTTTATTAACAATGCTACTTAGATTATTTTTGTTAGTTATATCATTATTCCTATTGTATAATAATGAATTATTATTTAAAAACCTTATCACTAATATTATTTTTTATTACTGAAAGGTTATTATTAATAAAGTTAGGGTTAATTAATTTTTTATTAAAGGAACCTAAACCTACCAAGAGCCACCATCACCTTTAAGCTTCACTGAATCGAGAACAGAAGGAGACTTAGCCGAATCTTCAGCGCGAGCGATGGGTACGTCTGCCTTGACCGCGAAAGGGCTACCGGGGGTAGCAACAAAGACACAGCCCAACAGTGACTGGGTCTGCGAAAGGGGAAAAGGTGCAGGTTTAGGAGCGAAATGGCACAACGTAGGATGCAACAAGGGAGCAGCCCGCACATAAAATAGCTGCGTGAGATTGGCCATAACCCGGGTTGTAAAAAACGAAGGAGAAAACCCATTCATTGTTGAACCATCAACGTTGACCGAGAATTTCGTTGAGTTGTCAGGGAAATTGCATGCCGTCAAGTTGCTGGGGATCTTGATCTTGCAGGCCGTTGAGTTGTTAAATTACCATAATTGTAAATCTGTATGAATATAAATAAGTGTAAAATAATAAATCTAGATTAATAATATGGTTTTTTGTAACATAATAAATTTTAGAAAATAATGCAAATAAATTCATGTTTAGAATTATCATTATTTTATTATGATCTTACATACCAAAAATAACAGTATACATTTTGAAGATATCATTCACACACATTTAAAGAAATCAAGTAGTTGTATTATTTTAGGAATTGACATTATAAAAAAAGAACTTTATACAGTACGCCATTGTTTTCGAGATCAACATAATTGCAAATTATCGAGTGAGATGATTTTAACATTAATACAATGCAAATCAATTAATTCAAAATACATATTATAATGTTTCAAAAAAAAAGACTTAGTTATAAGGTAATTAAGCCCTCTTCTTTATAAAAACCCATATTAAAAAATATAAATAATGAAATAACACATGTACCATATCACTCTCGGTTCTCATGATCACCCTCATTATCTTCCAGCTCGCTTGGCATGATAACACTATTGTTCTCAAAAATATGTTTTGATCTAGGGTCATGTCTCAATACTAACCACCAATCCCTATCCAACACATCTGGGTAAAAAAACACCTAGTTGCAGTGTTGGGGGAAAACATAGGGCTCCTTAGGTTCATCCCACATCTTTCTAGAGTTGATACATATCAGCCTACTATCTCTTTGTCTGCATATTCTCCTCTATATAGAATACAATCATTTGGACATGCATGATATGATATGTACTCAACACCCAACATTTCCAACAATTTCTTTGCCTCTTCGCAGCTACCGGGCAAGACATTATCACTCGGAAGAACCTTATCTTTGAATAACCTGTAGTTGGTGATTGTGGACAATAATAAATGTACATTAATGCTAATATAATTATTAACATTCATAAAATTGGCCATTTGTAATGTTCATTGTGTGATTATATTTCTCAAAAGATAAGGGAGGACTTGATGGTCAATTACCACAAAATTTCTAAGAAACATGCATTCGACAAGCCAAACTTTACTTTCAAGTTGTACAGTAAAATCGTTGTCCCCAACTGGGTATAATTTGACTGACCGCCAGGTCCAAAGAGAGGGGTGGTGGAAGCAAATTTAAGAATTTCGAAAAAGATATCAACAACATGAGCATCATCCCCTAGATGATCATCATTCTAGAATGCATCTAACAACATTGTCTCCATGGCAGTTGTATCCCTTAAGTAATCATCCATACCAACCTCTATTTGATTTCCTCCATTTCCATCTTGTGAAGAACTACTATTGATGTAGTCATTCCTAATTGGTGAATCTGGACGTAGTGGGAATTGAATAGGTAGATTCAACCATTCTTGGTATCATTCCTCTCCGATTTTTTCTCTTAATTTAGCCTTCTCTCGATTTGAAATTGTCATAGGGTGCAACAAAAGATGGTAGGTAAGTTGCTTATCATCACTAGAATCATAATAATTTCAAAAAATATATTTGAACATGATTAGTATGAAATATATGATATCAATTAGTAAGCACGTCGACAATGCATGATTAATTGGTTTGACGTTGAAATAATTACATTCATATACCAAAAAAATATTATTACCATCATTGTCCCAGGATTGTGGCTAGAAGATGCAATGTTTCAATCGGCAGGGAGAAGCGGATGTCCATTTTCATCTATCAAGGCTTCTTGCGGTATGCTGCTCTTGATAAGAGCTTCTGACGTTTTGGAGTTGTTTGAATATTTTGTGCATCTAAACTCGATTCTGAATCTGCATGAACCTGTAAATTTGTATAAATTAAGTGTGTTCATCTGATTGACATGGATAAAATAAATAAATTCAATTAGATAATGAAAATATAAATAAAATATGAAGTAAATATTACGTCTCGAGATGGATAGGGAAAAATCTGCAGTGGACTTTGACAAATATTATGGAACGAGCTCGATTTTGAAGGATTTTCCATTCGATATAATTATGGTATTTTCTCCCTGCATTTGAGAAAAATCAACAATAAGTTTTTGTGTACATAACTAAAAGTAATTTCAGTGCCTTAAAAATGGACTTATTTTTATCGTGGTAATGTACACTTAACCACACTGGTTCGTTTTAGTTACTTTGCACCGGTGTTGTGTTATTAATTGACGCACCGATTCGGTTAGATAACAAACACACTGAATAGCCGCAAATAAAAATGCGCAACTTTATCTTTTAAGTGAAAAAAAAAAACAGTAAATTGAAAAATGGGTGGAAAATTATTTTCAGAAATCAAATTTCATAAAAAAATTCTTTAAATAGAAAAAAATATTCATTATTTCATCATTTTTGCAAAAAAAAAATTAGGGAGAGATTTACATGAGAGACATAATTGGAGCAAGAGAGCACTAGAGCACTATGGAGCAGTGAAATACTTTCGAACATCAGCATTATTCAGAGAATCATAATTTCAAACATCTAGTGATTCAAACCCTTTAGTATGGTAAAAAAATTAAATTTTACTGTAATAATTGATCTTTTTACAGTTCTGTTTGATTTAATACATGGTAAGTAAAAAAAAAAAAATTTGTTGTTTATTTTCAGGAAAAAAAAAACAAAAAACAAGAAAAAAACAAAAAAAAATCCATTCTTACGTGAAACCTTTGGTTCTTTTTGTTTTTGCCCTTGCTTCTTCTTGCTTTTGTGACTTCAGAATCAGGGCTTTTCATTTTAGATTTATAGGGTTTGTATTGCTATATATATAGGCCTATGACATATAACCAGCAGGACAACTTGCAGAGTCGGATCCCAATCCATGTTGGTCGTTGCATGAATTTAAAAAAAAATGATTTTTTTTAATCGGTGCGCCCTATGTAAAATAGCGTACCGGTGCACTATTTTATTATAGCGCACTGCACATGTACTATTTCATAAAAATATTTTTTTATTAATTTATGTATGTGTTAATCAATGCATCGGTTAACATATAACGCATCGGGTCTCCTTGTTAACAGAGAGCATTGTACGGTGGTTCTATTGTTTTCTCAGTGTGTTTATAAGAACATGCCTCACCGCCTCCTCCACAACATCTTATGCTACAAAAACTAACGCTAGAGAATTTTTATTAATTTGTTTGTGTTAATCGGTGCACTGGTTAACATATAACACACCGGATCTCCTTGTTGACAGAGAGCACCATACGGTGTTTCTACTGTTTTTGAGGTGCGTTTATAAGAACATGTCGCACCGTCATCGATGCGTACTGCTTGAAAGGCGCACCGTTTTCTTGATTTATTTTTTTTTACCTGAAATATTTTTGATTTATTTATAAAATATATTAATGAATGGTATGTTAAAGGTTTCATATTGATAAATAAATGGTTGACAAGAGATTAGTAACAAAAATACTAATAGCACATCAAGAAAAGCAAAAAAGGAAATTTCTTTGTAAATTATTTACAAAAATTATTATTTTTGAACTATATGTAAGTTTAAATAATATGTATTGTTTACTTTGTATCATGCAGAGCCACAAAATGATGAAGCTTCATAATATTGTTTTTGATCTAATACCAGAAGAGCGTAAAAGCTTGATGGAAAATTTGCAGAAGGATGAATCAGGTGAATCAAAAAATATTATCGATCCAATATGAGTTTCTTTTTTTAATTTTCATTAATAATATACTTTAAAATATTAGATAACATGTTTCAAATGATCTGTTAATTCACATATGTTTAATGTTGTATAGGGACCAGCAACGAAGAAAATGAATGTTGTTCTAAGAAAAGAAAAAAAATAGAACATGCAAATGAAAATGAATTGCTCCTTAGTTCATCTAGAGTGGTGTTGGAGGTTAACAAAAGGGGGAAAAACTTCTACAAAACTTTGAGGGATCTAGTGGAACGAATGTATAGACGTTATTTCCACTTACAATAAAAAAATCAATCCAATGAATTCAAGAACCAAATTTTATCTAAACTACAGGATGAGTTTCCAGAGAATTGGTCAATGAGACATGCCAGATTTTTAATAGCAAAAACGTACAACAACAAAAAAGAAGGAATGAAAAAGTAATATTCCTTTAAATGTTTTCTAGAATTATATGTATATATTACTAGAAAGAAATCATTTATAAATATCACTTTTGTTATATTTATTTTTCATATATCAATATAAAATTAAATATTTTATTGTTGTGTTACATTTTTTGGAAGATTATGAAAATCTCAAAGGATGAACGAGCTGATATCAGAAATATGCTAGTAGAAATGTCCAAAAAGGTGTACAAGGAGATGGTCAAAGAAATGGGCATAATTGCATCGCACGAGGAGCCATATCAACAACAATGTGCTTCAAATGTAACAGGTAATCATTGAACTTTTCAATTAGGTACAACAAATAAACAATTTAGCATTAAATATTAATTTTCAACTATTTTCTTACAGAAAATAAAAGAAAATGGAACCCATTCAGCACATAAAACAGGACGACAAGGAAGAAAATGGTCGATATCTAAGTTTGTGAGTAATTTTTTACTTCCTTATAACAACTTAACTAGATTTAATTTCTGATGTACAACAATCATCATTGAATGTCTTCAAGCAGGTGCTAACAAATAAAGAAGAACCATCAGACGAATTGATTAACATTGGGTTAAATATGGGTTGTCAATGTATGTTGGCATATAATAAATTAATTGTGGAATTTGTAAGCATCAATCGATCTTGTTTTACTAAGCTCTGTCTATAATTAATAGAACAAAAAAACCTTTTATATTAAATATATGATTTGCAATGGGATATAAAACTTGCAGGAAACAAAATATGGAACTGTGCCAACAAATAAATAGTTGAAAGATGGCATGAAATTTGGTTTTGAAGAATGTGTATAGTTGATGAGCCAATTCTTGCTATGGTACATTTATTTTCGATTTACATTGATATAAATTATTTAATATTGCAATTTTCATTATTCTCACCAATGTATATACACTCATTGTAGTTTATTTTTATGTTTTTAGATGCAAGTTGAAGAAGAAGAAAAAAATCAACACTGTGAACAAAACATTCCTCAAAATAACCCAAGTCATGGAATTAGCTCGAGCAGTGATAGAAGTTCAAGCGAAGAATGATGATCAATATGTTTGGATATCAAAGCAAGTCGTCGTATTTTTTAAATATTTGTCTGTGAAATCAGACATTTTGTTTAATGTAATGGACATAGTGTCCCAATTGAAAGACAGAGTGATACCAATAATTGTCCCATTTTGTATGACAAATAGTGTCTTATATATATATATATATATATATATATATATATATATATATATATATATCTATATCTATATCTATATAATAAAATATGTTTTAGTTTATTCTATTGTGTTCTACATTATCGCTATGAAATGTTACACCACTGACTAAATATATGGATGATTAAATATTATAATGAAAAGACGCGAAATCTGATGATATGATATAAAAAATTAATCCAAACATCACATTCAAATGCACTAATAAAAATTTAATTGATATGAATACTATTATAAGATATGTGTCGACTTTGGATGAATAATGAATTTTAAAAAATCACAATAATTGCACTGTCACATGTCAATGTTTCTAAAAATACAAAATGAACATCAGTGCATGTTAGTTACTGTGCACCGGTGCGTTTGTATGCTAATGTGCATCGATGCGTTTCTACGACCTATGAGCACCATACAAATACCAATATCAATTAGAAAGCTCAATGTGTTTGTGTGATACTGTGTACCGGTGTATTTGTGTGATACTGCGCATCGGTGTGTTTCTACGACCTATGGGCACCGCACAAATACCAATACCAATTAAAACGCCTAGTGCGCTTTATCAAAGACTACCACCCGGGCGGTCTGATAGGATTTGTACGCACCAATGTGGCTTTCCTTTAATGCACTAGTGGGGTTTTCCTTTAACACGCTGGTGCATTTTTATATCTTGACGACCCGATGTGTTTTATTGCGTTTTATCACCTATAGGGCGCCCAGTGCGGTTTTACACCTTAACGGCCCGGTGCATGCACCTTCGACCGGCCCGGTGTGACTGTCTAGCTGACACTCACCAGGTCATTTTTGAATGCCCCAAGGCATCCGAAATTTTTTTCATGTCCCGGTGCTTGGTAGGTTTACAATATCGGTGCTTGGCAGGTTTACAGTTCCGGTGCGTTCACGGTACAACGCATCGGTGCGTTGACACCTAATTAGTGCACCAATGAGAAAAACATCCATAACAACCTCTGACCTACCTGTTTTTTTTAGTTGTGTTGAAATTCTGTTGGAAGCTCTGCCAAAACCTCCATTATCTAAAACAGATGTTGTAGAAAATGTTTTTTTGACAATTTTGGCCAATTTTATAACACTAAAAACCTCCGTTATAACCTTCGCTAGAGGGTCTTTTCCTTGTAGTGCTTAGCGACAGGAATCCAATGGCGATGTCTGTTTCAGCAGTAGAGCTTCCCATCTTTCGTCCATTTCCCATATTGGAGTGACGGTGTCTGATTCGCAAGTGTGGACAGTCGATTCTATGCCCCTCGACACCACGAGTTTGACGATGCAACCAAATTCAGCAGTTGAGCATCCGCTTCTTCAGCCAGCTTCAGGGGTTGAGGTATATGCAGTTTTATCCTGTATCTCCTTTTTATGTGAGATGTATCATGATTTCTATATCCTTTCTTGTTTCATGTGCGATATCTTGTTTTTTCTTCATGTGAGATTATTTCAAGTTGATAGGAGGTATGTTGTGAGTGAGAGTTGATGTAGCGGAACGTCTCGTGGAGAGACAAGCCACTCATGTTGAGGGCACATCCTTGTATGAACATCATCCATGTACATATTCACATTTCCAGCACTATATGAAGTTTCCTACCCCATTTTGACACCGGGCCCAAAGACATAGCCCACACTGGGTGAACTTTGTTATCAACGTCTTGTGTTTTGATGTTGTTGATGGTTGTCTTGTTTCCCTTCTTTACAGCATGCACATGTGTTATTTTATGCTCTTTTAAAATGAAATTCTAAAAACATCACATAAGTAAAATATCATGGGTAAATCTAGTAGCTGACGGACCCGGATCACAATATATGCTCTCTGGGAAACCCTCTTGGGAGAAAACCTAGTTGGAAGGTGAGGTTACTTCACTCTCTTTATCTGTATGGAAATATGGTTGCAGTTGCAAAGAAGTAATGTTTGTGGCCCGTGGGCTGCTATAGCACATATATTATCTATGTGTTTTCTACCTCCTATCTCTCCTAGATATATTTTCTCATTTATGGAACAAAATGCTCTCGAAAGAATTGAATGCATCTTCCTCCTACTGCCCCGGTTATAACACAGCATGATAGCCTA
Source organism: Pinus albicaulis (assembly GCA_034641835.2). NCBI lineage: Eukaryota > Viridiplantae > Streptophyta > Pinopsida > Pinales > Pinaceae > Pinus > Pinus albicaulis. The sequence continues at coordinate 163,934,882 of CM076576.1, forward strand.
CTAGTGGTTAATTTTGACTCTATCAACTCTTAACTAGAGTTATAATATAGACTCTTCCAAATTATTTTATATCATAATCATGTGGTTAACCCCTTTTCCATGAATAATGGGGGCTGACGCGGCATCCTATGGAACTATAGGTGTGAAAACAAGAAGGTAAACTTCAGAGTGGCATAACTTTTGTATACGGATTCTCATTGATGTAATTCTTGTGTCATTGGAAATATATCTATTTTTCGAATACCATGGAATTTTTTTGTGTGAAAGCAAAAAAAAATTACCCAAAAAAAATGTCATTTGATGCCTCAAAACGCTCCCGGATGGTTTTAGACCGTATTTCTCCAAACTGGGTCCTACCTGTAAAAAAATTCTCGTGAGCTAATTCCTCCACTTTTTCCACTCTAAATGCAATGAGATGGATGAAAAAATATATAATGATCCAATCCTAATAAAACCAAGGCATATACCATGTAGACTCACTAACTCATTGGTATGTGTGTAAATTTCCCATGCAATAGAAGAAATATTCTAAGTATTATTACTAGCATCATCAGCATAGCCAACATAAGGTTGAGGGAACATCGACATATTCAATCCAAGTTTAGCACAAGATAATCAGGGGAAATAGAAGGAGCTCGTAAGAAAAATAAAATTGCAACACAACAAAAATATGGTACAATAATGTACAAAGTATCTATGTAGAAAAATCTAGGCATAGTACTTTTTGAGATGCAACCCATTTAGGGGCTAAGAAAAAGGTATTCCATCATAATCTAGTAACTCATATACCCCCTTTATGAGTACACGTTTTAGTAATGTAAGGGCCAAGCCACATGGGCTCGAACTTACTGGCTCCTAGCTCAGCAGGACCAAGTCACCTTCTAAAAAGATATGAGGATTAACATTGCTGTCAAATTATTCTTTGATTAGTTTATTATGGGTCTAGTTAGTCATTTAGGAATCCCAATGAATCTCATATAAACGTGTTAAGTAAAAAAAAAAAATCCTCGGTAGAAGTAGAAGGGAGAAGTTTGACGGCTAGTTTCAAAGATGTTATTTTGCATTCAATGGGTAAGACAACTTGCAGACCATAGACAAGTTGAAAGTGTGTAAATTTGGTTGTTTTTTTCACTAAGGCACAATATGGCCATAGTTTCAAAATAAGAACAGTATGCCAATTCGATCGGTGAATCCCTATAATTCATTGAAGTATAGTTTTCAAAACTTTGTTGGCAACTTCAACCTAGTCATTAGCCTATGGGTAAGAGGGATTTGAGCTATCATGATGTAGACCCAATATAGCAGTCAATTTTATCATTATGTGGTTTCGAAAATGTGTGTCATTGTTAGTGACAATGGCTTGAGGCACACCGAATCTAGTGATAATGTGATCGAATATGAATAACGCAGCATTTTTACCATTTTTATCAAATGTAGGCATCACCTAGGCCCATTTTGCGAAAAAATTCGACTATGATGATAATATAACTATGCCCCCTCGATTGAGTGAGGGATAAATGTCATGAAATCAATGCCCCATTTAGAAAAATGGCCAACAAAAACTAATGGATGTAAAGGAGCAGGTAGAGTGCACATTTTACTATTATGTATTTGGAAAGTGTGACATTTGTAGACCGCTAAGATGCATTATTTGAACAAGGTGGGCCAAAAATAACCAACACGTAGGATTTTTTGGGTTGTAGCATAGCCAGACATATGACTTCCACTCGCTCCAGCATGGCAGTCATTTAGGTATTTTTTCAGCTTCTTTGTGGATTAAACATTGTCGAAAGATAATATCGACACCACAGTGATAAAGAGTATCATCAATGATAATATACCGTTTTTCTTGGAATCATATCCGACAACATTCAGAATGAGAAATCTCAAGAAAAAAAAATTATTTCTAGAGATAAATGATAATATCTCCATACTAGGGATCAGTAGAATTGATCAGAAATAGTGTTTCGTCAGGAATAACATCTTTAGCTACTATTTATGTTTCAATATAGGGAAGGTCACATGTTAACTTAGCAAATACTAAGGATTTGTTATACATGCATTTGGCGAATTCCAAATCAAACTCTTGTACAATGACAATCAATTTCGAGTGCTTTCCCCCCAGTAATTGACAAGTAACGATATAGATCATGGGGTTACATTCAAAAAATACCATATTTTTACGTAGCAATATATAATGATGAAATATTTGGACAACTTGAACAACTAAAAATGCCAATTTATCCACTTGTGTGTACTTGATCTTTGTACTAGGAATATTTCTACTAACGTATTAAAACACATGTTTTTCATTCAAATGGTATTCTTGAAAAAGAACCATGGCAATAAAGTTGTTTGATGCAGCTAAGTATAAAAAGTAATCTTGATGATAATCATGGGGGTGTAACAAAGGTGTGTGAGTCAACATGTCCTTCAAAGCATCGAAATATTTCTGGACTATGTCATCAAAAAGAACAGGAACCCTTTTTTTCAACAATCAGGTAAAACCGTTATAAAACTCAACATAAGTAGGTACGAAACAATGCAAAAAAATTTCCTTCCTTTGCAAACTCTAGAGTTAGAGAATGTTAGAAGGAGCAGGTAAATTAAAAATAGCCCAAACCTTCAGCGGATCAACATGGATCCCTTTCTTTGATACAAAAAAACCTAGGAGTCGACCGTATTCCACACAAAAAACACATTTATGTGTGTTCAGGTGAATATTGTAGTGCCTACATTGTATAAATATAGCTTGTAGATGCATAGCATGATCTTGATGATTCTTATAATGGGCAAGTAATTCATCATGAGAAGGCCAAACAATCTGCCTTATGTCATGAAAAGCATAATACATTTCTCTTTGAAAAGTTTCCCCAGTGCTTTTAAGTCCAAACATAAGCTTTCAATAAGAGAAAGTTCCCCACGGGTAGATAAAAGTGGTTTTATGGTGATCGAATGGGAGCATGTTTATTTGATTATAGCTGAAAAATCTATCCATGAATGAAAGGATTTAATTTTGGGCATAATCAATGATGATCTGGTCAATGAAAGGGGTTGGATAATTATCTTTAGGGAAAGCCAAATTGATATACCTATAATCTACACACACTCAAATGGTACCTTTCTGCTTCGTAACTGGGACGATGTTAGAAACCAAGTCAGTTGAAGGAGCAAGATAAATAAAATGAGCTTTTAAAAAAAAATCAACTTCATCATTGATGGCAACAGTGTTATGTGAATGAACCAGATGTAATCTTTGTTGAATAGGGTTGGAATCTAGGTAAGTTTTAATTTCATGAAAAATAATACTTAGATCGATTCCAGAAATTTCTTTGTATGTCCAAGAAAATGTGTCTCTAAATTCTTGGAATAGGGCCCTGTAAGTTTTAATTTATTTGAGAGAGCTTGAGGCACCTATATGAACTTTTTTCATGATTTCGGGTTTCATGGAGATAACGACTGGAATATTTGTAGGCATGTTCCCTAAATTATTTTTCAATGTAGAATAATAAATTGATATATGGAATTCAGGGTTATCAATTATCTCAGCTGAAAACATAGTGCTAAATTTATTCTCAGTGGTCTTGAGGTTGGGGAGAAAGGAATAATGATGATGATAACCATCCCAAGGCATTTCTTTAAATTTCATAATCTCCATAATGCTTTCATATGTAGGAAACACGTCATCAAAAGGATCAGGGGATGAAATAGATATCAACCAAGATCATTGAGAATACTCATCTATGACCACATTCAATCAATCATTTGATTCCAAAAGGGATACAGAGGCCAAGTAGATAGCTTCATAAGATAATTAAATTGGGATCAATGGTATTTGTTCATTGTAAGTTGTCAATGATGATTGTGTAGGCACTATCGAGGGATCGTATGATTCATGGAATTTTGAATTTCTTGATGAAATCATATTGACTTGAGAAAAAATAGGAGAAATTTTGTGTGGAGGGAGCATAAAATTCCCCATCAGTGATGAATCTTTAAGTATACCCACGCCAACACTTTCATAAGAAACATGTGTTTTATTTATGAAAGGTACACTACCAGTAGTATGTGAATCGGAAGCATAAAAGGCAAGTTGGTCTACAGTAACTATTTTCCCTTATGAGGAAATAATATTACACGAAAGAGTGAAGAAACCACTCCATACATGGTGTAAGTCTAGTTTTGACCTACTAAAATGTTATATTCTAGTTGCACATCGATGACTTCCACTTTGACAGTAATTGTTTTACCTTTAATTCCATTATTAATGCATTTAAAATGTCATATAGTTTTAATCATCTTCCATCAAACACTTTCATAGTGATAGGTGACTGGTTAATTGAAGGATAGACTAAGGCTTTCCAACAAGATACAGACATAATGCACATAGGAGCTCCCTTGTCTATCACAGTGCGAGAAAACATTTTTCCACGTACAACAACTTGAATTTGAAATGCAAGTTGATGCGAGATTATAGGTACATGATTTTCAAGATCAAAGACTCTAAGGTTCGAATATTATGCATCAGTTCCACTAATGGTTGATAATAATGAATTCCTGTGTTGGGAAAATTTGAAGAACTTTGAGAGCCAACAATGATAAAGGACCCTCACCTAATTCTTCAACAATATTATAATTTTGAGCCACTCTAGCATGTAGACTAAAATACGACATATGAATGACAAACTTTGGAGGGGTTTCAATCATTGTTTAAAAATATGATCGCTCAATATGTAGAGGACCAGAAGGAGGTGGGACCAATATGGAACGTTTATCTATAGCACTTCCATTTGGAATATTTGGAGAACCATAATATTTGTTTCTTGTAGCTACCATCGCTTGAGGATACTCAGCACACATCATCATGATGTCCACAAAGTTTTTAGAAGAAGAAGATGGATTTTAAGCAACCATTTTAGTCTCCTGAGAGGGGAAAGTGTCTATTAAGAAAACATGTGTGTAGGAACCTTTGAGAAATTGATTAACCATCACACAATCCATACATTATTTAGTATAATGATCCTTGTTGCAAATAATACAAGGATATTGTGGTTTTCATTTCTCTTCAAGAGATTAGTCTTTTGTTGGCTTTTCCAGTTGAGGGGAATTTTGTTTTTCTTTTCCTTTTCCCTTCTTTTTACCTCCAAGTTGTTTAGGTTTACTAGTTGATGATTGACCAACAACAAGAGGAGTAGGCTAGGGATGAGAATTATAGGAAGGTTTACTCGTATATTTTTTACTGACATAACCAATCACACCATCAACAACATTAGATCCTATAGAAGCTAATAGAATCGTGTTCGATGGTCGAGGAGCATTTCAATTTTTATCATACAAGGTGCCAGATTGTGAATAAACAAGGTCTAAATATTGGGCACAAGCAATGACCCACTCCTTAGTAACAACACCTTTGGTAAAATTTTCCATAATAGTAGGGAATAATTATTTTAAAAACCAGTCTACAAGTAACTAATCTGGAATATATGATTTTACTAAACAAAGACAACGTATCCACTCTTGTATATGATCTAAAATATACGTAGAGTTTGACTGTCGTAACGAGTTCAAAAGTTTAGTTATAGCTTCATAATGGATTGGTAATAGAAAATGTGTTAAAAATATTGATTCCAAAATGTTGAATTTATTAAAGGATGCTCGTGGTAATTCGAGAAACCTCTTCTCTACAGGGCTAGTAAGAGTCCTCTAGAAAATATGAAGTCGAATTGAATCATCATTTAAGAAGTTTGATGAGCACCATAAATGATAATTCATCACATGATTTGATGGGTCTTCCCCAAGTTTACCATATAACTTGGGTATGTCACTTGGTAACTTAGCAGGAATACGTAGCCATATCGGATGGTGGTAGATCGGATCATTAGTAAGCCATGGCAAATATGGTAAATCCAATGTAGAAAAAAATGGTAAATGTCGGTTAAAATCCTATTGAGGATACTGGTAACCTTGAGGATAAAGTCCAACTACTGGGGTAGGATATCCATAATATCCTTGAATAGGCTTTTTCATTGGCATTTTCATTCCACTAAGATAACTAGAGTAACCCATACCAGTTTGAGCTATAGATGGAAATCCTTGAAAAAAATTTCCTTGGAAGGGTTGACCTTGGAAAGGTTGTCCTTGGAAAGGGTGACCTTGGAAAGGTTGTCCTTGGAAAGGGTGACCTTGGAAATGTTGGCCTTATAAAGGTTCACCTTGGTAATAAGGTTCACCTTGATATGGAATTTTGGGTAAGCCTGGGGAAAGTTGACCAGAAGGCATCTGGGGGATAGCCTAGACCGTTGGACCTACAGGGATTTGAGGTAAAGTATGAATAGGTTTATAAACAGGTGATTGAGGTATAGTCTGAACAAATTTTTGAACTGGTACCTAAGGTATACTTTAGAAAGTTGTTTGTTGTGTTGATTGAACAGTTGTTTGAGGTGTACTATGAACGAGGTTGCTTAACAGATGGCTTGGGTGTAGTCTGAATAATAGTTTTAACAAGTTGATAAGAAAATACCTAAGGAGTAACTTGAACAGTTTTACTAGATGGTATCTGGGGTACACCAACAAAATCAAGTTTCCAAATGGTACCTCCCATTCTTGTGAATGGAGTACCAATCAAAGGTTCAGTCGCAACAGGTTTATTCAAGCCTACCTGAGGTATGTGACTAGAGGTTGGATAATTTCCCACAACATATTGTCTTGCATATGGAGGATAATTTCCTCCAAGAGGTTTACCTCTTGGAGGAAAATATGGACCATAGGACGGTTGGGCCCTAGTGGGAAAGTAGGATCTTATTGGGGTTTGTTGAGGTATATTTTGTTGTGAAACTAGCTCCAAAAATAGAAGAAAAGAGATATCGATGCCTTAGAAATAAGCCACTTCGAGGGGGCAACCTCCAATACATTACATAAATGAATAATTCTTGGATGATACAAATGACAAAACCTCCTTTCTATATATAGGAGTCCATGGGGCCACAATGTAATCCTAATGGGGCCACAATGTAACCCTAGCTGACCTTACAATAATAATGTAAGGGAACAATAATAACAATATGGGGGTTGCATGGGTACATCAATAACAATAAGGGGGGCTACACTATTAATATAGGGACTTAACATGCCCCTCTCCTTCAAACAAGTGTTGTCCTCAACGCTTGATTATTTCTTGATGCTTCTGTATAAAATTCTCATCCTCCCATGTGGAATCTTCTATAGGAAAGCTCTTCCACTTGCTAAGATACTCTGAAATTGATCGTAATTTTCGATTTTTTGTTTTTGTGACTGCTTCAGAACTTCTTTCGATGTGATGTTGATCTTCATGTTGTTTCATTAGATTTTGCACCAAAGTTAGGTTATCCTTTGAGAGTTGGATAACTTGTTGTTGATGCTCGATGTGATCTTCCACTAATTTATCATCCATATTAGCTATTATTTGATCCTTCAAACCATCTAGCTTAGCCTCCATTTCTACTTTTAAACCATCTATTTCATCTTCGGTTTCCCTTCTTAAGATCAAAATTTGTTGCACTTGGTACCATAATTTTGATATCTCATACTCCAATTGTTCCTCTTCATGCGTCATAATATAGCTTTTTGAGGGCTTAATGGGTATGGAATTATTTTTTGGAGGAATTATAGAACCCAATACTAATAAAAATTCTAAAATATGCCCTTGGAATCAATTCAACTTGATTCTACAAACAAGTCTTATGCAATTCGAAAATAAAATAAAAAATAAAATAAATAAATAAATAAAAATACACACCTTTTACTTGCTTTTGAGGAGCTCGATTTTGAAATTGACTTATCTCTATACTTGTAGATCCTGAATATCTTAAATTCAGCCCTATAGTATTCCTTTCAAGCTTCTTTCAAATGCCACGGGTCTGAATTGATTTGGATTCTTCAAGACAAAGTTATGTCCAATCTCCCACAATGACCTAATTATCGACTGGTTTAGTAGAGCAAACTTGTACGACTTACCACATGTCACTTTTTGCTCCTTTAGCTCTGAAAGTTTTAGATAGGAAACTAAAGCCTGTTTACTTCCAGTCACTTTTTATAGAATTCCAATCCGATGCTCAGAGAGAGATTTATGAAGATTTTCCCACGATCACCTCTTTGAGATGAAATTCGGGAGCCTAAAAACAACCTAAATTCCACAGATCATATCTCTGAAAATATTGTGAACCAAGCTCTGAAATTTTGCAAAAATGTTCCTCAGGATTTTTTCTTCGCGCTCTAAAAATTTCAGCTTCTGAACCTTCGTAGAAAAAAAATTATAGCGCAAATTCTACAATGACATTTTTAAGTGAAATTCAGGAGCCTGCAAAAAGCCCTAACTTTCACAAATTATATCTCTGAAAATATTGCGAACCAAGCTCTGAAATTTTTCGACAATGTTCTTGAAGATTTTGGCTTCACAGTCTAAAAATTTCGGCTTCTGAACCTTTGTATAAAAAACGTTATAGCAAAAATTCCATGATGACCTGTTTAGGTTAAATTCAGGAGCCTACAAAAAGCCCTAACTTGCACAGACCATATCTCTGAAAATATTTTGAACCAAGCTCTGAAATTTTGCGAAGATGTTCCTCAGGATTTCAACTTCGCACTCTAAAAATTTAAGCTTTTGAACCTTTGTAGAAAAAAAATTTATAGCGAAAATGCCACGCTGACCAATTTGGAGCAGTGAAAACCCTAGAATCCAAAGCTCTGATACCAAATGTTATGAAACCAGCTCCAAAAATAGAAGAAAAGAGATATCAACGCCTTATAAATAAGCCACTTCGAGGGGGAAACCTCCAATACAATACATGAATTAATAATTCTTGGATTATACAAATGACAAAACCTCCTTTCTATATATAGGAGTCCATGGGGCCACAATGTAACCCTAGCCGACCAAACAATAATAATGTAAGGTCACAATAATAACAATATGGGGGTTACAGGGGTACATAAATAACAATAAGGGGGGCTACACTAACATAATAAGGGACTACACTATTAATATAGGGACTTAACATATTTGCATCACTAAATAATAAGTTTAAATGTTGTTCAAATGTCAATGGTATTTTATGAATAGAAGTTTCTAAAAGTGTCGTGGTTTGGGAACTGGGTTCTAAATTAATTGATGATAAACCAGAAGGGATTCCAGAAGACCAAGTGGAAATCTGAGAAAAGAGAATAATCTTGAAAAAGTTCCACTGAGTGACTAATACCCAGCAGGTATAGATGGTACACCATATATAAATGGTTTTGGAGGTCTTCTAAACATGTAAGTTGTACTAATTTGGCTAGTTATACTCTTAATAGCACATGAATATTGACTTATAGTTTAAGGTTTCTTCATGGTTCGCCTAGGTAAGAAAGATAAATGAGTGTGTAATTGGGGAGTTCCCCTAGGTAAATAAGATAGAGTTGTATACCAAGAGTTTGGAAAAAAAGGAGATGGAATTTCAGCAACTACAAATGGCCCTATAGTAAGAGGAATGTTTGCAAGAAATTCCTATTCAGTAACGTCCTCAATGCTTAATAGACCAAGTGGTAAATGATCTACTTTGTCACTTGAAGTTACAGGTTCTTCAGATTTAATCAATAGAGTAAAAACTATACCAAGTGAAGGTGAAACGTGAATTTGTGATGGTTCATTGAACCACTCTTCAGGTTCATTAATTTCTAAAATTTCCGATTCAGTTACTTTAGTTTCTAGATCAATTATTTCTAGTTCTAATGTTTTAGTTACTTCAATTCCAAGTTCAAATATTTCTAGTTCTATTGTTTTCGTTTTAATTGAATTGGATTATATTAATTTAGGTTATGTAATTGCAGGTCTAGTAGTGATGAACGGTTCAGGTGTAATTTCGGGGGGTAAACCTTGCACCCTATGAGAAAGTCGAGGTAAATGTGCCACAGTGAATTTTTATTAACAATTTTTACAAGTTTAATCAGTCAAATTCACAATTTACACCTAAGGTCTCACTAAAAAGTAAAAACAAGCAATATAACACATGTTAAAAAATCTGAGTCAAAGCCATGCAAACAAACTTTTTCATAGTTATATCACTAATTGTTGATGAAACCCAACGTCACAAAAATAAATGTGAAAACTAGCTAGAGAGAGAGTGGGTGGAATCAGTTATGTTAAAAACCTACTTAATGGTCACGACCTGGTGCAAGTAGCTTCATCTATACCATCTCGTGTGAAGTACCTTCCAAGAAAGCCCGAGTGAGTCCAGTAAAATATTGTTCTAGGTATAGCAAGGACTTTCCCCCGCCGTCACCTTGGGTAAAATCCATAAGATTATGATCACTAATGTTACCACGTATAGCAACTTGACCAAGGGGGACAGTTCCAAATCGGATGTACACGTAAAGGCATAGTAAGAAAGCTCAATCCCCTTGAAATATCCCTCAAAGTGAGGTGGTCCTTTCAAATGATTCCAAAGTACCTTTCAATATCGTTTGTTATGTGTGCAAATCGTGCTACCGTAACCAATGACGCAATTTCGATTACGTCACTGGATCTGATATGATCTCATGCTTAACTTTTGTGTAAGCGGAACTTCCTAGAGTCAGACCATAGTAAATGGATTTACTCCCTACTGCAAGATACTATTTTTTTGTAGCTTTGTAAAGTTAACTTCCACTCTCGATCCAAAGCCCTACAGCTGATCTAATGTGGCCGTAAGGAGCCCTAAAAATATAAAATGTCTAATTTATTTTATTAGCATTGCTTTTTAGGTTGTTTTACGCAAAATGTTGATGAAGATGAAATTGATGATATTTTGACAACCCAAGTGATAATGCAACAAATATGAAAATCCAAACTTTTGATTCAACAAAATCATATTTACAGGAAGGAGAAAACTCTTTAAGAACCTAAAATGAAAAAATCTTATCTTGCAACAAATCTCTAAAAACCAAATATCAATTCCAAATAATATCTTTCAAAAACAAAACCTCTAATAACATAAATATTGTTGAACACCTAATCCTCTATGGGTAGGTGTGGAAGGCGAAAAATCACAAAGGAGTCCAAGTGACCTTGGAAGATGAATCCAAGGGTCACACCAATGTATTATAAATGTACATCTATGTGTAATAAAGATGCAACGAATGATTATCTTTCTATGTGTGTGTTTATCTTTCCTCATACACCATGTGTGTTTTTAACATGGTATCAAAGTTGATACGTTCATAACCAGCTCAACCTTGTGTGAGCCATTTGTTTTTATGGCCTGTGTAAATCTGCAAAAAAATTGGTCATTTTTGCAGCATTCAGAGATTTTCTACAGCAGTGATTTTTGCAACATTCAAAAATCTTTTGCAGCATTTAGAAATTATGTTTGTGAAGAGAAGCATTTTGCATCTTAAACTCTACAGGTTTTCTCACTGCTGCTTCCAATTCTGCAATTTCTGCCTACTTTTATTTATGCACATTACTGTGCAAGCTCTGAATTTTAGAAAAGATTGAATTGGAGAGCTGCTGGAAAAATATTTTCTGCTACTGTTTAAATTCGGTCTCTACTGAAAATTCCGCTGCTAATTTCTGTTAATATTCTGAAAATTTCTGCAAATTTATGGCAAAACAATTTCTGCAAATTGTCCTGCAACTTCTACAAATTCTACTGTTTCTCCAATTCTCTGTCGTATATTTGTGAAACTTTCTGCAATTTCTGCAATTTCCCTCACCCTCTCGATCTCATAAAAAATAAAAATAAAAATTATGAGCAACCTGCACTCCTCGGCCCTCACTGCCCCGTCCAAACCCACCACTCTCTGCTCCCTCACGACTCGCAGTCACTGCACCACACTCCACCCAACCCTCACACTCAGCTCTCGGCCTCATCTCTCACCCATTGCCCCCTCTACCCTACGCTCTCCCTACGCTACCCACAGCACGTGCTCTTCCCACCCCCTGCGTGGCTTCCAACACTACCCAACCCACCCCCTTACCACTCGGCCCAACCCCTCGACCCCTCACCCACTCGGCCTTCGGCCCCTCCCCACCTCCCCTCACCCCTCACCTGACCACTCACATCGCTCAACCCATCCCCCCTTACCTCTCGACCCATCCCACGGCCCCTCTCCTCTCACCCCCGCCTGCCCCCTCACCCGCTCCCCCTCTCCATTCTCGCCCCCCCCGGCCTGCATCTCCCTCCCCAAACGCTCACCTCCCAACCCACCCTACCCTCCTCTCCTCGCCTTTCTCTTCCCACCCGCCCCATCACTTCTTACCCCCCCCCCCCCCCCACAACCCTTCACACTCCGCTCCCTCAGTCGCACTCACGGCCCCCTCTCCCCCACCACTCCAGCTTCCCCCTCACTACCTCCACCTTCCTCGCTCGACCCTCCCCTCCCCTCGCTTGGCCACTCAGCCTTCCCTCCCTCCCACCCATGCATTCTGCGTCCCCTTTGTTTTTAATTCCCTCTCCTTTTTTAATCTGCAAATAATTTAATTTTAAATTTTTTTTACAGATTGGCCTTCCCCAGTTTCACCCTCCCCCAGAAATCACCTCCCCTAGTTTCACCTCCCCCAGATAAAACCTCCCTTAGTTAAATTCTCCCCCAGTAAACACCTCCCCCGGATAATACCTTTGTTTTTCCCTATATATTTTTTTTCAAAAAAAAAAAAACAGCAAAGAGAGAGGAGATGGTATAGATGGTATGAATTTATGGATTTTATATAGTGAAAAGTGAAGTTTGTGTTGTATGACCAAGATTTGTGGCATGTAAAGAAGGGTGACTCTCTCAAAGAGATTGACAATGTGAAGGCAAATGTTGAAAATTGGTGGCATCATAAAACTTACTCATAGTTTTTGGCATTTGCCTTCCTCTTTATTGTGAAGTAATATTCAAGACCATCTGCTCATCGATAGTGAAATTTTGTTCTTTGGGAATTCCATAATTGGAAGTTCATGAAATAAAAGGGTCTTTTAAGTCATTTGTATTCTCTCGAAAGTAAGTTGAATCACATTTAAACGAGTGCATTATCGGTTGAAGACGACACAATTTTGAGCCTGAGTTATTGAGAAAAATGGCTAAAATAAATGATGCATTAGAGTTGTTGCATAACCTCATTCATTCCACTGTTCATGATATGGTAAAAATGAGCAAGAATGCTCTTTTTAATATTCAAACTTGCTTGCAAGATGCACAAGACAGCATTTAGTTTTTGAAGTTGAAGTCTCAACTTCAGCAAGATGAAATTCAGCAAAAAAGTCATCATTCTGAACCTGTTTTTGTTCAGAACATTGAGAAGGACTCCCATCAACAGCGACAATATAAAGATGCAGACGATTCACATTCAGTTCCTTGTACAATAGCATATTTACATGCAGATGCAGCAGCTCAGTCTGCACTTCCCAAGCCCATCATCAGACCTTGGGAAGAGCTTGTCCACAATAAGCATAAAACTGGTCTTGGATATGACAAGGAGTTTTCCTTTCATATTTCGGACTACTCCAAGCCCGTCAAATTTCAGAGTGCCTGATTCCTTTATGACAATTCACCTGCAGTTGTTCTAGATCCTGCTCCTCTTCCACATTAACAACAACAACAGATTGTAAAATTCTAACACTATGATTGAGTTGGTCATATGAAAGATCACTATTTTTATCTTCATCCATGCAAGCATTGTGGTCGGCACACCCATTCTCCACATAGATGCTTCAGAAACAAGCCTCCTACAAGAACAAAGATTCATCTTGGATGGATCGCTTCTTGGAAATGGGCATCAACAGCCAAGAAGATGTTTAAGTCACATGTCAGAACTTGTTCTCTAATATTGAGTAAACTTGCAGTTGAGTTTTCGCCAACATCTCACCTTGTACTTGACAGGGGAGGAAATGGTGGTCATCTACAAGCTTCGACGCCACATCAAGCGAGCCTGAGCCACAATCTCTCATTCCAGATTTAGAATTGTAGCCAGAGACACAGCAGTTCAAGCGAGCTTGAGCCACAATTCGTCATTCCAAATTCAGAGTTGTAGCCAGACACACGGATGCCCATGAGCATGCCTTTGGTTGATGGACAGCCTTAAACCATCTATGTGAGGTTGATATTCTTCCTCTTTCAGAACACTTCCTCTAGCAGAAGACTTCAGTTTCTTGCCAGTTTTGGAAGAGTTCCAGGAAATGCATCAAGCATTCCAGTGTTGGTGGTCATCCTTAAACCATCACAGGTTTTAGACTTCCCTTCTTTTATGTTGAAGGTCTCCCTTTTCAAATATGCGGGACAATTCCTCTAGCAGAAGCCCTTAATCTTCTTACCAGTTTTGGAAGAGTTCCGGGAACTGCGGTAAGCGTTGCGTTCCAGTGTTGGTGGTCTTCCTTAAACCACCTCTTTATGACAACATTTCAGAGAGCTGATTCAGCATAAGGGCTGCCATGCATACTTTGCAAATTTGTATTACAACTCTCTTCTTGGACTCACACATACCCCTTCAGATTAAGGGGGGAATGTTGAACACCTAATCCTCTATGGGTAGGTGTGGAAGGCGAAAAGTCACAAAGGAGTCCAAGTGACCTTGGAAGATGAATCCAAGGGTCACACCATTGTATTATAAATGTACATCTATGTGTAATAAATATGTAACGAATGCCTATCTTTCTATGTGTGTGTTTATCTTTCCTCATACACCATGTGTGTGTTTAAAAAATATATTTTTCAGTTTTTTTATAGAGAGAATTATTACAACTAATTCAATCCAAACAAACAAACAGGCTCATATTAACCTATCTTTTTGTGAAACTAATATAAAATGATTTATAATAGACATAATGAATTCTTTGATCAGATCACTGAAAGAAGACATATTCATACAACTATTAATTTCGAGAAGCAAGATATTATATTTTGATAGATTAATGAAACCAATCAATTCCAAAAGCCTAAATATGTCAAGATAAACAACTTACACAAAAATATAAGTAAACACAACAATTCAAGCTAAATTTGACTTTTTCAAATAGACAATAGATTTAGGAAACCACATAGAAAAATGAATTTGAGACCTAGCGGGAATAAAACTTAAAAAATTTCAAATTTCTAAGATCATTGTAGGTAAGAAGTTGAGACCAGTTTGATGTATCACTTTTTAAATAAGAGAGATGTGAATAATCACTCCATGCAGAATAGAAAGGTGTGATTAATCACTCTTGTATAAAACAAAAAAGTGTGATTAATCACTCTGTGCAAAACATACAAGTGTGATGACTGGAAAACGCAAGGGAAAATGAAAAACACACACAACAGGTCTAAAATTCAGGTTTTCAAAATCAAATTATAGTCATCAAAGGTTCTCGAAGGCCAAGGTAGAAAAATGAATCCACCGAAGAACTAAATTTTTCCCCAGTGGTGTCGCCAAGTTTGTTAGTGAAATAATCGCTCTTGCAGACAAGAGTGATCTCCCTAGAATCAGTAACTAAATCAAGAACAAACATAACAATATACACTAACATTTCTCTAACAACAATTTAACAATTTGAGATGCACTTACCTACTTAACGAAATAAGTCTTCAAAATCCTTGTTTGCTTGAAATCTCGCTCCACTTTCATTCCCTAAAACCGGAATCTGCAATGCTAGAAACAAGCACAACATCAAAGCATAACAAGTTCAAACTATCGCTAAACATAAGATCAAGGAGATATAATACATACATGTAAACATTAAACATATCATGTGAGAAAGAGAATTTACTTGTGTTACTAATGAGAAGAAGAGTTTACAACCTAATAGCCATTAATGTCATAAGCTTCCTTCTAGCAGTCTCCAATCCTCCATTTGCAATGACAAGCCTTCACTTTAACATCATAAGTGCATAAATTAAGAACCTCAAAATCCAACCTCTTCCCCTTTGGTCTGCTCTGTATAAATAGGAGAAGAGAGGAGTTTGTAGATCCATTTCTCGTGGGATGAGATCCACATAAAGGGGGGATGGGATTCATCAAGTCAGGGATGAGGTCGAAGTAGATAAGGAGTTGAGCCCATTCTGTTTGGATAAGATTCTCCAAAAAGGCTTGTAGATTTTAATTTTTATTTTTTACCTATGTAAAAGGGTCATCGCACATTTTAAAGCAAGAAAGTATGATGATCATCTCAGGTTGTAATATTAACATATACGACATTGCACTTTTCTAATGTGTAACCTGCGATGATGCCTAAAATTATGGTTTTTTAACAATGTAATCTACGATTCTTGTATTTGTCGGAATGAATTTTCTTCCAGCTTTGTAGGGGATTACTAAAAAGGGTTCATTAGATAGCGAGAGATTCACATTTATGGTCGTTTTCCTAAGTTTTAAATAATGACGTGTAACACTCATACATATCCACAGACAAGCAGATTACAGACATTATCACCAAGCCTTTGTCTAAGGGGGAGTTTGTATACTTCTGAGACAAGCTTGGAATGATGCAAAATGTCTCCCTCATTGAGAGAGAGTGTTGATGGTTTTCCAGCATCGAGCATACATTCTCCCATGGGGTCATGTTGATTTGATTAGTGGGGGAACAATACATTCACCCATGGGGCCATGTTTATTTTGGTAGAGGTTAATGGCCCAAGGGCATGTTTTCGCCCTAGGGGTCATGCTAATTCAACTAGAAGAGATTTATACATTCACCCATAGGACCATTCTAATTTTTCTATGGGTGAATGGCCGACGATGCTCACATTGTGCTCCAAGATGGAGTGATATATCTTTTATGGAGCAGGTTTGAATTGTTTATTGATTAGGTTTTTCACCCAATAGTGGGATAATTAATTCTAGTCTAATGTTGAATTGTGGTGTAGGCTCCATTAGTGAAGGGGTTTCTTGTGATGATAAGCCACCTTGATGGGTCTCCACTCAACATTAGAGCTCTATATAAATAGACAACATGTGAGAGGAAAATTATCAACATAACAAGATCATTGAAACTCTTTTAGTGGAGAAAAATATAGCTAAAGGAGAAATTTTTTGTCTTAGTTCATTGTCATCATTTTTCTCTCTCTCTTGGAGGTCGTATGTGTGAGATAAAATTGACTATTGACCAACTGAGATTGACCAACCATATAATCGAGTTTAATTAGCTTGCATTGACTACAATTTGACTGATTTGGCCAAGCCATGTGTGTAAATTTTAACTATATCCACACATGCGAATCTAATCGTAGGATTGATGATTGTTAACTATAGGGTTGAATTTTACCAAGCTGAGGTTTGGCCACATAGTTGAATTTTGACTAATTATGACTAGTGTTGACTTCTAGTTGTTTGACCAGGTTTGATTGGTGTTTTGACTTGAAATATTGGCACATATTTCTAGACAAATTTTATGATTTGTAAATCTTGCAGAAAGACAATTTATCCTCAAGAAAAGATTGTTGGTTCCCAAGGTTAGGTTTTTGAGGTGGAAAAAATTGTGTCTATCATGCATGGTTGTCTTTCTATGATATTTATTGTTTCCATTGCATTTATTGTTCATATTTTCTAAGTATAATTATTCCATGATAACAACGGCATAAAAATATTGTTTGAAAATCATTAGGAAGTAATTATCAGGGAGAAAATTGTATTCTATGCACTTGCCATAAAATTTCAATAATCTAAAGGCAATCTAGGTTATGTTGGTCTTGGAGGAATCTTTCGTGAAAACTATGAGCAACCAATGTTTCTATTCACAAATATTATGGGACATTCAAGTAAGAACCTAACCTAATTTACAACTCTAGAAATTGGCCTTATTATTGCAGCATTTCAAGGCTTCTCTAGGTTGATTGTGGAGGGTGATTCTCAGATAGTCATCTCAAGAGTAATAAATTGATCAATGGAACTTCACTAGAAACAATTGCTATGGTTGGAGATTGGAAAAATATATCACATATGAAACATTTGATCCATATGATTCCAATCAATATTCCCTCCCACATGAGGAGAGCAAACATTAAGGTAGTGAACCTTCTATCCAAAATGGGATGCTATGACATTCACCTTCATATTTCGATAAGCTGGAATAGTCACTTATGGGAGGATTGGAGACCGGGATTTATCAATCTAAAAAACAAAGATCAAGAAACCCCACTAGGAGTGGAAGAACATGAAGAACTAGCTTGCATTGAGGAGAAGCTCTGCAATATACCAAATTTTTCACCTCCATTCAATCCAACCATTCTAGGCACTATTGATATTTCCACGTCTTGTTAATGGTTTCAATTAACTTATGGTTTCTCTACTTCACTTTGAATTTACCAATACTATAGCATAATGTCTTGCAAATGTTTTGCATAATGAAGTCTTGGTAAATAGACATCTTTGTATGTATTTGATTAATATGTAGACATTTGAGATAAAAGATATTAATTTTATCATTGTTTTGGTTTCCAAACTAATAAACCACAACAACAAAACAATTGATATTAGGTAGTCGTATATCAATTTAATAAAAATAAACGTATTTTTAAAAAAAGAAAGGAAAATAATGTCATTATTAAATAAAGTTCATACAAATTAAAATATATTTTTATTAAATATAATCATAGATAATATTTATCTCATTAAAAAAATATAATAATAATTCATGCTTCATGTTTACGGTAAGTACAAAATTAATAGCCTTGCACAAAGTTATTCATTAAGAGAAAAGAAAATTGTATTAAAGTCGTTATGGAAAAGAGGATGTATCTCCACAACCGTTATAAGTTACGTAAAAACTAACCAGCGAAAATTAACAAGGGTATAATATGCAGTGTACATACCTCTTACCTAAAAAATAATTAATAATTTTAAATTATATATATATATATATAACATAATTTAATATAATTTTAAATTATTATAATATTAAAAACTAATATAAAAATTTAACATAATAAAAGTTTCTTCATAAAATTAAAATAAAATATTCATAAAATCTTTTGATTTTGAAATAAATTATGGTTTTTGAAATAAATTATGGTTTTTGGGAAAGTGGTATTGATAAGCCACATTATTGGCCTATTTACAAGTTTATAATATCCATTAATAAAATGAGGGTAAATATCCATGGTTAAGAATGTATTAAGTTTTAATTTAAGAAAATGTTATAAAATTAAATTAAATTAAAATATTTATAAAATATTTTAATTTTGAAATGAGTTATGGCTTTTGGGCATGTGATATCGAGAATTTTTTTTAGATTTTTTTAATATAATTTTAAATCTAACAATTCAATTTAAAACCACATAAAAATAATCATCAGCCAATTAGAAGAAGAAAAAATAAAAATAAAAATACATTCTAAAAATTTAAAAAGTATTTTTTAATTTTCAAAATATTTATTTTTTTCAAAAATTTAATAAACTTCTTAGAATTTATTCAAAAATTTCAAAACTAATTCAAATTCAAAGTTTTTTAACCAAAATAAAAAACAATAGGCGAGTATAATGAAGATGAAGATAATGATGTCAATTCCCACTAGCACAACTAGTTGAGGATGGGTCTCGTTGGAAGGGCGACCCAAAATCAAATCTCATGGAGGTTGTTGCGCCCATGGTAGGGAGAAGAGACAAGTTAAACGCAGTAAGCTTAGTGTTGGTGTGGCCCAAGCCGAGTGCGATCCCTGGGTGATTTTGACGGCTTAGATGCCCATGGGTCACGGTTTCTCAAGCCACGAGTCAAGCATGATGTAATCTCTCTGATGAACTCAAACCACTTGATTAAAAAAAAAAAAAAAATGAAAATAATGATTAACATCCACTAAAACCCAAAAAAATAATAGCATGGTCATCTTAAAACAAAACAACATTCGAGAGAAAATCATTGTAACTCAAGGAAATGTATTTATTTCTTTGATGGATGAGATAACTCTTTTTTTCGCTTTCTATAAAGGAATGAATTTCGAATACGATTATTTTCCATGTAGATTGCAAAACCCTCATAAATATTTTAAAACATCTATGGAGTGATAATCCTAAGGTTGCAATTGGGTAGGTAAAACATTTTTGTGTGTTTGGAAATTGGATAAGTAAAACCTTGTTAAGTGTTTGGCAAGGATTTTGGGTACCGTGGCAACAAAGAGTATGTCATTGTGGTTGTTTTTATGATAATAATGGCAATACCTTTAATTTAATTTATGTAATGTTTGTTTTGGAATTGAAAATATTTGTGGTTGTTTTTATGATAATAATGGCAATACTTTTAATTTAATTTATGTAATGTTTGTTTTGGAATTGAAAATATTTATGAGAGGTTAGAATGAACAATATTTTACTATAAAGAATTAAGAATTTTCATATTTATTTTTTTGAATTTTTTAAATGTATAAAATAGGTTACATGTTTTGAGGTATAATTTTTTTTCTGGTTTTTTAATATTGAAAATTTTTCACCTTAATAGAGTTATAATTTTTAATACATGATAGAATCGAAATTAATATGGATTTAAATTGACTTTATATATACACAAACACAATCTAACTAATAGATGAAATGAATTTTTTCATTGAAATCTTGTTATACAATTTCAAGTAAGATTGTGTTTTTTTGTTATTTAAAATATGTCTTTGAATGTATAAATGAATTCAAAACCGTAAAAAAATTCCATTACGGAAATTTTGAGGTCTAAAATGGGCCTCTTAAGGAATATTATAAAATAATAGTGGAAATAATAAAATAATATTAGATTACCTCATCAAGTTTTGGAGACAAAAAAAAACTACTTTTTCAACTCGAATTTTGAACTTATCTCCCTACGATTTTACTCAAATTTCGAGCGGGAGAACTCATTAGATGTGGAATTTAATTTTTCATCCAAGGAGTACTCATGTTGTATACTTTCGATGGACCCCACTACACGAAAAATGTGAAATACATGAAAAAACGTGATTCCCATCACGTTTTTTTCATGTATTTTACATTTTTCGTGTAGTGGGGTCCATCGAGAGTATTCAACATGGGTACTCCTTGGATGCAAAATTAAATTCTACATCCAACGAGTGCTCCTGCTCTAAATTTGAGTAAAATCGTAAGAGGATAAGTTGAAAATATGAGTTGAAAAAATAGTTCTTTTAATTTCTTATTTTTTATCTTTTTACCTTTTTACTCCAAAAATGCGGAATCATCCACCATGTTTGGCATTATCATATTGAATGTTATTGGCTCATATTAAGTTGATTTTTGTTGTGCATTTTTGCTTTGAGACCCATTTTTTACCTCAAAATTTATTTAATATAGGGGCACATTAAACAATTTAAACTTGAAGTTTCTAAAAATCTCTATCAGATTTTGATTAAAATTACCTCGAAGAAACACCTAAAAAAAACTCAATTTGTCTAGTAGTCAGACTATGCTTATATATATATATATATATATATAGATATATACACAAAGAGAGAGAGGTGGTGATATGAATAAGAATATTAGTGTTTGTTGTGCTAAGATCCAATTCAGAATATAAACTAAGTGCTTGAGGATTATGAGGTAAATTGCAAGTTTTTCATGAGTTTTATGTGTTTTTATATGAATTTCTTGAGAAAATTAACATAAAAAAAATATTGAACAACAACATCAAACAGACATGAACATCACCATAAACAGTAACACAACAACCCATGATTTAGGAGTTCACCCTGCCTGGCCTACGTCTCCATGGTCCAACTTCCAATGGCTTGGCCCTCTTATATTATGCTAAAAAGTGTGATTACATATGTTTACAATGCTCAGACAGCTCTGAAACATGTTCCATCAGCTCTAGAATGCCCAAAAATATATGTGTCTCTTTTTTCTTCTAATTTGGTCAAAAACTCATCAAGTTATGATTTCCCCTAGTTTATCCACTATTCGTTCTACAAAACCCTCAAAATCCGACACTGAACCCATAATTTCTCCCCCTAAAGCGCTATCAGAGTGCCAATTCAGCCAAAAATCGGGCGAAATTGTCACAGCACTTAAATGCCTAATTACGCCTTAAATCTGATTAATTAACCATAAGCCGCCAAATTAAATTAATTAAATTTTTTTTAAATAAAAATTGTTGGGCTGTTAATCTAACAGTTGGTTGTTACCACTACAATGGTCACATGTCACGGCTAGTTCCGACGGTTACATCTAGTGGTTACCCAAGTTAGTTGGGGAGACGCAGGGCTAGCCTCCCATCCTTGGTCCCACCCCCGGCGATGATTAGGGCTGGGGCTATACCCCAGCCCCCTCCCCCCACGGTGCAATACACATGATAACAAATATATGTGAAGACCATATTATAATAAGAACTAAACTCATGGTGTGATGGCAAAGGCTTTTTGTTGGAAGCTTGGAGGTCGTGGCTTCAACCCTTGCTATTGTTGCTCGGACTTGACCCAAATTTTTGTGGCCTCTCGTGCTACCACGTGGCGGTCTCCGGTTGGGCCACATGGCAGCATACAGTTGGAAACATGCCCAACCAATCACAACACGCCAAATAAATCCAATGAAATCATGCCACGATTCAATGATAAAAATACTTTGACCGATCAAAGTTCCACATGGGCATGCCCAGTAAGATGTACGAACTGCTGACTAGGTTGTCCTAATTTTTTTTTTTACTTTGCTTATTTGATAAAGAGGATAGAAATATTTTCTGGGAGCATACGATGTCATTTTTCCACAAAACGAGTTGCGCCAGATTCAAAATGATGAGATCTACGTGGTAGTTCAAGTTCCACACCATTTTGACAACTTCCATTTTTTAGCATAATTTTGAGCACTTGTTCACGCCTCCCCACTGGAAGCTTTTGGACCCCAAAATTTATTTCATTACTAAAAATGTGGATGTAGGTACTACCCCCTCACCCTTCCAATCTCAATCCACTAGAATTTTCCTGAATTCAACAGCTTGAGATTTTCATAAAAACTGATCTTTTTCCTTGATTCTGGAGACCTTGTCTTGTTGTTGTAGATACCATCTTGCTCCAATTTCCAAGAATTTGTAGAGCAGAAAATTGTCCTTGAAGAAACAAACTTGTTCCCACCTCATTCATCAATCAAAGGAAAATTTAATAACTTGAAAATTTTCTCACCTCGACAAACATTGTCGACATGGCGATTTTTAACTTGTCTTGCCTTGTACTTGCGTCGACTTTTGACCAAGTGTTTTCGCCATTGCCATGTACCATTTTGAAACTCAAAATAAGTACTTATGGAACCTATTCCTTCTCTGTCATCTTTCCTTGGCGCTTGTTCTTTGAATTTTGCACCATTCAACACCGACATCTTGTTTGCATCACTGTTCAACAATGATGTGGACTGTTGCAAATATTTCACATCTCATTTACCTATTTTCAAAGGCAACATATTAGAGCCCTGGAACATCTTATTACAAACATTATAAACTTTAATGATATCATCTTGTTCATTTGATGCATCTTCTTGAAAGGTATCATTCAAAACATCATTATGCTTGAACATTTACAAAGCCAAATTTTGACATGCATTCATTATTCTCTTCATTTATCCTGCATGTATAAGAGACAAACTCGTCTTCTTCTTATGCGCTATAACTATTTACTCAATTCCATTCTTGAAAAGTGGTACTTATTCTCATGGCAATGAAACACTTCCCTCCTATCATAAAGATAAGGGCTTTCCAAAACAATACCCAAAATCTCAAGCAGAACTACATCAAGTTCAACTTCGTCAAGAATGTTTGAATTGATTGCAAACCTTAGGATGCACTTCCTTGTTACCTGCAAGTTTGCATTCTTGCATATCCAGCCTAAAGGATAAGGTCTTGAATGCGCAACAGTTTCTAAATTTAACCTCTTAACTAAGTCTTCAGAAATCAAATTGGCTTAAGAACCACTATCAAATAGTGTGTCTATTTTGGTATGCCTTGAAACATCTCTAATATGAAAGAGTTCAATTCTTGTATCAGCATCTTGAGTTACATTAGAACAACTTGAAGAACTAGTGCTTTCTATGTTATTACCTTTCAAACCCATTGTTTTAATCTTGGTTTCATCTCTTGAATCTGAACCTAATTCATGTTCAATTATTGCAGTTGTTTTCTCCTTCGCTTTGGTTTTAAGTTTTTTGGGCTTCAAATCTGGATGGAGTTACCAAGGATGGTATTCATCGTGGCCATTTTTCGAACAATGTTTACATGTGAGTTCCTCTTTCTCTATTTTAATAGAACCATTTTTATTTCCTTTTCCATTAAACTTACCCTTTCCTTTACCTTCATACTCAAGGAAACTATCACTTTTCTCATCTACACTATGTTTCCCTCTTGATTCTAGATGTGTGGCTTGAACACAAACCTCATCTAGTTTGTGGGATTGAACATGAGAATAGTATGTCTAAGATAGTTTTGAAAACCCCCAATATCATTTAACAAAGTGTCTTGAGAAGATAAATTGACACCCAAATCTAGTGCCCATCTCCTAAACTCTTGTGTATAATTTTGAACACTTTGTCCCTTTAGTTGTCTAAAATTATGCTAGTCCATTATGGCTTTTTTTATATATGCTAGAGGGTAAAATTTTCTTCTAATTGTATAAATAAAAACAAACCAAGAGATTGGCATCTTACCATGGTTTTTCATCTCTTCTTGTGTCCTGGCTTCCTACCATACTAATGTTGCACCCTCTAATCTCAAGGAAGCTAGCTAAATCTTTGTGTCATCATCTTGAAGGTTTTGAATCATGCAGTAGACCTCCAACTAACAAACCCAATTTTCAAGCTTCTCTGCATTCACTTCACCTTTATACATAGGTAACTCAAACTTAATATCAATTTTTAACAAGGGTTGTTTACCAATTCATTTTGAGGTAGTGTTGAGGCCTCGGAATTCTGTTGCCAAAACATGGGGAAAACCACCCGGTCCGAACCTTAAAGCAGCTCCTTTTCCGTTTGGTATAGTGGCTCTGACTGGGGATAATGGGACCAATTTCCCAATGAGGATGACTTTGAGTGTGTTGCAAATATAGCATGCAAGTGGATAATGGTTTTAATCTATATGCATCTATCTAAATTATTAATCTAATATAAACCCGGGGTGTTTTTCCTTTATGTGATCTAAAATAATATCTTTCAACTATTAGTAATATAGATCATTTAACAGTTGAAAGAGATGAAAATTATGTAAAATTGTTCTTCTAACAAATTAGTGTGCATAGAAGAATTTTGAAAGAAATATCACATTTATTAGTGTGATTACATATTCAATAAGAAACCATAGCTAAATATTAGAACAGAAGTGCATGTAATATTCATATATGATAACGTTTCAAATATATAATGCAATAAAAGATAATTGTCAATCTATGAAATAAGACTTAATACAAGTTAATAGAAGTACCATATGTACGAAGTTCTACTCATGTAAACGGACAACAATGAATCTGCTTCTTCTCACTTTCGAGCAATTTAAAGAGTACAATAGTGCAACATCAGTTAAATAGCTTTAATTGTTAAAAGATAACAGAATATGTTCCATTAATTCATCAAAGCATTCACAAACTTACAATAGTGCATTCTTTGCAAATGTTTTTGACAAATTTCCGAACCCTTCTCTAAATACATGAGAAGGGTTTAAATACTAAACTAACTATAAACTAAAATAGATTATTACAAAAATATAGAGGAGGTTTCTCATAACTCTTCCCAAGAGCTATGTTCCTCCTCAACCAACAAATGATCCATGCACTTACTCATATGAGAGTACATCTCCTCTCTGAAATTTTCCCACATGAATCCATCTAATATAGTATGACATGTTTTAATGAAACTAGTGGGATTTGAAAGCAAGACCTCATAGATTGTGTTAAGTAGCTTTTTCTTGAGCTTGGAATATTTAGTTAAGTAGATCTGATCATGAACATAAATGATTCCATTAACTAATTTGTACTTTCCATCCATTGCTTGCCCATCAAGAACCTTACATGTGAATAGGTCCTTAGAATATTCCATCAAGATTTGGGACTCCCAATAAGGGTCTAGGCTTCCCATCATTGACAGCATTGTAGAAGTATGAAATGATGCATTTGTCATATGATGGATCTCCTCCTTGACATGCTTGATGTCAAAGTCACATGTTGGATTATTCCCAACTTTCTTTTGTTGCCCCTCTTGCAGCTGACCTTGCTCAAGAAAAGATTGAAGTTTCGAAAAGTCACCCTCCCCTTGAAAGGTTCTCTTTCTCAAAAACTTCCACAGTTTTTCTCCTTCATACAAAAATGAAATTATTTTTTTGTCATCTTCAGAAATATTCATTATATATTGGAGTATCCTTTGCTGCCCCAAATCTATGGAGTAGCCTTTTGATACTATTCTCATATCAGCACAAATTCCTGAATCTATTCCGTCCAACGCAAATAGATGAATGGAATAAAGCAAGGTCAATTTCAGAAATTTGCCTAGCCTCCCATCAATGATTTTCAGCGTTGTAGTGGCTCCTTCCAAGGTTCCCTCTCTAAAAAAATATGTTGCTGCTACATATAGTTGAGAGAACACTTTAGTTTCCCTCCAATCAGGAGGTCTTCTTGCTGAAATGCCTCCTTGCAAAGAGGCATCAAGGCATAGAGTATGATGTGAATGCAGGTAGACAAATGTTCCCCTACCTTTGTTGCATAGGACCTCTTGCCTTCTTTGCTCTTTAAAACTTTGAGATAGAGAAGGGTACATGCTCTTCATCTCATGATGCCATTCCTCCTCTCTTCCTTCTCTTATCTTCAAGATCTCATCATTTGGAAATGAAGGTACATGTTTCTCATGTGTTTTTCCAAGAGCTCTATGTGTGAGATCTTTTGGAACTCCTTGAAAGAGTGCAAGAGTTTCTTTCCTTGGAGAAAGCGCTCCACCCTCTTCTTCATGAGGTGTTTTAGGTTCCCTTGATATGACTGCGTTATCTTCTTCTCCTCTCCTTCCTCTTCTTCACTAGTTGAAGTTGCCTTACCTTCAACATGAGACCTTAGATCTTGGTCGTCTTTTGAAGAAGGAATCTTCATGTCTTCCCCTTGAGAAGGAAGCCCTTCATCCAAAGGAGATCTTGCCCTTTGAAAAGTATCAAACAAGCTCACATCCTCTTCATTGGCTTTTAGAAATGGAGTTGGATATATAGACCCTCCCAACTCATGCAAAATTTTTGTTTGATGTGGTTTGATAGTTGCAATAGAATATGTTTCGTATGAAATATCATCAAACCTCTCTACTAATATTTCAATGAACTTTGCATAAGTATATGTATTTGCATTCTTTAAGGAAAATGATTCAAACAACCACCAAGCATAGGCCTTACCCTCAAAATGCAGTGCTGCTACTTTGATGGCTTCAAATTCTGAGACTTGATTTTGCTACACAAAGGTGTCTAGCTTCTTCACCCAAGCCCTAGCTGGACATAGAGGTGATCCATCAAAAGTGGATAGAAAGAATCTACCCTCACCCTACTCCTCGCTCCTTGTGCTCTTTTCCTTCTTCATTTGGTAAAACCCTTGGAAATTCAAGTGATTTTTGAACTCCTTGAATTGATCTTCATATTCCTACAAATAATCACCAAGAGTATCTCTCTTTAGCACATCTCCTTTCTTCCTCTTGAAGAAATTGCTGATAGAACGTGGTAGATCTGATGATATGGCTGAGTGCTCATATCCAAAAGATGAAGATTTAGAATCTTCCTCTTGTATATATTTTGTTGAGGGATCTTCATGTGTTTCCCTCCTCATTTCTTTGATGCCCTTGCTTTTTCCTTGCAGTTTTGTCAAGAGAAGTTTTGAGAACATACTTTCTCCAGAAAAAAAGGGTTTGCTCTAATTTATTTTGCAAATATCCTCCTCCCCGTGAGAAGACTCCATAATGCTTGAGCTCATAGGCTGAACCAAGATTGTTGCTCTGATACCACTGTAATATTCCAAATCTAGAATTTTCTACAACAATAAGAATACCTTAAGGTATTCCAAAGTTGGAGAACAAAAAGTAATCATCTAATTTAGTGTGTTTTAACACATATCCATCATAATAACAATCACAACAACAAACTATGCTTTTATACAATTCACCAAGTGGGGAAAAGCAGTTATTTTTGCCTTAAAAACGTTATTTTCTGAATATTGAGCTATAACAGTGAAAAATAACGGTTGTGTCCCTTAGAATATAAAATATAGGACATGAATGCAGAATATTTTCAGAATAAAATGCATTTAGCATAGTTAAACAGGTCTCCCATGCTCAAAACAGCTAGAAATTGCCAAAACCCCAAGACTGCAAAATGCCAAAGTTGCTGCATAAGAGACTGCGCAGTCTAAAGAGAGGTTAACTCAGAAAATAGAGAAATATATCTGATAATATTATTATAATACTCAATGAGGCATAAAATCATATATCTAATCTCTTTTACATAGATCCAAGAAGACCCGGCAAGGGTTTCTTGACAGAAAAGATATACAAGAAAAAGTTGTTGCAAATCTGTGGCTGAATAATGTTGTATGGCTGAAGCTCTGCATAATATGGCTGAAAATGCAAATAAATGGCTGTAGATTCTTCCTCTATATTTCCCAAAGAAAGGCTAATCCTCCTCTTGGGAAACTAGCTCCTCCAAATGGGGTTTTCACCCCTTCCACTGCACACCTTAAGAAATAACGTAGTTTTCTGAAGGGAATGTTTTTTTTCTAAAGGTAGGTACTTGTCCCAACACCAGGTAGTAGAAAATTCAAATCAGAAACCTCCTCTTAGATTTCTCAAGCAAGATCTCCAAGAAAGAGTAGGGAATCCCCAACCGGGCAAACCCTTGCACTAAGCAGTGTAGCAACTTAGCTAAATAGCTAAGTATGTAGGAAGTCTAAGAAGAAATCATTAAAATATAATCTCCAATATCCCCATATTCTTTCCATATCCTTTATTATATAATTGATTAGCTCCCTCACCAAGGGTCCCACCCACTATGAGGTTGCTTCCATGCAAAGGCTTCTCCACAAAAACTGCGTTGTCCAACAAGATGGTGCAATGTATCTAGACAGCTTGTTGACTTGGTCAACCTTGAATGATTCTTCATGCCCTATCCCTTTTCACACACTCAAGGTGCCTTCATTTCATCTAGCTGGATTGATCTCTATTCACATTGAGTTGGCTTAATTTAGAATCCACTTCTTTGAGAATAAATCATGCTGAATTGGTTAAAATTGACCTTGTCCACATATTTTAGACCTTGTTCACACATGTGGATGCTTGAATGGGTTATTTCATGATCCCCTTTCACATTAGAGAGGATTTTTATTCATATATTGAGCAAATTAAGAGCCTTCTTGCTCAATTATTCATGCATCTAGATTTCAAAAGAAAAATTAATATTCCTATTATCTGAAGCTAAATTAGGAATATTACAAAGATCATCAAATCCATCTTCCTCCCTTACAAAAGGTTTCATCGTAAGCTCTATGATGTAATTTTTAATCACATCGTTTGGGTCATATAATCTTCTCGGCATAAATTCCAACTTCAATAAATGAATTTTGGAAACCTCCTTGTAAGTATGGCCGATATTAGACAAAGCAAAGGTGCCACATTGTAGAGGGAAATTAGGCCAAATAGCCTTTTTAGCATCCTTCAGTTGTTTTGTAACGCCATTGACAAGTTGATAGGATATTTCTTTTGTAAGTAACTTATCGGGAAAATAATAGGGTAAAACATGAGGAGAAGCATAACTCCCGAATACTCTAATTCATGTTAAATTCTCTTCAGCAAACCATCTAGCTACTGAGAGAATGTCTGCATTGGCTTCTTCAGAAACCCTAGGAGCCCTTTTGTTAAAAATCATCTAGTGTATAGGCAATATGACTCCATAACAAACTTTATAGAAGTGTAAGTGGAAATCGGAATCCCAGAGTTCTCTGTGGTAAATATGAATTGGGGTAGTGTCCTTGGTGGTCCATTTCCATACCATGGTGGGAAAACTATAAGTAAAACAGATAGCATCCATGACATAGGAAGACATATAAAAGGGAGGTATTTCTCTGAGTGAAATACTTCTTTTATTCCTATATTCAGTTATATGATTGGCTAGATTATTGGATAAAATGTCTGCCCAATTCAGAATAGATGAATTGACGACTGTGTCAATTAGGGGAACCCAGTCTCTGAAGAATCTAGTGCTATCTGGTTTAGAAAATAATCTACATAACATACCAGCAGCATAACAATAAGGATTAGGAATTTGGGAAATTGGGTACGTTCCAAACTTATCTTGCTTCAATTTCCCCTAGTTATCCTTACATTCCTGGATGACTTTGATAAGGTCTGGATGTTTTCCTCTAAAATTCTAAAAATAGTCTTAGTCATATTTCTACTGCTGGGGTGGTAGATGGTACGTTGTTGTTAAATATTCGGCCCTAAAAGAACCCATAGTTTCTCCCTTAGAATTCTTGAACATTCTATCCTCAATTTTTAAGTGGTCAATTTCCCACTTAACCATGTCTGTATAAGGAAGAATCTTTGGTCTTGTAGCTATCCTGTGAATATATGAAAATGCAACATCAAACAGAGTTGCTTCGGAGGTAGAAGCAGTGCATGTCGAAGAAACTTTGTTTATCACCCTTGGTCCTTCACTTTCAAAAAGTTTATACATTGCTTCACATGTTGAACTGCCGCAATATTTGTTGCAGACGGTATCTGAGAATAATGGAGACATGTTTGTGCCTTCAATGGACGACGTCTGAGAAATTTATTTTCCCTTTTTTCTCATTTTTCTCTTCTTCAATCCGTTAACTGGTTTCCTGAAAGCGGAGCGAATTTTCACAAGTAAGGAGTATCGAAAAGATAAATCAATAATTTATTTCAAACATACGCAAGAATATATCAATCTATTAAAATATAACATTAATCGTCATTCATAATCTCTGAATTAATATTTCATATATCTCCACACGTAACATCTATCAATCGCTTTAAAGCCGATAAGATCTTAAATTTCATTTGACATGACATAAGTTGTTTTACATGCTTGATTTATTAAATGGTGCTGGTGCGCATATCGCAAATTATAACTTATAACCTTTTGTAATAGTTACCCTTAAAGGCTGTGAAATACGATCTGCGCAAATCGCAGATCGTAACTTTTATAGGATAGCAATTAAGCGTATATTATAAGTTAAGCAAAATGCGAATTGCGAAAAAACTGAAGTGGTCGCAATAGCCGAAGGTTTTATATTTATTAGTTTATTTTCTCATCGGGTCTGCGGGGTCGCTACTTATATCATTTTTCTTTTAAATTTTTTTGATTGATTAAGTGAAGTACAGTGCAATAAAGTAAATATAATGATGATTGAAGCTTTTTTGCAAAGTTTTAAATCATATCTTCGAAGAAGCTTGAGCGCATATCGCAATTCGCATATTTTAAGTTTTATTTCTCTTTTGGAATTCATAAGATATATGATTTGCGATGCGCTTAAAAAGAATAAGGTGGAAAAAGAAAATATTTATTTTTCTAATTTTGTTTAGGAAATATAAAAGAATTTCCTATTTATTTCTAAAGGGTCCCTATTTATAAAAATAAACGAGGGGTTGTTGTATAGCACAGAAGGTAGGTTGATGAGTATGAGTAAGGCTTGTAGTAGTGGAAGAGGATGAATATAAAGGTGAAGATGGTGGTGAGGATGATGGTGAAGTAGATGGTGGATTATCACCATTTCCATTACCTCCTCCTCCTGGAGAACCCTCTCCTATTAGAGGCCTGGAGCTTTGAACCTGCAACCTTGTGTTCCTCTCTTCATAGAGGACCTTCACCATCTCTATCATGTCAAAAAAATCCTTCCTAAAGGCCTTCTCATCCTCTGACATGTTATCATTTCCTCCTTCATGAGACATGCTTGTTGAAGCTTCTACTACAATTGGAGGTGAATCTTGTGGTGGAGATTTTGTCAATTGTTCCTTCCTTCTCCTTGCTCCAACTAGAGAACCTGCACCCACAAGATTTCCTTCTCCTCTCTTGAGCTTCAACCTTGTAACCATTTAAAAACTTGCAAAACAATTAAATCCTCCTTGCACAAGTAAACCTAGTGCTCTGATACCAACTTGATGTGAAATGGAATATTAGTGTTTGTTGTGCTAAGATCTAATTCAGAATATAAACAAAATGTTTGAGGATTATGAGGTAAATTGCAAGTTTTTAATGAGTTTTTATGTGTTTTTATATGAATTTATTGAGCAAATTAACATAAAAAAACACTCAACAGTAGCATCCAATAGACATGAACATCACGATAAACATTAACACAACATCAAATGATGAAGGATTTCACCCCGGCTATCCTACGTCTCCTTGGGCCAACTTCCAATGGCTTGGACCTCTTCTATTATGATCAAAAGTGTGATTACATATGTTTACAATGCTCAAACAGCTCTGAAACATGTTCCATCAGCTCCAGAATGCCCAAAAATTCTTGTGTAGCCTCATTTTGCTTCCAATTTGGTCAAAAACTCATCAAGTTATGATCTTCCCTAGTTCCTCCACTATTCGTTCTACAAAACCCTCAAAATTTGGCACCGAACCCACAATTTCACCACCAAAAGCACTAACGGAGCACCAATTCTACCAAAAACAGAGTGAAATTGTCGGAGCACTTAAATGTCTAATGACGCCTCAAATATGATTAACTAACCATAAGGTGTCGGATCAAATTAATCAATTTTTTTAAATACAATTTGTCGGGTGGTTAATCTAACTGTTGGTAATTACCACTACAGTGGTCACATGTCGCAGCTTAATACTGGCAGTTACCCCTATAGTGGTCACATGTCGCAGCTTAATAGCGGTTGTTACATCTGGCGATTAGCCAATCGACGGTTCGGGCGGTTGCGGTGGCGGTCTTCACGGAATGTCACATGTGCGGTCGACATATTATGTTACGATTTACGGTTAGTGGGGGGGGGCCGCACGAGGCTAGCCTCCCACCCTTGGTCCCGCCCCCGATAGTGACCAGGGTTGGGGCTAGACCCTGGCCCCCTCCCCCCACAATGTAATACATATGATAACGAATATATGCGAAGACCATAGTATAGTAAGAAATGAACTCATGGTGCGATGGAAGAGGATTTGTGTTGGATGCTTGGAGGTCGCAGGTTCGACCCCCACTATTGCTACTCATCATTGACCCAAATTTTCGCCTCCCATGTTGTCATGTGGTCGCCTCTGGTGTGTTTGAAATTAGGCTCATAGATATTTTTATTTTTTTCCTATGGCTTTATATTACATTCAGTCTATTTTGAATTGTCGTGCCTGAAGAAATACCTTCAATTGGAATTATGGTTCCTTCCCATGCCCGATGGGTTGTTCCTAGGATTCCCACAACAATATGGAGTGGGTTTTGTGGCCTTTGTCATATTATCCTGAGAATTATTCAACAATGGTTGGTTTTTCTGTTGGAGCATCAGCTCATGGCGCCCAGCCAAGAGCTAGCAACCGCTGGGGGAGGTAACCCCTCCTTACGTTGCTGACAATGGTTATAGGGATGCTATTGGGACAATTACCTTCATTTTATTTGTTAATTATCACATTTTTAACATGCATTCCAGAAAAATCATTGTTCGTAGAGTGTCTTGAAGAAAATGTGTGGTTCACGGGATTCACATTATAGATGGTTTAATGCTAACTCGATTTGTTGTGTGTTGTCTTGCTAACATGATTTTTACAAGATTAGCATTCGGCAAAGACAATTCCAAGAACCCTGACAGTCAGTCTACAAGAAATAACCCTTAGTACAATAGTATTTGCAATATAAAGAATGTTATGGCTCGTGTGGGTCTAAGACATTGGGATTCCACCACGTCAAGCCAAGGCCCAGAGTCAAACAATGGTAGTCAAGTTGGAGGTTAGCATTGAGCTAACAGAGGGAGGGGTCATGGAGGTGGGTCCCAACCTGAGGTGGAGAGTGTAGTATTATACAGAGCCTCGTCCTCATCCATAGTAGGTGCTAGACTAGAACAATGGGAGGAAATGTTGAATTTAGAAACAGAACCGAGCAGGACAGAGCTAGAGCGTGATAGGGGAAGCATTGTTATAGACCTGAGATTAAAAAAAAAGGACCAGGAATATATACACCCAAACTCTACTTCTATACTAGTGAATGAATACCCTAATGGTCAAAGTTATGACAACAGAAATAGAGGATCCCGTGAAGTCACAGGAAGAGATAACTTTTCTCTATTAGGTCATACAACATGTAAAGTTTAGCTTGAATCAAGTGATAGGTAAATTGGAAAGAATTGAGACTCACATCCCATGTATTCCCCAATCATCCCATCAGGGATCTAATACAAAGGATCCAACCCTATTTAAATCATCTGATGATTAGTACTTTTATTTTTATATATCAATCTTTGGGAATTGTCTAGTTAGTGTTAATGGTCAGCATGACATTGCAATGTTTTTAGCATTGTTATACTTGATCGATACTTTTAAATTTTGGTTAGTATATGAATCCACCAAACGGTCAACCGACTTGGTTTCCCTCTAGGTACGTTAATACTATCTATTTTTCTTTTGAACTTGCATGTACAATCTGCCTTTTAAAAAAAGAAATAAAAGGATCCAAAACAAACTTACAAAAAAACACATCCATTATGTGCAACCACACAAGATAATCCCAATTGATTTACTTTTAATTACTTTATGATGATGATGATGAATAATGTTCACTAAGATCGATATGGTCTATTGGACCTTAAGAATATTTAAATTTTACTCGAAATTCTTTAGCATTTTATTTCTATGCTCGAAAAGCATGAAGAGAAGTGTTCCAAGATAATCATAGTTTTATCAACTTAAAAGGTCAAGAAGGCTAGTGGTGTGGAATTTTTTTTGAAATTTATATCAAATGTGAGTATAAGATGGGAAACGTAAGATAAATTCATTTTCATTCATCTTCAACCCTCTTAGTGTCGTAAAGGTGACAAATCTTTCATCCCATGGTGTTTTGGGAATTTTCCAATGCTAAATTTCACTATGAAGCTCATGAGAATTTGTTTTTATTTTAGCAATGTTCATTTTATTCTTAGCATTAGGTTAGACAAGGAGATACTTTAGATTATTAAGATTGGGGTTGATCACCTCCTTATAATATCTTAGTTTCCCTTTTCTCTCTAATCCTTTATCACCCCATAAATTCTCCTTAAATTTTAAAGTAATATTTTTTTCAATAGTATCCTTATTTTGCAAAATGATCTCATCCTTTATCTCCCAATGGTCAAGTCAAGTTTGGACATCCTTATTCCATCCCCACTTGAGCCAAAGGTGGGTGTTTTTTCCAAAGTTGGAATGCAATTTTTGGAAACCTTTTGGCTTCCACATTGTTTAATTTCTTCTTACACATAATATACCTGGTCATGACCATGCTTTCAATGGGAAAAAGGCTTCCTTCAATCATGAGAATGAGATAGGGAATATTTCCTTTAATATTTTTATTTTAAGTTAAAAGGTGTTTTTTGATATGTTTTATCTTCCTCCACGACTCTCTAGAGATACTACAACTCCAAACCTCACATCCATATAAAATAACAAAAGTGATTAAAGTCTCAAAGAGGAGTTTCTTTTTATCCTATATCCAAATATTTGTTGACTTATGATTGTTTTCAAGCCCATAGTAAGATTTTCATCCTCCATTTATCCTTTTCTCAATTGTGGAATTCAAATTGAGCTTGTGATGGATATCAATTCCAAGATATTTTTATGAAGGAACTTCCTCCAAGTAGTTGTTGTCATATATGAAGGCATCATATGTGGTATTTTTAGATTTAATTATCATCGCCATAGATCCATCTTAACTCTAGATCTAGTAAGCACCAAGAAAGATCAAATTTCTCAAGAAGAAAACATATTTTTAAGTGCAAAACTTGAGGAAAATTTTGCACCTCAAGAGATGTTATTCTTCTCATCACTTGGTAAATCCGGAGTTAAGATGGATCTATCCTAGTTCTTAATAATATTATTTATATTTATATAAATTTCACATCTCTACATATGGAAATATTCTTATTTTTAAGAATATATATATATATATATATATATATTACTTATTTTTGTGAGTGTGCATAACATTGATGTTATATATAGGTAGATACATGTAAACATATAAGTTAGATAAATGTTTATTGTAAATATTGAATTTTTATATGTTTATTAATTAAATTTAAATATGAAATTCCGAAATATAACGGTTACGAATATGATTCACTATTTTAATTATATGGCCAAATGGATCTTAATTTACAACTAATGTTTATATTATATATTTCACATTTCTATATTTAGAAATATTTTTATTTTTATTTATACATTTATACATTTATTAATTCAATTTATTAAGTTTATTTATATATTTATTAATTATATGTTTTGAAATATTAACTTCATGAATATGAATCATTATTGTTTAGATATGTCAATATCATATTGAGCCAACATTTAAATGTTTACACTCATTTATGAAACTACAACATATGCCCCATACTAGGTTGTAGAGCACCTCTCGGCACAATGACTTTAGTTTTGTCAGTATTGGCAGGCATACCCATATTAGAACATTCTCACTTTCTTGGAAATATCGTAATGGCTCCTCACCAAGATAACAATATCGTTAGCATAAAGGAGACTAAACAATTGAGCGCAAGGCCAATGCAACTTGCATCTTCCAGACACTCTTCTAACTTAGCAATTTATATGTCAAAAAGGGTAGGGGATAAGGGACACCCTTGCTTGACTCTAATATCCATTTAATTTCTTTTGACCATCCCTTACTATTCGTAAGCCTGGAAATAGAATGCTCGTACAACCTTGTCACAACAACCCCAACTCTAGAGGAACCATTTCTCTTCCAACCTCTTCCACAAATTTGTCCTAGTAACGGTGTCAAGCACTTTTCTAAAGTCAATGGGACAACATGAGAGATTATTTTTATTATTGGAACATTATAATGCAATGATTATGAGAGTAACAAGTTGGTCCATTGTTGAATGATATCTCCTAAACCCAGCTTGGCCTTTATCTCTTTTACCATGGATTTATAACCATAGGCTAATCTTGTTTTCCAAAATAATTAGGTACAACTTGGTTAGAGTGTCGCTAATCATAATGGGCTTGTAATTAGAGGGAATGTTTTAATCCCCACTTTTAAAGATAGGCATAATAAGGCTTTGCATCCGAGGCTTAGGGAATCCATAATTCACTACCAAATTGAAGAGCTTATGTATGTAAGGGATGAAGAAAGGCCCTCCCATTTTAAAATTTGTAGCTTTGTAACCTCCAATATCCTTAGTTTTTATGTTAGTGAGCCATTTAACCCTAAACACAATGTTTTTCAAAAATATAACATTCTCTATATGGGCGTTCAAAATGGTGTCCATGGTATCAGGGGATTCATAAAGGTTTTTAAAGTAGGAATTCTATTTCTTCAATGGAATTAGATCATTTTCTTTAGTTTTACAAACTAAAATTTTCCTCCAAAACTTTCTAGGATCAGTTTAGGTGCATCGATTGTGCTTTATTTTTTGCATCCAAGGCTTAGGGAAGCCTTATTTCACTTCCAAATTGAAGTGTTTTTGTTTGTGAGGGATGAGTGTTACATGTCATTTTCTCACCATGACAATTGACCATTAGAATAGATCTTTCACCATCCAATTCATGTGTTCCAAAGCACTTCCTTGCAAGTCAACAACTTAATCACCTTGAAGAAAGCAAGAGTTATGGGTTATAAGGCCAAAAATCTTATTTTTAGTGACTTGTGCACTTTCCTGACCAGTTTTTTTGCATGCGCATTTCCTACCGTTGTTACCTACGCAGAACTATGTTTTGTCTTACACTATGGACCGCGCACATGACTCAACAAAAAGTAAAAATGAAAATGTAATTCTAGAAGCTATGTTGGGCGAATATATCCCAACTGAAAGCTTCGAGGTCATGACTATTCGATCCTAGCCCCTCCCATCATGGAGCTAACTCCCATAATTTAAAGAACCCTAATCCCACGTTAAGTGGATCTCATCCTTTTGATATGGATCTGAAACTTCCTCCTCTTGGCCTACAAATCAACTATGGGCTAGAGGGTTGAGAGAGGTTTTTGAAGGTAGACTTATGCTAGTCAAATTAGGCTTGAGAGCTTATCATCCAAGGAAAGGATTGTAGACTTATGGGAGTAGCTTCACCTCATCAAGGCAAAGGTTGTGAGACTCTTCTATATTTCTGAATTAATACAATTAATCTCTTTTTCTCACTACATTGTTTTATGGCTATGATGAATGATTTATGTTATTTTTAGTAAATCCATTGAAATTATGTTGGTACTAATCTCGTTGATCATTAGTTTGAATCTTTGAATTATCTATGTTGCATATGCCATTGATCCTTTGGTTTCTATGTGTGCAGGTTTGTTTCAAGCATTGAAGAGTTGCATCGAGGCATAGCGAGGATCTTCATCAAGAATTTCGCAATAAGATACAGATCTCATTTCCTCTCCTTTTAGCTTTATGATTAAAGCAAGATAGATTAAGGGAAATATTAGTTTGATTGTATGCTTGTAACTAGGTTTTGTTGGAAATCTAGGAAGATTTCTCTTGTCTTCAAGAGATATTAGTCTGATATAAAAAATTGGCAACCATACCAGGGAATGCCCAGTTCTCTTCCTTTTCCTTGTTTTTTATTTTCTATCCCTTTTTGATATCCTGATTTGAGTCTTATTAAGATAGGTATCCTTTAGATTTTGTGATTTGTTTTCCTGGTTTTTATTTTTTCTTTAAGTTTCTCATTCTGCGTGGTATTTGTTCAACAACAGAGCGAAAATTGTAGCTGTTTTACTTTAGCAATAGAGTGCATGTGCACTGAACTGAATTGTTCAACTGCGCACATCCTGGGAATTTTTGAAAAAGTATATTTTCCTCTAATCAAAGTCTGCATTTTTGTTTTTGAAATATTTTTTACATTTGTCTTGACCTTCGCTTAATCTTTTTGAGTTTGTTTGAGTCTCGTTAAGTAGTCTTTTTGAGAAATTACTCGTTTTCACAAGTTAGGGTAGGGTTTCGACTGGTTTCTTGTTGATTAATCAAAAAGGAGATTGGTTTTTGTTAGATTGTTGTCTCCCTGTCTTTTTCTTGCAAAAATACCAGGTTTAGTGAATATTTTCTTATTTTTGAAAGATATTTTAGATTAGTGAAGTTATGGTTTTCTCAAAATTTTAGTGTTTACATTTTTAGGGATCTTTCCACCTACATAGATCAGGTTGTAGGGCTTTGGAATAAGGAAGTGATTTAACTTTCTAAAGATATAAACAAACAATATAATCTTGCGGTAGGGAGTAAATCCATTTATTACAATTTTGCTCTTGGAAGCTCCTATTACAAGGGATTTAAGCACGAGATCATATCAAACCTGGTGAAGTGATTGTACCTGCTTCATTGGTTACAGTAGAGTGGTTTGCACGCATTACAAAAGGTGTTCAAAGGCACTTGGGAGTCATTTGGAGGTAAACCTCAGATTATCCATGTTGAGGAACTTTCAAGGGGATTTAGATTTGTTACTCTCACCTTGTGTGTACGTCTGATATGTGACTGTCCCCCCAGGTTTAATTGTTGAAAGTGGTAAGCTTAGTGACCATAATCTTAGGGCTATTTCCCGAGGTGATGGTGGATGGAACGTCTCTATTGTACCTAGAACAAACGTTGACTAGACTAACTTGGACTTTTTGGAGGGTAATCTTCACTCGAGATGGAATAAGTGGAGTTACTTGCACCAGATCATCTTCATTAAGTAGGTTGTCAGGACAACTGGTTCCACCCACTCTATCTCTATATACTTTTCACCTTCATTTCTATGACATTGGATTTCATCACCAACTAGTGATTTCGTTGTGAAAAAGTTGTTTGTGTGGTTTGACTCCTATATTTGTTAGCAGGTGTTATTTGTTTATTTTAATTTTTAGAGCCTTTAGGTGTGATTTTTTAATATTGTTTGGATTCTTAATTAAAATTCATCGTGGTTGACCTACCGAGACATTCACGAAGAATGCAGGGTAAACCACCTGAATATACACTGAGTCAAAATTAAAAAATTAAATTTGAAAGGTCAAAATCAACAGGATCTCGAACTTAAGATCAACCTGAAACACCTACCATTGTAGAATCTTAAAATAAAGTGAATCAACCTCAAGAATTTGAAACAGACTTAGTGCAATCTGAACTAGTAGTTTCCAAAGTTTTTAGATAAGAATATGATACTGGATAAGTTTCAGATACACAACTAATTGATCCAGAAATTTCTGAACCTGAGTCTCCTTTAGATGTTATAGCCCTTAATCCTGCTCCACATTCACCCAAAGTAAAACTTATTATTATTGATATTCTACATATCGGTCTCATTAGTATTAAATATATTACCGTAGAAGAGGTAGAAGAAACTCCAAGTACTCCAGCTTTTACCGGTGAACAAACTGTTTATTTGGACCTTCTTTTTGCTTCCTTTTGACCAGATCCTTGGTATTTCACACCTTTGAAATTGTTAGGTAAAGGTTTTCCACATTACCACACTCCTTATTACTCTGTACTCGGATTTAATATGTCAAGAATGATTTCTGGAAGTATGCCTATTGATACATCCATGTTTTCAAGCTCTCAAAAATCATTATTATATGGTAGTTTGCCAGTTCCTCTTGGATATCAATCACTTTATGGTACTTTTTTAGGAGTTTCTCTTTCATCTCAAATTTATTTTATTTCAACTAGTATATCAACTTTTGTTTCCCAAGGTTTGATGCCAGACCAGTATATTAATTGGTTTCCAGTAGTGTAGGCAATCCTCAAGTTAGCCCAATAGGTGGTTATAATCTGCCTGGGGGGAAACCACCTCCACCTAGACAGAAACATTTTGTTGGATCATATCCTACGGTTGGAGGACAACATTTAACTGGAAATTATCAAAACTATGGTCAGATACCTCAATTTCATTTAGGTCAACCCGTTGTGTCACAACCCTTAGTTGGTACTCCTTACCCAGGGATGAATACCATTTGGAACCCTTTGTTTGTTCAAAAGCCTTTACAAGTTGCTCCACGGGTAGAAATTTACCAACCTATTCATCCTATTGGACAACCTATTCATAAAATACCTATTCAAATTATTCTAATACAAGTCCAACAACCTATCTAGAGGATTCCTTAAGTGAATCTGCAAATACCTATTTAGCAACCAAGTCAGCATCCTAGTCCATGTAGTCCACATAATCCTGTCCAATCTGTTGTACAAATGTTTGTTCAAAAACCGAGTACACCTCAAACCCCCATCCCTAAAGTATCTCAAATTACTATTCCAATTACCCTAAAGTATTGGTGTAACAAAATACTAGGCTATCCCTCAGACATATGTCTATCAAGTTAGTCCTACGATCCAATCTATACCTCAAATTCCTTTGGAACAACCTGGTATGGGAACTCTGCAAAAACCGTATCAAGGCTAAGTTTTTCAAGGGAAAACTCTTTCAATGCCAACCCTATCAGAGTTGGTTCTTTGAAGGAAAAACTTCACAAATCCAACCCTTTCAGGGGAAATATTACTTAGGGAAGATGGGCCAAAATCCACCTTTCTAGAGTCAACCTTACCCTGGTCATACTTAACAAATTTCTTGTCAGCCGCAGTTTGGTATGGCTCACCCTAGTTATCCTAGAGGAATGAAAATCCCAACCACACAGGCTTTCCCAGGATATCTTGGATATCCTCCTCCAGGTACCAGACTTATCCCGCAGGGTAATGAATTTTCACAATAGGATCACAACTGACAGTTACTATTCTTTGCAACTTTAGATTTACCAAATTTATCTCGACTAATGAATGATCCTATTTACTATTTCTCATTTTGGCCAAAAATTCCTACTAATTTTTCCAGTGACATTCTGAAATTTGAAGGTAAATCAAGAGAAGACCCATCAAACCATGTCATGACATATCATCTTTGGTGTGCATCAAATTTACTGATTGATGATTCCATTAGATTACGACTCTTCCAATGAACTTTAACTGGTTCAGCAGAAAAATGGTGCATTCAGCTACCACGGGCCTCTAATCATAACTTCAAGACCTTAAACATTGCTTTCTTGACACATTTTCAGTTACCAATATGTTATGATACTAGTACCAAACTTTTGAATTCTTTGAAACAATCCTCGTCTACTCACGTTTCCAATCATATACATGAATGGTGACATAGACGTCGTCTAGTCAAGGTTTTTATTTTAGATCATATTTTTTTTAATGGTTTAAAAAATATTTACTTCCAATCATTACTGAATATGTGGCCAGGGGAGGTGTTGTAACTGAAGAATAGGTTATTGCTCGTGCCCAATATCTAGATCTTATTTACACACAGTCAGGCACTTTGTATGATAAAATTTCAGATTTTCCTCATCCTGGTCAAATAACCTCAACTCATACATGATCTCACATTGCTAATGGTGTGATTGGTTCTGTTATCCAATCTAAGAGTAAGAAAAAAATTTCCAAAACTACTCAGATAGTGACTTTACCATATTCACCCAAAGGAAATCCTTCTCCCGAAAATACTTCTGAAATTAATGTCATAGATTCATCTACTCACAAGAATAAATCGGTTGGAGGTAAAAAGAAAGGAAAAGTTAAAGAAAAACAAAATGCTTCTCCAAAAGAGAAATTAGACAAAACTGAACCATCTGAAGAAAATAAAAAACCTCGGTATCCTTGTCTAATTTGTGATAAACATCATTACAACAAGGAGTGCCCCATCACGCTGAGGTTACTAAACTCGTTGAACTAGGTTCACCCACCCCTATTTTTTTGAAGGATTCATTTCCTTCTTAAGACAGTAATATGGTTTCACACAACCCTTCCTCTTCTTCCACATCGGAATATATCATGATGATGTCCTCACAAGTTATGGTATCCACAAGATCTAAGGATTACAGATCTAAGGGTCTTGTTGTAAATAGAAACGATATTGGTTCACCCAATAAATCTTCCACATCAATTCCTCCTCCTTTTGAACCATTACATATTGAAAAACCTAATTCTGACATGGTGATTCGACCGCCTCCTAAAGGTGTTCTTTGAAAGTCAACTTTCAATCCTCATGCGAGAGATGCTCAAAATTACAACATTGTTGGTGATCTGGCTATGTCACATTCAGCAATGTCTGCCCTTAAGTGTTTCAGACTTGTCCAGCACAACGAAATTTCATTTTTTAGAAATAGGATTTATTGATCCTCGGGATTCAAATATCATTGTCTTTTATCTTGAGACTTATGTACCTCGACTTCTGCATCAACTGGCATTCCAAATACCATTTTTCGTCAAAACTAAATGAGTCTTTAACACAGTGACTGACGAAGGAGCTTCTACATGTATCATGTCTATTGCTTGTTGGAAAGCCTTAGGTTCTCCTGCCGTCAATCAGTATCCCACAACTTTGAAATCCTTTGATGGAAGAGGTTTTCATCCATATGGAATTCTAAATGATCTACCTATAGAGTTAGAAGGTAAAATAGTTGCAATTGAAGTTGTTGATGATCAGCTTGATTATAACATTTTACTGGGACAAATTTGGTCCTATGTTATGTCGACAGTGGTCTCATCATTTTTTCGTATGATAATGTTCCCCATAAAGGAAAAATCGTGAAAGTAGAACAACTGTCTTACTACACTTTGAACCCTAATTCTACAAGTAGCATACCCTTTGTTGGAAAAATGGTTACTCTGTATGAAGATTTTGGGGTAGGTTTGCTTAAGGATTCATCTCTCATGGGAAATGTTTCACTCCCTTGTTGGCGAAAAGTCAGGTCTCGCGGACAAGACCCAGGTTCAAGAGTTGTGGCCAACAAAGGGGTCCGGTGTAGTCTAGGAACACGCCGGCATTTTCACCCTGCTCTGGAGAGCAGTGCGTCTCACCCGAGGCGTGCCGCAACCACATGCATAAGGGGATGAGATCAATGGTAAGGGACAAACCCGCAACTCATGAATAATAGGGCATCGATTACACATTCAGAGTCATATATGCAAGATCACTTAATAAGCATTCAGACATTAGCGAATAAAATTTTAAACTAGCATAAACACATTACAAGCACATGAACAACTTATCGAGACAACAATCTTCCATTGTATTAATCTCCTGGCCGAACGCATGATTACATAGCATTCTCACTGATAGCTCACAATCTGATACAGATGGATTTCAGGACAGAAAGGAAGAATAGAGAAGGTAAGAAACCATATGAAGAACATGCATGATTCCTCCGCAGCTGCTCTGCGCGTCCTTCCCTATCTCTGGCCTCGCAAGTTCCTCAGTATGCATTCAACAACCTCCTCTTTTCAGCCGGGTGACTGTTATTTATTCACCCGCTCTTCGCGACTAGCAGTTCCTATGTGTCTTCACTTCGGCTTCTCCCAGCTTCTCTTCTGATGTCCGTGTTCCACTTTCTCCGTCTCCGCCGTGTAATTCCTTTTTCCATCCGTACTTCACATTGATATTTTTTCTCCGCCGATCGCATGCTTCCGCGCCACCTTGGTAGCTCCGCGACTCCTGGTAGTTGCGGCGCGGTCGCGGTTGCCATGTGTATTCCTACCGCAAC
Source organism: Pinus albicaulis (assembly GCA_034641835.2). NCBI lineage: Eukaryota > Viridiplantae > Streptophyta > Pinopsida > Pinales > Pinaceae > Pinus > Pinus albicaulis. The sequence goes on from CM076576.1 coordinate 163,979,452, forward strand.
TCAAAAAGAGTCAAAGTTCAAAATTTCTTAGCCAAGACTTCAAAACTAAACAAAAACAAGGGCCCCAACAGGCCCCGACCACAATTCCTTGACTCGTCCGTGAGTCAATCACAAATAACAGTTTCTACTTCCATTGCCCCGCTGGCACCCGTGCTCTGTTCTGTTGTGCCTTCACCCTGCGCCCTTTCCTGTTGTGCTCCGCCAAGTGGTTGTTCAAACAAGGGCACAAACTCCGGGACCCGGCGGAGCGCTGTATTTCTCAGCTCGGTGAAGTCCGCCACCGCTTGCTGCCATTCCTGCATAAGCAAGTCGGCTTCTTGAGAGATCCGGGTGGCGGCGGCTTCGTCTATGGGCGTCGGGGCATCCCCGAACAGCATGGCAAGCTGGGCTTCGGCCTTGGCATCCAGCTGGTGCATGGCGTCAGCATTGGCGCGAAGGGGCGGACGAATTTCCCGGATGACATGTTTGGCCGCTGCCGAGTCGGCCTCAGTCTGTTGCATGTGAAGTTCAAGCTCGTCCGACTGGGCGTAGAGCTGATCAAGCCGTGCTGGGTCCGTGGTTGCCTGAATGTCAAGGGAAATTTGTTGCAGCTGGGCAGCGATAGGCTGCATCTTGACAGTTAGGGCGAGTGAGCACTCCTGCAGACTTCGCAGAAGGGCGGAAGCCGCGGCTGCAGTGGAATGGAGAGTTGCTTGCATACTAACTGCCTGAGTCTGCTTGGCAGTTACCTGTTCTGAATGGACACTCGGTGGATCTGGAAGGGTAGGCCGTGCGGCTAACGCCGCGTGGAGTTCCTAGTTCTCCCTGCAAACAAGAGTGAAAACTTCTTTGAAGTGGTGAACCTGGAGTGCTATGTTGTCCTCTGCTATATTGGCAGGAAGTGGGGCGTAATGAGCCCTGGCAGCGGGCCAGACGTTGGAGAGCGCCTGAGTAGCAATGTTGACCTGCTCCTAGAGGTAGGTCTTCTCCCTAGTCAGCCGATTGCACTGTTCAGTAAGCGCCGTGAGCTGATTCTGCTGCTCGGTAAACCGCTGCTCCAGCCCTGTGTGAATCTGCTCGGCCTTTAGGGCCGCCCGCTGAATAAGTAGGTACAGCTGTGCTATAGTCCATGGTTCTGCATTAGTCGTGCTGGGTGCACCCTGCTCTGGCATCTGTTCCTGCGAAGGTTGGCCATTGACCCCTGATCCGTTGGAGGTCTCCGGAGGATGGACCGGCGTCTGCTGCTGCACCGAAGTGGCCATATCGGGCTCCGGCCGGTCTTGCTGCGTGGTCTGCTCTGGGGGAGGGGCGGCCGAATCAGCCCCAACTATGGCTGGCTGGACAGATATAGTGGAGACAAGATCCCGGGATGTGGCCACGGGGTCAACCAGCGGTACCACAGCTGCAATACTGGAGGTGACTTCCACCCCGTGGTCGCCTCCGAAAAGTTCCTGGATCAGAGAATCTGACACAGTGGCTGATGAGTTGGATGGATTGGGGGAGGTGGCAGGTGGTCGGCCGGTGGGGAGAGCGGTGGTGTGAGGGAGGTGAAGGTTGAGGAACTCTGACGGATCGATCAGAGGTTCCTCCAGAATCAAAGTCGTTGTGGGTGGAGTGGCTAGTGGATCATCGTCGGTAAGATCCACCACTGGATCTGTGACAACGGTGCGTGGCCTCTTGGATGGAGGGGGGTCTGAGGAATCAGGATCTGGGCCCGATTCGCCCATCGGTGTGATGATAGGGGTAGCAGAAGTGAATAGGTTAGTGGGAATGGGAGAAATGAGGGGGGCGGTATTGGAGGGAACACGAGACCGACCGATATGAAATTCAGCAAAGGATGGAAATATAGGGGCACCACTTGAAGCAACCTGGGTGGCCACGTTAAGTCGTCGTACCTGGTCGTTGAGGTGCTCGATGATCGGGACCAGCAATTCGGGCAGGTCCGGTGCGGTCTCAGCTGCATCTTGTGGAGGTTCCACCGCAACCTGTGAGGACCCCGCTGCGCCGGTCGCGGCAGGCCGCTGTGCTGGCAGCATCCAATCAAAGTTATAGCGGGTGATCTCGTCGCGGACGTGCTTGACGACCCCCGGCCACGCAGAGACCTCACGGTGAAAGGTGTCGTCATTCAGCTGGAACCGGAGGGGCGCCATGTGAAAGGTGGTGTCCGGCACGCAAGTTGGCCAGAGGAAGGTGTGCCTGTGGTTGACCCAAAACCACACCTGTTCACTGTATTCGTCCAACAAGTGCCTGGGCACCCGTTGCTGGTTGGTCACCACGTCTGTCATCATCCCGTACCACCCCCGAAACGCCTCCGTGTTCACCTGTTTAGTGCTGGGATCCATGGACACCTGCCAGGGGGTGTATTTCATCGCGAGAGGCTGGCTCGCGGTCGTCTCCGCCGGCATCCGGACAGGAGGAAGGTGCCATTTCCACATGGCGAAAGCTAAAATCAAGTAGCCGTAAATGAAACTGGTGGTCCGCTTGTAGTTTTCTTCGCAGGCCGCGAAGAGTTCCTTCAGCACGAAAGAGCACCAATTCAACTTGGCGCCCCGGGTGCAGTGCTCTGCGATGGAAATTGTGTCCAGGGTGCATTCTCCCTTCGTGTAGTGGCGCATCGTCTTGCTAGCGATTAGGTAGCAAGCGAACCGGATTTCTGGTTTGTTGATCAATTCAATTTTGGCGCCTTTGCCACCCAGGCGAGTGCCATACTTGGTGTACAGGTCTGAGTCACCCGACTTCCGGGCGCGCTTGGAGGATGTCTGGATAGCAGCAGAGACAGCCACACCATTTAGAGATAGCCCTGTAAGCCGATGAATGTCTTTGGCATGAATTGGAATCTCTTCATTGAGCCACAGGGACCCATTCTGTATTCGACTGAGAAGGAACCGGGTGCATTGCAGAGCCGGTCCCGTAGTTCCGAAAACTGGAAGAGTCCTCAAATGCATCAAGGACGACTGTTGTAATCCCCTGAATTATGGTCACATCCGACTGTTGGAACTGCTGCCTGGAGTATAATGATGTTCCATGTAGGTTTGCCAATGGAGGTGGGGGAATTCAGCTGGGTCGGACAGGTTAGCGTCCATACATGCTGCATTGTCATACTTGCCCACTAGTGATTCTACCCAGTGAATTCGGCTATCTAACACTGGTTCGGGGACTGATAGGAGAGCTCTCGGCATCTTGGCGCGCCGCTGGTAGACTTGGAGGATTCTTCTGGAGTTTCCTTCGGGGTGCTGTGTGCTCTGATACTGCAAATGCTCCGGAGTCGCTGCAACTTCCAAATTGAACCGGTCTGTCATTCTCGTGCTGATAGCCTTCATGCAAGTTAGGCCATCTGTTGGCACGCGCGGAATTGATGAGACTCCATAACAGAAATTAATTCTTGCTATCTTTCTTGCCTGCGATAATCGTGCGATCAATCATAGGCCTGTGTGTAGTCTGACAGTTGCTGACGGCGTCATGGGGAGATGGGCGGGCGCGACGGCTGAGGGAACTGCGGTTGATGAAAAATGATTACGGTACGATTACTGTCTACTAATGGTAATTTATGACACAGATCTGAGCGATCCTACGGACTGACAAAAGGACTGACGGAAATGACCTAGACTGACACTGGCACGGGGATGGATCCTACGCGAACGACACGCTGGACTGGCCTGCCCCGACCACAGTTGGCTGCGGTGAGGTACCCGCAACTGACCAGTTATTTGACTGATTACCTATGAACGAAAAAGACTCCCTACGCTCATCCCGGTTGCGGGAGAGTTATTCGGCTAAGCTACTCTACGGGTTCTCTCGGTTGCGAGAGTTATTGATGAAAAGTGAAAGGTACCTACTCCTGGTAGGGTTTCAGGCGTGCGCCATTCACCCATCCGGGAAGAACTGTACCGTCCAGCTGTGCCAACTGAACGGCTCCTGAGTCGCGGATCTCGATGACAAAGTAGGGTCCCAACCAGTGCATTTGGAGCTTGCCTGGAAACTTCTGGAACCGGCTGTCATACAAGAGAACTTTGCCGCCAACTTGTAAGGCTTTGGTTTTGATGTGGTGGTCGTGCCACGCTTTCTGTCTGGCCTTCTGAACCTGCTGGTGGAATTCTGCGAGGAATCGAGCCTCATCCAGCTCCTGTAGCTCCTGGAGGCGTTTCCGAAGTGACTCCTCTTCTGAGAATTGGAGGGACGTTGCGATCAAAAGACTGGGTACAGTGAATTCGGCGGGAATCACAGCTTCCCGGCCATACACCAACTGGAATGGTGTCTGGTTGGTCAAACATTTCACTATGGTCCAGTAGGTCCATAAGGCCGCTGGGAGCCGCTCGTCCCAGTCGTCCCGCTGAGCATTGCAAATTTTAGTCAAGCCCTTTTCGAGAATCTTATTGAATGCTTCTACAGTACCATTGGCTTGTGGGTGGTATGGGCTGCTTTTATGATGCTGAATCATAAATGTGTCTAGTAGTGACTTGACCGTGGCATTAATGAAATGCGTACCCTGATCGCTTGTCAAGCTCCGTGGGCAGCCAAAGCGGCTGATGATGTGTTCAAAAATGAACCGGGCAGTGGTTTCTGCCGAGCAGTCGCGTACCGCTACTGCCTCAGCCCACCGTGTGAGGTAGTCTGTGGCGGTGATGATGTACCGGGCCTTGGAATGTCGAGCGACTGGTGCGATGGGACCTACGAAATCAACAGCCCACTTTTCAAAAGGCCACAACACATGCACTGGGTGTAGCGGGAGCTCGTCCCGGTGCGAAGGCCTTCCCGTCCGCTGGCAAACATCGCAACGCTTCACATAGGCCTTACAGTCAGCATGTACCGTCGACCACCACAGGCCAGCTTGGAGCACCTTCCTTGCGGTGGGTTTCGCACCCACATGCCCTCCCGCAACACCACTGTGACATTCCCACATCACTGCTTCCCGCTCATGGTCGAGAACACACCTGCGCAACACCTCATCAAGGCCCAGTTTGTACAGCTGCCCCGCGATCAATTGGTAGTCGGCCGCCCGGACAACCAGGTGGCATTTCTGAAGCGGGGTGTAATCCTGAGGGCATTTTCCCGTAGTCAGATAAGTGGCAATGTCAGCCAGGTAATCTGGTCAGGCTTCTACTCGGAAGAGGTCAGCATCCGGCAGCTGATTGTCCAATGGGCCTTCATTCTCTCCCGTCTCCAACCTGGATAAATGATCGGGCCCAAAATTCAACCTGCCAGGCTTGACAACCACCTCAAATGTAAATTCCTGGAAAATTAGTAGCCAGCGACAGATCCGTCCTTCCAACACCGGCTTATTCACCAGATACTTCAGTGCAGAATGGTCTGTGAGGAATGTGAATTTGCCGCCCAGAAGATAGTGGCGAAACTTCTGGAGAGAGTACACCATCGCCAATGCCTCCCGCTCAGTCGTGGTGTAATTCTTCTCCGCATTCGACAACCGACGGCTGGCAAAGTACACAGGGTGGTCAACTGTCGTCTCCCCGGGTTGCGCCAATACAGCTCCAAGTGCAATCCCGGACGCATCAATATGCACATGGAACTGCTTATCCCAGTCGGGATGAAAAAGTATGGGTGTCATCGCCAATTTCTCCTTCAAGGTGTCAAGTGCCTTCCTGCACTCCATCGTCCACTCAAACGCTTCTGACTTCCACAACAGTTTCTCCAGAGGGGCCGTAATCCTTGCGTAGTTGCGAATAAACCGCCTGTAATATCCGGTGTGCCCGAGCAATGCCCGCAACTGCTTCACAGTCTCGGGGGCCTCCATGTGGATGATGACCGCAACCTTTGCAGGATCAACGCAGACCCCTTGCTTGCACACCACATGGCCCAAAAGTGTGCCGAATGGAACCGCAAAAATACATTTCTTTAGGTTCAAGGAAATCTGCAGCTGGCGACACTGGTCAAACATAACACGCAACAGAGAGGCGTGTTTCTTCAACAGACTGTAGACAGTCCAGTCATCCATGTAGACCTCCAGGAACTTGTGAATGTACTCCCGGAAAGCAGCAATGACAATCCGGGAAAACACAGCCGGTGCATTCTTCAGACCAAACGGCATAACGTGGTATGCGAATGATCCCCACTCAGTGGTGAATGTCGTCTTTTCTTTGTATTCCTCGGCGATGCGCACCTGATGGTAGCCCGAGAACCCATCAGTGAAGGAATAAGCTTCGTTCCCCGCGACATGATCTAGAACTTCATCGCTGAAAGGAGTGGGAAACGGATCGTGGATGCAAGCATTATTCAGGCTCCGGTAGTCGACACAGACCCAGATCTCCGCTTTGTCCTTCTTGTTCTGGATGACGATGGGACTTACCCACTCGGCTTCTTCTACTGGAAAGATGAGACCTGCAGCCAGCATTTTATCGATCTCCACCTTGACCTTCTCTTTGATATGTGGATTCAACCGGTAGGGTCGGTGCTTCACCGGTCTGGCCCCCGGCTTCAACGTGATGCGCATTTCACCCAGATCCCCCTTGATCCCCTTCAGGTCCGCAACTGAGGACGGAAACAAATCTTCATATTCCCGGAGGAGGCTGAAAATTTCTTTTGTTGTCTCCTCATCCCAGTAATCTCCCACCGTTGCGAGCTTAGGTTTCTCGTCCGTTCCAATGTTCAGTTTTTTTCTCTTTAGCGGTTGTAAATGGACCCCTTCAGTCGTCGACTCCTCACTGATGCTCCGCTCGCCTTCCTTTTCGTCAAAATAGAGATGCCTGAGGTCCTCCAAACTATCGTCCTCCGGATCCCCATCAATCCGGTGACAAACCAACTTGCGCTTGACCGCAGTTCATGACACAGCCGGGCCCTCGTCGGGCTCGCGCTGGCGGAAAAACAAGACCTCCTTGAGTGCCTGTAGGGCCTGAGACTCCTGCGCTGTCTCCCCTTCGAACAAGAAGCTCAAAATGAACTTGTCCGCAACTGCCTGCCAAGAGCGGGTTTCCCGTTTCCGCTCTTCCTCTAGGTACCAAGCTTGGGGAATGGTGCCCAGGGAGTGGATAAACCTGTGGACCCACAGCTCCTCAGGGTACCGGGTGCTATGCCACTGTTCCTCACAGGCCCGCAAATGGTGTCGCGGGTCGGAAGTTCCATGATACTTAAGCGTACTGCAGGGTCCTTCATCCTCTTTGAAGCGTGCCCGCAGATCATCCGCCACGCACTCCCATCGCAACAGAGTGTTGCGGTGATTTTTCCACCACCGTGCCGACGTTGATTGCAAGGCCACATCCAAAAGTGGTATCCAGCTTTCAGCTGGGACCCGGTCTTCCACCTTGGCAATAAAAGTATTGACTGCTTGCATGTTTGACAATGTGGGATATTCGCGGATCTCAGTCCCTACCCACCGGACTTGGGAAATGGAGGCACATCTCCGCGTGGTAGTCTCATACCCCCCTTGCTGCCAGTCTTCCCAAGCGATTTCGGATCCGAGCTCCGAGCTCTGCACACTCCACCAACTGACAGAGCCAGTTGCGGTCGGGTTAATATAATCGTCCCGCTTCCCTGCAGTCATCTGATAGAGATGGTCCATCATCCGAGCATCCTCCCGACTGTCCACTGTTTCCGTATATTGCGGACCTTGATACGGGTCGAGAGGCTGGGTGACCCGTACCTCCCCATCTTCAAAGATCATCAGCTCCTTCTTAAGGTCGATGATGGCATAATTCTCAAAAGCCCAATCAATGCCGAGTAAAGCAGGATAGGGATCCTTGTCGCCCATGATATCAATAACCTCGAAATCAGTATATGTCTTCACCCCCGCAACATCAACCTCGACACCCTCGAGTCGGCCGATTGGGAAAATGCAGTACTGGTTCACCATCCTGAGTTGGATTGGGGAGTAGGCGAGCCGTGGCCTTCCAAGAGCCTCCCATGTATTTCGGGGCAGTATGTTAACGTCGGACCCCAAGTCCAACATGGTGTCGCTGATTTGGAACCCTGCGACCTGCGTGTTAAGCTGGAATTCTTTTCCTGTTTGTTGCTTGTTCCGCTTGACCCGTTGCACGTATTGAAGGCCAGCGGCCACCGAGTTTCTAAGTTCCGTGCGCCCCTGCAGTGCTCCGTCCAAAGCATGCTTGAGCTGCTGCCGCAGCGCAGCGTTATTAACAATCCTAAGGAATAGCCGGAGCCAATCCTCGACCACAGTACCTGCGACGTTCTGCGCACCAGATTCCGGCAGCATGAGCTCCTCCAAACCTCTGTCGTTCCGCAACTGGGCGAATGCCTCAACTGCCTCCTGGAAATACTTCTTCTGGGCCTCGGGCCTGATCAACTTCTTCGGGGATGCCGGCCGGACCACTCGGGCTGGCTCCTTCTCGTGAGCATCCTCTCCAGTCTTCTTTCCGCCCCTCGTCACTATCGCGACGTTCTACATGTCGGGGGTTGTGGCCCCTCGCGGCTCTGAGTTTATCAGATTTTCTCCCCTCTGCCTCGCCCGTTCTTCCCACTTCTTGATGAGTTCCAGACAGTCTTCTGTAGCGTGGGCGTTGACCCGGCACTGGGAACACCAGGGTCGTCGCGGAAGGGGACATTCTCGAGCCACATGACCCTCCTGGTCATAGTTGTAACATTTTACCGGACCGCGTCCTCCTGTTCGGCCTCCCCGCATGCCGCCACCTCTTCCCCTTGGAGCCTCATTCACCCTGTACGAGGGACGATCCAGTCGATCCGCAAGTGCGTCGAGCGCCCTACACTGCTCAGTGTTGTGAGTCGTGGACACGCAAAATTCGCAATACACATTATTCGGGACCGTGGAGTACTTCTGTAATATCGAGCACATCCGAGGAGGATGCCCCAGCGTTCGGCAGATCTCGCAGTACTCTGTGGTGGAGGAACCCGGTTGCGGTGGGAACCCCGCATAAGTCTGTTGTGGCTAGTAGGCTCCCTGCGGGTTCATCGCCGCGCCACCCCCTGGTGGTGGACCCCCCTGGATTGCTGCGACCGAGGGTCCTGCTCCTGCGTCGCGCAACCGAGGACACTCGGTTGCGACGTGGCCCTCGACGAGGCAGTGAGTACACCAAACATTCGGTCGCGCTGGTCTCACTGGCTGAAGTTCCTTGAGCTTTTTAGTCAAGCTGGCGATCTGGTGTTACAACCCTATCAAAGAAGGATCTTGCGGGGCCGCCCCCCCCCGATATTCCTGGGGGTAGCCCGCCATGGCTTCAATCTTCATGGCCTGCTCCAAAGCGTCCTGCAGATTATCAATCTTCTGCTGAGTGAGAGGGGTTCGTGTCAAGGGGAGCAGAGCCTTGATGAACCAGTCTCTCTGGTGGTTTGGATCGATCGGGTAGCTGAGTTTCCTGATCGCGTCCTTGAATCGCCGCATCAACTCCCATGCGGTCTCACCTTCCTTTTGCTTAATTTCCCACAGCTCTGACAGGCCCTGCTGGTCTGTCTGGGGAAGCTTGAATTCGCGGACAAAATCCCGCTTCACGTCCTCAATTACGGGGTTAAGGATGAGCCTCAGACCACTTGATAAATCATCGCAGAGCCCTCTCTCTGAGCGTGGTTTGGAATTCTATTAACTTCCCTGCATCTGGCGTCTGGCGAGCCCTCCAGATAGCTTCGCACAGATACCAGTGTTGTTCTACGTCGTCATTGCCCCGGCCAGAAAACTCTGGATACCGGGTGAAATAGCCAGCCATGTGTACTTGTGGAGAATTGACTAGGATAAAGCCTCCCGGTCCTGGTTGCGTAACGGTTCCACTAGGAAAAATACCACTACTAGTAACGCTGTTGTTCCCGGACGTTACTGACACTGATGCACTATTGTATGACCGACTCAATGCTTGTAACTGAATAAAAATATTGCTTAAAGGTTGATATAGTACCAGGGGAAGGTCGGGATCCTGGCCATGCAGAAGGTGAGAAGTAGGGCTGCCTAGAGGGGTGGGTGTCGTCTGATCTTGAAACATCCGCTACATCACGCCATGCCATTCATCATCGGAACTTTCTTCGGGCTGCATCTTTCCGTTATCTTCGCTAGTCACGATCTCTCTTTCTCGCGTCGCTGGGCTCCCATGCACCCACTGCACTTCCACTGCTGTCCCGTCTTCTTTCCGGGTATCCAAACCCATAACTCCCGTCCTCTGAGGCGCCTCCTTCTGATTTTTCCTCTCGATCTCTCTTCTCTTCAAATCTCTCATTACCCTTCTTCGCCACCTATCGGCGATCTGTGCCCGTCGATGCGCACGTCGCTCCCGCAACTTGCATGTAGCCTCAACATCCATTCCCCGCTCCCCACTTTCACATTCTACACAGCATCAGTCCCCTCAACCCTTCCCCCAGTACGGGTGGTTTATGCTTCCATACCCGTTTTTTGGAATTCAATCAACCCTTCATCCACCATCAGAGCTTTGATCCACAGCGGAATCTCCTTCAGCAGCTTCCCTCTTAGCCCTGAGTGGAAAATAGCCTCGGCTTTCGAGAAGGATTGGTAGCACTCGGCAGAAAACTCCACAGTGTATCCTTCCAATGTGGTCCTTACCCAAAAATCCACTGCGCGGGTTAGTTCAGTGTCTACCCGATGTAGTGCCACCAGGTCTTCGTGCGCCCACCTGCGGTTTATCTTCCGCAAGCCTTCTTGGGGCAGCGTCACTCGTAACCTCCGCAACCAATTGTAAAGTTCCGTAGGGAACCTTTCCCAGAAAATTTCGTACGTATCACTGGCTGAGTCAGAGAAAAGAACAAGCTCCTTGATCGCCGCCTCCTTTTTCTTGGTCAGCTCTGCTTGCTGAGCAATGAACTGGTCAAGATGATCATCCCACCATCGCCGTATTGCCCCTTCAAAGATCCTCGATACCATGATCTAGATCCCCTCAGAACATGCAAGTCCCGGCAACGGAACCATTTGTTGGCGAAAAGTCAGGTCTCGCGGACAAGACCCAGGTTCAAGAGTTGTGGCCAACAAAGGGGTCCGGTGTAGTCTAGGAACATGCCGGCATTTTCACCCTGCCCTGGAGAGCAGTGCGTCTCACCCGAGGCGTGCCGCAACCACATGCATAAGGGGATGAGATAAGGGACAAACCCGCAACTCATGAAGAACAGGGCATCGATTACACATTCAGAGTCATATATGCAAGATCACTTAATAAGCATTCAGACATTAGCGAATAAAATTTTAAACCAGCATAAACACATTACAAGCACATGAAAAACTTATCGAGACAGCAATCTTTCATTGTATTAATCTCCTGGCCGAACACATGATTACATAGCATTCTCACTGATAGCTCACAAATCTGATACAGATGGATTTCAGAACAGAAAGGAAGAATAGAGAAGGTAAGAAACCATATGAAGAACATGCATGATTCCTCCGCAGCTGCTCTGCGTGTCCTTCCCTGTCTCTAGCCTCGCAACTTCTTCAGTATACATTCAAAAACTTTCTCTTTTCAGCCAGGTGACTGTTATTTATTCACCCGCTCTTCGCGACTAGCAGTTCCTCTGTGTCTTCACTTCGGCTTCTCCCAGCTTCTCTTCTGATGTCTGCGTGTTCCACTTTCTGTCCTCTGCTGTGTAGTTCCTTCATCTGTACTTGTCCCTGTTCTATCTCCAGCTATCGCATGCTTCCGTGCCACCTTGGTAGCTCCGCGACTCCTGGTAGTTGTGGCGCGGTCGCAGTTGCCATGTGTATTCCTACCGCAACTCAAAAAGAGTCAAATTTCAAAATGTCTTAGCCAATACTTCAAAACTAAAAAAAAACAAGGGCCCCAACATCCCTCCACCTAATTTTCCTCATAATGTTGCCTAGGTTAATATGATTGCATCAAGCACAATGTAATCTTTTGATCCTTGGATTGTGCCTTCAAAGTTTGAGTCCATTTGAATTGGCTTATCAAGCAGTTCAATTTTTTTCCAACCCACCATCATCTTAGATTGATCAAGTGAATGTGATCATTTATGATTATTCTCATTTATCACATTTAGTACCAATATCATTCCCTGATCCCTTAGATAACAAGTTCCCAATTGATGAAAGTATCATGGAAATCATGAATTTGGACGAAATGCCATGGGACAATTATCATCATTGTTCTTCCTTTCTACCTAAACTTGATAAAATTGAGAATGATTTTGCATCTATATTTTCATCTGATATTGTCGATAGTCCTCAATGCCCTATGTCAATCCTTCATTTGGATTCTGAAATTAATATAGGAAACATATCTACAACAATACCCATCAACATCTTTAGTTAAAGCTGGAATTACCGAGAACATTCACATAGGTGCTTCGTGCTTCCTTAAAAAAATTGAGATGTATAAATCCCTATTTCAATAATTCCAAGACATTTTTGCCTGGTCCTATGAGGAAATGCTAGGAATTGACCCTAGCATTATATTTCACGAAATAAAGACTTACTTAGATGCAAAACTTGTTAGAAAGAGATTACGTCTAAAACATCCACGAAAATTTGCTGCAATAAAAGTTGAAGTTGAAAAATTACTTAGAGAAGGTTTCATTTGTCATGTTCCCTTGATTGATTGGGTGTCCAATATTGCTCTAGTTAACAAGAAGCAAGGGACCGTTAGAGTATGCATCGAATATAGGGATATCAACAAAGCTTGTCCAAAGGAAAATTATCCTACTCCTTATATCGATCAATTTTTTTATGATTGTGTCGAAAACGAGATTTTCTCTTTTATGGACGGATTTTTCAAATAAAATCAAATAAACATACTCCTTGCCAATGAGCATAAAACTGCATTCATTTTTTCGGGAACCTTTTCCTATCGGAAAATCCACTTGGATTAAATAATTACGGCGCAAATTTGCAGGGGGTCAATGTCTTACGCATTTCACGATATCAAATGTATTGTGCAACCCTGCTTAGATGAATTACCAGCTCATTCTCTGAGATGAAAAGATCATCCAATGCATTTGAGAACAATTTGCATTAGATTTAGGCACAACAATTTTCGTCTGAATCCACACAAATGTGTATTTTGTGTACAATCTTGTCGATTGTTGGGATTTTTCATGTCAAAGTAAATCATTCATGTCAATCCACTCAAGGTATAGGCTATTGTCAATGTGTCTCCTCCTTCCAATCTGTTAGTCATCAATAAATTTTGTTGTGATGATGACTAAATGATTAACCCAAGATTTCTAGAAACAAAGTTTACAGAACATTGTGAGTTCTAGAAATCTCACTACCTTCATTATCTTCAAGGTAGAATTTCCACTATGTTGTTATCCTATCTAGTCATAACTGGCCCACTATTCCCGAAAGACTCATCAGGAGCTCAAGCCATTCATTTTTTAACCTAACTTGTCTCCTTGGCTCAAAACCTCTGTTTTTGTTGACCTGCACAATTCCCCACCACCACCTAAGCCTACCAAACAGAGCAGCTTTGTTGTGCCTCTTTTAGCAACTCTCAAAAACTGAGTGTCTCTACAGAGCCTTTTAGATAGTCAAGTATGTTTGTTGCATGTTAAACTCACAAATACACGAAGCTTGGCATGGATCCTGTCTTACACTTGTAAACCCTAAGTCTAGATCCCAGCCCAAAAAACCAAGTCCAAGAAGGCCTCCACTAGATCACCTAGGGTTTCAAAAAGTCATAGGATGAATTTGGTGCCCTACATATTCTGCTTTTTCTTCTATATAAAGGGAATACATTCTAAATAAGGGGACAAGTCACTTGTCCTAGATACACCAAAGAGATCAGTCAAGGAACTTTTTTATGCCTGAAGACATGAATCTTGCAATGAGACAGTTGCTCTATGCTCACACCTCTGAAAGAGTGGTCAAAAGGACATCAGGTTGGAAAAAAGGCAAGGTAATGTAATAAAAAGTCTCCTTCATAAACAGCAGAAGGGATGTCAAAGGGACCTCCAAAAGCAGCCTCTTGTTTTAGTACCTAAACATACAAAGGATAAACTATCACCTCCAAACCTTTCTGCAAAAATACCTTGGAGAGTAATCTGAAGTAGAGATAAAAAAAGGGGGAAGTACCTTTGAAAGAGTCCATAAAGACATTTTGGATAAAATACACATGCAAGAATAGAGGGAAACATGAACTTTACAAAATTGGGTTTTCCCTTTTAAATTTATTTTCAAAAAAGCTATAAAGGGCCCCTTCTAATTTTCCCCCGCACCATTTTCCACTTTGCAAGGAGACGCAAACCATTGGAGGAGAGTTACAGTGTTTTTTCGAGAAAACTGTGAAAATTGGCCGGCGCTACGCCCTTGGCCTCCGGTGCTACGCAAAGAGGCGAGCCGGGCAGTGTAAAGTTACACCGCGCTATGCACTCGCAGCATGGCACTATGCGCCTGGGTTGGCGCTAAGCGCAGGCATAGAAAATACAACGGGCACCTACGAGACTGCCCATTCTACCTGGTGCTATGCTCCGATAGCCCGACCGGCCCAGCGCTGCGCGCAGGCGCTGCGCTCCTGGCAGCACTTTGCAGATTTAGCCAAAGACGTTCAAAAATCGAATTTTTCGTCCTCTAAAACTTCTACAAGATAATACAAGGTTGGTAAAACCCTTTTTCCTTCTCCCAAGAATTATTTTCCTAAAATCAAAGAGGTCATCCATAGTCAAAATTTGACCAAACCCTAGACTATGCAAAAATGAATTTTTATGTCTTTGAACTAGGGTTTGTAAGAAAATTTGGTTTTGAGTGCAAAGAGGGGACTGAGTGACTATAAGGCTGACCTCCACCACCAAGTACAAGCTTTGAAATTTTTCTTCACCTTAGCTTTCCTTTTTGCAAAGAGTTGACCTCCACCACTTGTTTTACTCCAAAAAAAACCTCAAGAAAAACCCAAGGTTTCTTCTGTTGTTTTGGACCAGCCATCACGTCAGAGAGAGACAGTCACACTAGTGGTGATGAGGGTCACACTCCCACCAAGCCAAAACATCATGGAGGAAAAGCTAAAAGATTTGAGCCCCTAGACACCACTCCAATCACTTCCTCTCCTATGCTCCTTTCATGATTCCAGGATGTAGGGTGCTAATATTTTTGTGAGAAGGTCAAGCAAGTCAACAATCATCCAGATTTGACTAGATTATTTGCCTGAAGCCTACAAAACCACCAATTTAATCTAGCAGGGGTCCAATTTGAGCTTTCATCTAAAATAATTTCCAAGGAAACTGGTACAACAGACATTGGTGAGTGTTGGTTCAAACAAAGGAAGTTGGATTTGGGTTATTATGGGCCTTATTTGAAACCCACTTATCAGCAAAATTGTAAGGCTATTTCACTTTTTCTTATTTTTTAGAGAGGTATGCAGCATTAATGAGGCAGATTATCAGTTTTTTCACATGTGAGGGAAGATACTCCCAGCTCTATTCATATCATATCAGGTTGCTAATGCATTTTACCAAAGTCAAGATGATGAACCTACCCTATTACCTTTTCCAGAGTATTGGTAAAATGGCCTCCGTTGTCAAGAGGAAAAGCTATGACCACCAAATGCCTAGCCTCTTTCATCACTCCCTGATCAAGATGATTGTCCTATACCGGCTAGAGAAACAAGGTATATCTTGGGAGACCTTCATCTCACATGATGTGTTTGTAGACCCCCGGGACTTCATCCAGCAGAACTTTCCTTCCACTTCACAACCATCTTCCTCCACACATCCATCATCTCCCCATGTGTCTTCTCTACAAATAATTTCACCTATTACCTCCTCCCCTAAATTACCAAGTGAAGGGGATGACAGTAGCCCTAGTGAAGAGAAAATAGGAGGCAAAAGTCAGGAAGAAGATGAGACAGATAATGATGGACAAGGGGAGATCAGTGAAGAAGAAGATGATGAAAAATAAGAAGAGGATGAAAATGAAGAAAATGATGAAGAGGAGGGAAGTAGCCATGAAGAAAGAAGTGTTGGCCATGAAGAAAGCAGCCATGATCATGAAGAAAGCAGTGATGATCATGAGGAAAGCATTGAAAGAGAAGATGACGTATATGAAGAATAAAATGAAGGATAGGAAGGTGGCCAAGAAGAAAGCAACAATGGCCAAGAGCAGCAAGATAGTGAAGGAGAAAACAAAGATGAAACTAGTAATGGCAGCCACAAAGATAACATCAGTGAAAGCAGCCACAAGGATGAAAGCAGTGAACATGATGATGAGGAAAAGGAAAACAATGAAGAATAAGACAGTGAAGAAGGAGAACAGCTAGATGAGGAAGACAGCTATGTAAGTGCCCAAGACAGTCCAAGAAAGAGTCATGAAAATCATGACAGTCATGACAGCTTTCATGACTGTCTTGACAAAAATCAGTCCATAGAAGACAAAGTGAATCAGAGTGAGGAAGGCACGGAAAATGTAGAGAAGATTGAAGGACAAAATGATGACAACATTTCCTTTGAGACTCCCATTATTTCCCTCTCTCGTGCACTTATCACAGAGGGAAAAGGGATGTGTTTGTTGCCTCTAAAAGGCAAAGGGCCATCTCCTCACAAAACACCAAAGCATTGGACAAAGGCAAAGAGAAAATGAAGAGTGTTGAGCATAAGACACCAGTCAGGAGGAGCAAAAGGATCAAAAATGCTTCTCAAGGACCTCTCTTTGTTGATCTAGACAGTGATAATGAGGACCAAGGGATGAGTACAAAATTGCTCCTCTTAGAAAAGGATGCCCAGCTTCAAGAATGGGAAAAGGATTTTGAAAGGGCACAAAGGGTCATCTACTATTATAAAAAGGAGCACAAACATTTCAAAGAGGTGAAGAGGGGCCTTGCCTTGCAGAAAAGAATGGTCAAAC
Source organism: Pinus albicaulis (assembly GCA_034641835.2). Taxonomy (NCBI): domain Eukaryota; kingdom Viridiplantae; phylum Streptophyta; class Pinopsida; order Pinales; family Pinaceae; genus Pinus; species Pinus albicaulis. The sequence continues at coordinate 163,996,130 of CM076576.1, forward strand.
ACTATGCAAGGAAGAGCATGCTTGCTAACGCCAAATTGAAGCAAGCCCTCCTAGAGATAAAAGAGCTAAAAAGGCCCAAAGTGCATGACAGCCTCGAGATATTAGTTTATGCTTCTCAGAAGGTGTCTAAAACCCCTTGAGGGGTCTACACACGAATTTTGAAGAAAATCCGGAAACTTTTTGTTTTTTCCAAATTTTGACTCCTAGGAGCGCAGCACCCTAGGCGCTACGCTCTTTTTTGGGGCATACTCAGCTGCTAAATTTTACATTTTTGGGTTTTTCACGTCACCATAAGTCTACCCACAAAATTTCAGGTCAATTGGAGCTTTTTTTCCCCCTCAAAAGGTCAAAAAACACCTCAAAAATGACCTTTCTGCCTCCTTTTTAGGCCTGGCACTGCGCGCTGAGAAGTCATGGGAGATTGGATTTTTGAGTAGGTAAATGGCATCCATTTAGAACAAATCAAGTATTTCTGTAAATTAGACTCTTCAATATTTCCAACGAGCCATCACGGGGCCAAATTTGATGTCGGGAAGGGGTCCAAAACTCAGCTGCAACAGACCCCATTTTCTGTTGATATGGTGCTACGCACAGAGACAGCTTTTGGCCAAAAAGTCAACAAAAGACACTAATTAATGGAAAATTGGTTTTTTAATATTTTCTTGGACAAATCACTCCTGATTTGATTTGGGACTTATGTTTTGGTGTTTTTCATTTATTATTTTATCTCTTATGTGTCTTGGGCCTTGCATGGTCATTAAGCACATTTATGACATTTATGGCTAAATTAGGGTTTCTGGAAGCCTCTTAGGGTTTCCACCTCCTTAGTTTCTCCATAAATAGAGCATGAGGTTCTTATGTATTTTGTTGGATGTTGATGACTTATGCTGAAGCAATACATAGTCCCTTGAAGCCTTTGATGAGAAATTGATGTCTTGTAGCTTATGCATGATCTGATTTGCTTGTTGATGGAGAAGGACTGTTTGCAGGATCCATAGGCCTAGTTGATGGTGAATTTTTCTCTTGTTAATGTTTTCTAAGTTTCTCATATGTTTCCACCCATCTATGTTGCAGTAGGAAAAAAAATTTAGACTAAGATATGTTTTTTAATGGCACCTTAGATCTGTTTGTTTCCTTCACTGCCTTAATGTTTTCTTCTGCTGAGATATGTTAGGGAATTCATCTCTTTCTCTCTAAGAAGTTCTTGGCTTTTCCATTTCTTGAATGATTTAGATCAGTTAGTATCAATTATGATTTATGGCTAGCCCTGCATATTGTTACCACTGAGATACTATGTTCTTGGAATCATCTTTTGAAGCAGCTTTGCCTATAGTTTGTCAAAGAAGTCTGTCTTAACCATGCTCTTTGCCTTTACTTAGCTAAATTTGTTTCAAGGAACTTTCATAGCTGTAACTGTGGATGTTAGGGTTTTCTCTCCTTCTATGGTTATAGTTACTTGTGCATCTTAAATGTTTTTCTGCTCTTGATGATAAAATCCATGAAATATTAAATAAGTTTTTTGCCTTTCTATGTTTTATCTGAATGTTGTCTTGGTTGATTATCTACTTTCCGTCTGAAATCAAATGGACTATGTTTTGCTTAAGCCTTTGATTCCCTTGCTATGCTAATAAATCTTCTAACTCCCTCAGTTTACAAGTATATAAAGGATTCTATTTATGCCCTTTATTAGCTTGTTGTTCTCAAGTTTAATGTCCATCTCATAATCCTTCACAACCTTAAAGATCCACCAACCAAGTTATAATTTCCCTGCAAATTCTCTTGAAACCATTGATGAACTTATCATGACCTTGTTAGACTCCATTGCCCAATGACTTAACAATCTTCCATGTTTTCTATCTAAATCCATCTGAGCATCATACCCAACCAAAAACAATCAAAATGCCCTGCACTTAACATCTAGCCTAAAATCAACCCTAATCAGCAAACAAATTCACATCTTTGCACCTACTAGAGAGATCCCTCTCCGAATCCAGGAAGGCTAGGTCCTTGGATTCCAAAGCTTGGTTTGATGTTACCCTATCCATTTGTATCTCAATCAATCTAGCAAATTACGGGGAGCTAACACAATCTTCGCCAACTCCAAATTTTGCAAGGGAAAGTGAAATTTTTACGTAGATTCATACTTAACTTTGTCGAGCTAACTAAAGGTTTTACTCGATAGTTGAAAAAGGGCATCCGATTTATCTGGGATGAGCTTGCTCAAAAATATTTTGATGCATTGAAAAACGCATTGACCCATACATTGTTGTTGCATCCACCTGATTATCATCGGGACTACTTTCGTATTTAGCTGCATCTGATTCCCCCATTGACATGGTGCTAGTTCAGGAAGACAAATATAGTGATGAACATGTGATATATTATTTGAGTAGGAATCTCACAAAAATTGAAATCAAATATGCACATGTGGATAAATTGGCCTTGGCAGCCGTTCAAGCTGTCCAAAATTTCTGTCACTATATACTCTTACGCAAAACAATCACAATCTTTGATTGCAACCCTATGATGTACATTCTTACGAGAAAATTGCTACGGGACAAATACTCTAAATGGATTGTTATCCTACAAGAGTTCGATTTAGAATTCAAACGATCTAAATCTAAGAACTCATTGGTATTTTTTGATTTATTATGTGACTTTCCCTTTATTGAGGCAGAAACCATGGTAGAGGATTCTCTTCCAGACAAATCCCTCTTTCTTATGAATACTTTATATCCCTGGTATGGAGATATCATTATATATCTTCAAACTCAGACTTTTCAACCCAAATTTTCTCGAACTAATCATTATCGAATTCGGTACCAATACCAGTAATATACTATTGTTGGCGATACACTTTATCGCAGTGGTGTTGATTCTGTATTTTGATGTTGTTTGACACACGAGGAAGTCGAGAAGGCATTAAATCACTTCCATTCTTGATTTGAATGGAAAGTGGCCTACACCGATGGTATTCATCCACTCATGGTATTGTAAGTGACATCTATCCATGGTATTCATTCACCCATGGTATGTATCCACCCATGGTATACATCCACACATGGAATTTGCCCATGGTATTGTAAGTGGTATCTACCCATGGTATCCACCTATGGTATCTACCCATCGTATTGTAACTCAAAAAAAGTCTATAAATAACAAGCCTAAATTTTTAAAAGGACATATATCCACCACAATGTAGCTTCTACAGGTATTCTCTATTTTAATTTAAAAAAAATTGTGTGGTTTTATTTACTACGTGTTCTCTCCTTTTTCCGACATTCTAATTTTTCACATCTTGGGGGCCTCCCCCCAAGATCCAGATCAGTGATATCAGATTTAGGTTACGAATCCATGGGAATGAGGGTTTGAAGCATATTTCAGTTTCAACATTTTGCATCCATATCTAGCAAACTCCATGCAAGTTCAAAAAACTCCACGGAGTACTTTCTCGGGCAAAGCGGGAAGAATTCTTGTTTTTTTTTTTTCATTTTTTGCAGGAATTTTTTGGGCGGCGAGTTTGTAAAGAAGATCTAAAAATATTGGTGCAAAATTTTCAGAAACAAATAGTAGATATGGATTCCTTGTGAAAAAATAATCAATTAAAAAAAAATTCAGTCGAATCAAAGTGCGAATGAGGGAGATATCACTGATTTAAAAACAGCAATGTTGCAGAATTTTTTCTAAAGACAATTCGTGGACGGCGGATCTCCTGTTATTTTTTGCGGTTTTTAGTGAAAAATTTTAGATAAATGATTATAGATCTGAGCTCCCCTTGAAAAATCGCCTAATTTAAAAAAAAAAAACAAATTGGTTGAATCAGAGTCTGGACGATGGAGTTATCGTTGATTTAAAATCAGATATTTTTTCATAAATTTTGTGACGGCGGTGTTATCTCTCCAAAATTTCCAAGGGTTGTTATGTGTGTTAAAGAAATATTAGAGGTAACTATAAACAACTTTTGGAGATTAGGATCTATCCTTCCTAATGCTCAGAGAGGGCTCTCTCTTAATGATTTAACTTTGTTGTTTTAATTGATTTTAGGCTAGTTATGTAAGATTGATTTGGTTTGATTTTGATTTGTTTGGTGGAATTACTGATTTATATGGATAGTTGTCTTTTCTAATTTTCCATTGGGCTATGGAGTCAATGTATCAAGAAAAAAGGAAAAAATAAAGTTCTAAAGGAAGTGTTTACAGGGAAGGGTAGCTGAGAAAAATTAGATCTTTGAAGGCTGAATGGTGAAGTGGTTTTCAATCGGGATCAAGGAGAATTTAAGGATTCCTTAAACCAAATGATGAAGGAAGGTGAAAGAGGTCAATCAGGATGGGAGAGAAATTAAGGATTCTCATATCCGAATATCAGAGGAAAACATTAAAATGAATAACAGTTTAGAACAAAGTGTATTTAAACAATTTCTGCAATAATATTTCTGTTATAACATTTAAATTTGGAAAAACATGCAAGTTTATGGAATACTTAAGAAAATAACAATGAACAATTGAAATATAATTCACTAAAGTAGCTCAACACATGAATCCTGCAGTGCAATGCCTTTATTACTTGTCTTATCTGTGAACTTGAAAAAGTTACAACAAACCCTCAGGTAGCAGATGAATTCAACAATAGAAATGTTCAGGAATCCAGACTCAATACTTCAAATTGATGAAGTATTTATACAAAACTTAATACAAAGTATCTTGTTAACTAATCGGGGTTTATTAAAGGAAAATAAAATATCCTCATGTAAGAAGATAGAGACACCTATGTAACTAAATGCAATTTGTCCCTATTTATTGGATTTACTGTTTATTTCTCTGATATTTTGTTGTCTTTCACGCTGGCTATTGCTTTCATGCTGGTTGTTGCTTTCACGTTGGCTGCCTTTTATCTGTTGATATTATTTTACGCTGATTTTCATCTAACATTTTATTTTGACTCTATTTTGATCCTTAAAATCTGTCTTTTATCTTTATCTGCATGTATCTTTAACCTATCTCTCTTTTACCTGACTACTCTGTTTACCATTTTTTACTTTACCTGTCACAGTAAATCACATAAATTTTCCTACGCTTTTTCATCTGGAAGTTAGATTTTTACCATCCTCCTGTAAGTCTCATCTGCTTCAGTGTACTTGGTAATTGTAGGCTTGTTTACAAAGAGATGATTTACCTCATGCTGGAGGTAAAAGAGATTTTCAAAAATATGAAAGAGTACTTTTCCTATAGGAATTCCTTTCAATGAGGAATTTTTGGAATGTTATTTAGCCACTTCTCTGATCTTTTTGTCATAATCTTCATGCCTCATTAGTCTGGCATTGATCACTAATAGATTAGGTAGGCCTTTTTGTCTCAAAACATAAAATTTGTTCATGAATCTGTTTACTACTAGCTCCATAGTTTGACCCTTATCCTCAAGTTTTGTCATCAGATTGCTCTTGGAAATTACCTTTTTCACTTCTAATATTGTTTCTATTCTATCACTTATTCCAATTTCTTCCAATTCATGCTTGCTTTTATAATTGAGAAACTTAATTATTTGAGTTGCTTCCTCTAGTTTCTTTCCAAGTTCTTCTTTGACTTTCTGAATAGCTTCACTAGCTTCCTTTATCAAATCTTTTTGCTCAAATATGACTTGGATAGAAGGCCAAATATCATTAATAGAGTTAATGACATTGGCCCACAGTTGTTGCTTTGCTTGGGCCAAAGTTTCTGCCAATGTCAATTCTTTTTCTAACTTTTGTATCCTGTCAGTCAATCTATTTGATTTCTTTGTTTCAGCCTTATGCATTACTTCAGCAAATTTCTTTTCATATTCTATACTTTTTTCTTGTTCTTTAAGTCTATTAATCTCAGTTGTTTGGATTGACATGTCTTGCATTGCCTTAATCAATTTACTTCCCTCGTCATTGGGATGAGTTATTGTTGTTGCTAGTGTAGTAGTTGGTGTTGCTGAAACTTCTGTTGTCACTAGAACTGTTGTAGCAGTTGGGACTTCTATAGCCACTGGAGCTTATGTTGAAGCTATGGGAATTGTAGTAACAATAACTGCTTCCATGTTGGCCTTATTTTCATGCACTAATTTTTCCATTTCATTTTCCATCTATTTCAGTTGAGCTGTCAACTGAATGATGAAATTCATCATTTCATCCTTTTTATTTTCATTCTCTAAAACTTCTTTAGTTTGTGGATGTTCTGTTGTGGGAAATTTAAGTTGTTTCTTCAATGCAGCTATATCTGCATTCTTCTTTTTGATAAGCTCTTCAGCTGCTTTGATATTCTTTCGATCATATCCAACCTCCACGACCAATACTTCAAGTGATTTTATTCTATTATCCTTTTCCTGTGAAGAAGCCTTCTCTAGTTTTAACTGTGCTCTAATATTTTCTAGATAATTCTGTAGTTTTTGGACACTCAAAGCCTTGTTTGTCGTAGTGGAGTAGATCATTTCTCCTGCTTGTTTATGAAACTCAATCTAATCTATTGGATGTACATCTTTAGCTAGAACTTTAAAGGATGTTTTCTTGTAGTCTGCTAATGATTTTGCAGCCTGCATTGTTGGTTGTAAAATGTTCATTTGCATATTCCTAGTTTTGTAATCAAAGTTGAAAGTAACATGTTCTGGTCACTAGGAGTTTGTTTCCAATTTTGGGCATAAGTTACAGCTTTTAATGCTTCATTCTTCAATTTAATTTCTTTATACTTGTCCATTATATCTTTTTCTTTATCCATTGGTTTGCTTGATGACGAAACCTCTGCACTATGATGTTTCTGGATGATCTGAGCACTAGAGGTTGATGGATGATGTGTTTCTTCTAAAACTGTTGGAGGTGCATCATCTCTAACCACTATATCTGTATCAATGATTTCAATTGTGTCAACTATTTTTTCTTGCTCTATCACTAGATTCAGTTTTGCTTTTTTCCTGTACATTAGCTTGAATTTGGTGTCAGAAGTAGTCTCTGTAGAATAAGAGCCTTCCTCTCTTGCCCTCTCTGAGTTCCTTTCTTGTGGAGCCGGAGTATGCAGGATGGAACTAGTATCAACCTATTTCTCCACCTCTTGCAAAGTATTTTCCAACCACTCTGACTAATTGGAATACTTTTCAACCTCTGGTTTTGACTCATGAACAAAAGGGGTCAATTCTAATTTGACTCTTAGTTTACTTATGACTCCCAAAGGATCATACATTTGAAACTATTACCAACTTGAAATCTTGTAAACACGTGTATGCTTGATGAACAGCATTCCTACTATTGAAAATAAAAGGACCAAGCTGGTTTTTAATCTTAAACTGAGTTTTCTTCTTTGCTGACAGGAAATTAACTTCAACTGAGTTTAGGATCTTTCTGATGTATTCTAATGCAAATAACCTCATTGGGAGGTATTTGAGGAGTTTTTATGGAATAATTTGGCATCCATACACCCTAATTTCAATATGATTCTGGTATAAATACCAATCTCGTGTTCTACTTTGATCTGAAAATTGCAATACTTTCTTTATCTGTTCATTGACTCTGGGTTGAATGTTACTGCTTAGCATGTTGACAACTGGATAGACAGATGAATCAATGAAGTCTTTGTAGCTGAATTCTATGGAATCCTTTTTGATCAAGGATGTCCAGAAAACTATAGATTGGGGGTTACCCTCTGTGTCCAGTTTTTGGAGGCTAACTGCAAACCTTTCTTATTGGAAATATAGGAACAAATGAAACAAAACTTATGAATATTTAAACACTCCTTCCTCTGGTAATTTGACTAGTTTCTCATGGATGGCATCTTATAGATATTGATCAAAATTGAATGTTGAATATGGAGGTTGACCTTGGCAAAATATGGACAGGAAACCTAGGATAAAGGCATCTACATATTCATCAGTAAAGTACCCTAAAATGCATCACAGCATTGTGACAATCTGTCTGGTTCTCTCTGAAAATATGGAAGCTGAGTATGGAGGGTTACTTTTTGGGGTTTCTACTAATGGAGGAATGAAAGTTTGGAATATTTGGAACCTCTTAGGAAAGTCCAGCTTTATATATAGTTCAGTGAGGATTTCAATAGATAATGGGGCTTCATCAGGCTTGGTTTCTATCTGTAACATCTGATTTATGGATTTTGCAGTGATTGTGAATAAAATCTCTGGGTTTTGGGTTACTAGAGCTCTCTCATTGGGCAAATAATTGATCTGGCAAAGTCTGATAATTTATGGAAACTGAAAGGTCTATGGGAAGATGTACCTGGGTAGGTTTGAGTCCCAGAGGTGGATATCATCAGCCTGGTATATGAATTTATCATGGCTCCATATTGGAGCTCTAGAAGGTTGAAATCACTGACTGTATCATTGATTTTGAAGTCTTTGTCAGCAAGAGGTTTGTAGTCAACATCTAGCATAGGTGATTGTAGAGGGTTTATGGATAAAATGCTTTGGGAGGCCATTGTTTCGTTTATTTTATCAATTTATTTATTTTTTGTGCTTAATTGATGTCTTCTAGTACTTAGGATTACCTGGAAAAGGTTGAATTCGGTCTTTGGAAAGGGTTTTGGCCGCAGTAGGCTTTAATTTCGGTCTGGAATGGCTTTAAACTGGTTCTTTTGGCTTCTTTTTCGCAAATACACAACAATAAGGGAATAATTGTTTCGGGCAGGCTTTATTGCTTTTTGACCGGAGGTGATTAATCATATGGCATGGAGGTTTAATTCAAACAAGAGTGGTTTCAACATAAGGCGCGGGGACGGGTTGGTGGTTTATCGCACGATGAAAGGCGGTTGAGTGGTTTCGGGACTAGGGAGTGCGATTGACTGTGGGACTGCCACATGGCAAATGGGCAAGGGTGAAAAACCACCCATTTCGCACCCCCCTCTTGGCTTTAAAATTTGGGTTGTCGGGGGTGCGAAAGCTCTTATTGGCCGTTGGATCTAATCGGAAATGATTGGGTGACTGGTAGAAGTGAGGAGTTTTGATAGGTAGGACCCAGGATGATTTATGTGAAGGGGTTTTAATATACGTGGGTTGAGTTAAATATAGTGGAGGGATTTATATGAAGTGGGGAGTATAATGTGCGGGATTAAAGTAAAGTGGGACCCGGGATTAATATAGTGGGATGAGCTAATATATTAAAGTGGAAGGGTTAGCATGTAGTGGAGGGGTTAATGAAATGAAAGCGAGGAAAGATAAAACTATAGTCTATAATATAATACGGGGGTTTTTAATATAAAGAGGGACCCGGGGATACATTAAGGCGGGGAATTAATAAATATGGGGTAAATGAGTATGGATGCGGGATGTTAAAAATACATTAGGAATGGGTTTAAAAGGATATCGGGGAGGGATTTTTGAAGTGGGGCCCGATATTTTTTAAACATTTAAAACTTTAGATAAGTGGGTTTTTTATGTTTTAAATGGAAAAAGGGAATTAGTAAAAGGGGAAGTCCATTTTCAAAGGAAAATGGATTTTTAACTAGGGAAAGTGGCTTTTAGGAAGGGGGAAAGAGTTAGAATAAGGGGAAAGGGGTATTTTACAAGGGGAAATGATTTCCAAGAGTGGAAATAGGATTTTAGCAAGGGGAAGGGGATTTAGGAGGATATTAGTGATATGAGATGAACCAATTGATGCTTTCCATTACTTGTGAAAGTAATCTACCTACCCTTTATTTACCCTAACATTTTTTACTTCATTTATTGGGTGCATTTGAGCTTGCTGACCCTTTTATTTTATTTTGATAAGAAAACTAACCTAATTCTAGCTTTATAACTTCCAATGGCTCAGATTAAACTAATGAGCTCATTATTATTCTCTACCTAACTGTTGATCTGCCAAGATTAAATGGTTTGGCAAGACCTTTATTCACTAACTATCATGACATGAAATTTAAAAGCATGAATGAATCAAGATTAAACTGCATGATCATCATGAATTGTGGCATTTTGGACAAGCTGCACACAATTTTCTTTGAAAAATTAACTAAACTAAGAGTAGTGACATTTGAATGTGCAACACTTTCAGGATCTATTTTTGTTTATTTTTGTGGGGTTCATACTTTATATTCTTTTTTAATATTTTTCTTTTATTCCTTTGATTTTTCTTTTAGGACATGCCCTCTTTTCATTTTTTAATATGGGAAAACATTTGCACAAAGCAAAAGTATGTACAATATTACAAGACTTAACATATTCAATTCAAAATTATGATTCCTATTATTATAGGACCCTAACACGCGGGACAGTTGCAACGTGAATCTGAGTTTCCAGAGTCTCCATATAGCAATGTCAAACACATGGGAAGATGCATAATGATCATTCTATTTCCAAAAATGGTTTATAATAAATATTTTGAGTTATATTGACCGAGTTATGCCCATTTTAAATTTGGAGCAAAATCCAGAGCCGGTTATTTTTGGAGATATGCTCTCCCACCCCACTTTAGTAGGCACCTGCTTCACATTCATTAGTTTCGGAATATTAACATCTAACTTAGGTTCTTTGGATACATACCCTCCCACCCCAGGCTATGTAGGCACCTATTACTTCATCAACAGTCAGCATCACGGTTATGGGTCAACCGCACAAAAACCTTGTCATCGAAGTCCATTTGCTAGGCCGCACATTGTTAGTATCACAGTTGGTCACAATCATTACAGGGTATATTTTTCATCGATTCTTTGTTTTTGATTTTTTTGGGTCATCCACAAACCCACACTGCATCAAAGTCCATTTTCTAGGCCGCACACTGTTAGCATCACAGTTGGTCACAAGCATTACAAGGTATCTCTATCCTCGGATCATCGTTTTTCATTGTTATGGGTCATCCACAAACCCACACTTCATCGAAGTCCATTTTCTAGGCTGCACATTGTCAGTATCACAGTTGGTCACAAGAATTACAGGGTATCTATATCCTCAGATATTCGATCATCACCGTTATGGGTTAACCACACATAACCCTTCTCTTTAGTGGATCTTCATATTCAAAAAGGGCTTATCAGGAAGGAACTTCACACAATGTGGACCATTGCTTCTTAAGGAGGGAGGAATGATCTGAATGGAAAGTGACCTACACCCATGGTATTTATATTGTAAATGACATCTATCTATGGTATTCATTCACCCATAGTATGTATCCACCTATAGTATTCATCAACACATGGAATTTACCCATGGAATTGTAACTGGTATCTACCCATGTTATCTACCTATGGTATCTACCCATGGTATTGTAACTCAAAAAAGGGCTATAAATAACAAGACTTATTTTGTAAAAGGATAAATGGTCCACCACAATGTAGCTTCTATAGTTATTCTCAGTTTTAATAATAATAATAAATTGTGTGGTTTTATTTACTGTGTGTTATCTCATTTTTCTGGCATTATAACTTTGCATATCTTGGGGGCCTCCCTCCAAGATCTAGATCAATTTTGGAGCTTGCGGTGGTCATATGTCAGGGTTTTCCACTTCCCAAAAGATATTACGCGCAAGCTATTTCTGGCCCTCGACGTTTAAAGATTGCATAACCGTAGTTCATAAATGCCATAATTGTTAGGTTTATGATCGGAAGATGCGTGCACCTCCATCTCCTCTTCACCCAATCATAGTTGTCGATCCATTTGATAAATGGGGCATTTATTTTTTGACATGTAACCCTCACTCAGTCGGGGGGCATGGGTATATTATTCTTGCAGTAGATTATTTTACAAACTGGGTCGAGGTGATGCCTACATTTAAGGACGATGGAGAAACTGCAGCTATTTTCATATTCAACCATGTAATTTTCAGGTTCGGCGCACCACAAGCTGTCATAACGAACCATGGAAGCCACTTTTGAAACTTTATTATGACTGAACTTTCTGCACAGCTAGGATTATGCCATGACAGTTCTACCCCTTATTATCTGCAAGTGAATGGCCAAGTAGAAGTTGTTAACAACGTTTTTACCACTATGATCAAACGAATTGTCGGCATTCATAAATCTAAATGGCATATTATGCTTTTTTCAGCCTTGTAGGCATACCATACCTCTGTGAAAACATCAACTGGATTTACCCCCTTCCAACTTGTTTATGATTTGGAGGCATTTTTTCAAATTGAATGTGAAATTTCATCTTTGAAACTGTTCATTGAGTTGCTACTAGCTACCTCTATAGAGGAGGAGAATTTTTTGTACTTATCACCACTAGATGAGAATGTTGTGATGTTGCACTGGCCAGTGAGGCTCATAATAAACAGGTTAAGGCTCAGTTTGACTGAAACATGAATCCTAGTTCATATTCGGAAGGTGACCTAGCCTTGGTCTATGATCAAGCGCAAGATAAGCTAGGCGCTAGTAAATTCAAACTCATGTGGCATGGTCCTTACATTGTGAAACGTGTACTAGCCAAAGGGGCCTATGAATTAGTTGATTATGACGGTGTTTCTTTGGGAGGTCCCAGGAATGGTCTCTACCTAAAGTAATATTATGCATTATTTATCTCATGAAGATTTTTGTATATTACTTGTATCATATTTTTATGAGTGTGTGCATTGGGTTTTGCATTTTTTTATGATTTCTTGCTACTTCTCCTGCTTATCTTGTGTTACACTTGATTTTCAGATGTCGGCGTTCCTTCAGACTCACATTGGCTTTGATGATGGCACTAATCGTAGTACTCAAAATCTCGGCCTAGGTTATTTACTCGCCCACTGATGAGTTTTTTTCTATTAATGGGATATGCCTTGTTTGAACGACGAAAAACATAGCATAGTATAATGCAGTGATTGAACTATTATCTGATTCCATCTCATTTGGAATTCGTCATTTGATCATTAGGTTAGATTCACAACTCATAATACTACATTTAAATTGTGTCTATGCAATAAGAAGCTCAACAATGTAAGAATTTTTTTACAGGTCCGTCTCTTGGAAAGACAAGTTGATTACATTGAATATCAACATATTCCAATAAATTTAAACACATTAACTGATGCATTGGAAAACCATGTGTTAAATAGACATTTCCAAAATTTGTAAACAAAAGAAAAATCCATCCACATATTGAACAAGATAAACTAAAATGACAAGTAGTAGTTTCCATTAGGTAATATAGTCTGTAAAAAGTGTGTTACAAAAAATGTCATCCAAATACATGAGGCCTCGTGGCCTTTATCGTCCAAACATGTTGATACCAAAAAATCATAATCTAGCCCAAAAATACTAGCAACTATCCATGATGGTGATCATGATAGCAGACTATAACATGTGCTCTAATACGTGCCTCTAGTACCGCAAAGGAAAATCATCAAGTTCAGTCTCTGGAATATATAGATCCAACCTCTCCAGGTTATTCTCTAACTCAATAAAGGCCTCTGCTACATCAGGGTTCGGCACTGCAATAGCTATTGTATGATAGTCTTTCAAAACGTCGTAGTCCCGCTAGTCTAACCAAGCCAATGTCTGCATGACTAATTCAGATAATTAGCTTTGAATTTCAAAAAAACACAAAAAATAGAAAACATAAAAACCATTAAAATGAGAAATCTTTACCTAGGTCACCCCACTGCATCTCTGCTAGGAGTTGCCTATGTAATAAACCCATGCATACAGAAAGTCTTCGATCATAAATATCTAGCACTCCAACCATCTGAAGAAATCAAGTGTATATTTGACCCTCAGGCCATCACCTCCATGGCAAGCCATCAACAAGGCCCACAATAACATGTGAGGATTCGGAGGTCCTCTTATCTCTACAAAAACCTGTCATGGGGCCGAAAGGGGAATATGGTCTAGAGAAAATGAAATCAAGATAGCATGATATCCAAAGTTCTTGAGCTTCCCTATTTTTTCTCTAGTTAGTTTCCCTTTCATGTTAGCAACTACCCCTTCACACCAATTGAAAATAGTGGGTCGTGAGCACTCTACAGCAATTTGCATCTGGTCCTTTGTGTCATAGTGAAGTGTTGCGCTTCCTCATAGTCGGGTAACTATAAAGACGATGGTTCTCAAAGGGATCCGCTTAATGGTTTTGATGTCAATACTACCATCCTTGAGCTAAGTCCCGTCAACACAATATCGCCTCAAATAAGTAGCAATAGTATCTCCACCTAGGCTATGGCCATACAAGGATATATTTGTTCCTCTGTGAGAGATTCCATCTAAGAAATAGATATCATCAGCATCTATGGTGAGACGTTGATCTCCTAACATGAAGCATTGATCTTGGACATCCCATACCTTTACCATCCAAGTCATGAGATCTAGTTGGGATTTGAGCCCCAAAATTATCCAAAATTTGTATAGGCCACAATCTCCTAGGGCCTGCAATTTTGTTGGATCGTTCAAACCTTCGGCATATTGGTTTTCATGATCTCTCTCTCTATACTCCATTACGAATGGTCAAAATCCTGAAAATAACAATTGTGGAAAGTTAGAAAAATAATGAGAACGATTTTGCAAAAATTAGGGGTGTAATTCCTATTTTTATAAAACCCTTTGCGCTTGCACAGTCGTATTTTATGAACAGAGTGCATTTGCATGGTTTCTTAGGAGAAAAAACACGCAAATCGCGGATTGTTCTATGTAAAAAAAAACGATGTGCGCGGTCTCGATGAAGGGAAATCACGCACATCCGAGGGCACAATTTAAAAATAAAAACACACCCAAAAAACCAAATACATGGCTAAAATGAAAAATTAATCCAATGGAAATGAAGATAACGAAGATTTCTCTTACCTGGAGAAGACGGTGCTCGATTTCGTCCACCAATTTGCTCGGAATTAGCTCCCAAATTTTGTGGTAAAAAACCCTCTTTTTTGCTCTTAATTGATTAGAAACTCAAATAGTAAAAATAAAATTACTTTTTGCACTTTGATAAGTTTTTGGGCTATTAGAATATTATTTTTTATGCCTTTAACTTTTAAATTCAAAATTTTTAGGGTTTTTGCCATGGTTTTTGAGGAGATATGATAATTGTTTGGGTTTAATGTGCAGTAAACAGGTTATAACATAAAAATGGATTGTTTTGATGTTGAGCGAACTTTTATCACTTTTCTGAGCTCTCGAAAAATACGAAAAAGTGAAACTTTCGAGTTCCCTTTTAAGCCTTTTTCAGACTCTCTAAACATGAAAAGATCGTCGAGTACTTGATTATTCGAACTCGTAAAAGTAAATGGTTTAGTATAAGTTTACCCATTTTTTGGACTGAACAAGACTATTTACGAAAAAGGTATGTGTTGACTAATCATGGTCAATAGAGTTCTCTCCTGCATTATTTTATCCTTTTTCGGGCTTGAGGGACTAAAATTACGAAAAATAACATTATGGAGTTTGCTTATGTTTTTCTCCTGACTCCCTAAAAACTGAAAAACATTGAGCTTTACTTTCTCTGAGCTTGTTAAAATTTTACATTGAAAGAATAGCATGAGTTTTCTTTTTGTGTGTTTTCAAACTCTTTGAACATGAAAACGACATCAAGTTACCCCTTCACTAGACTCGTAAAATTTAAACAGTGTAGGACTCGTGAATCATGACAAGACCGAACCACTCCTTCTTAGAGTTCATTAAAAATACTTTGGAGGACTCATCCGAAGGATGAGATTACAGGACAATCAAATTTTATCCTCCTCAACCTTGACAAAAAATAAAGAGGTACTTTCTATAAATGGTGGTGTTGAGGCCTCAAAATTCGTTGCAACAACATGGGGGATGACCACCCGGTCCGAACCTTAAAGCAATTCCTTTTCCATTTGGAATGGTGGCTCCGACTGGTTTAACTAGGTCCAATTACCTTCTCTGAATCTCAATTGAATTAAAATATGACTTTTATCTATCAATGGGAAAGAGACATCAGATCATTTCTCTTGCGGATCAGACAAGAAAAGTGATCCTTAAGCTAATTTGGGCTTAGCCAAGCCACAACTAAAGTTTTGCCTCTTTGGGAAGAGGACTTTTTAAGGATGTAGAATTTAATCTATATGCAATTTTATTCTAATATGCAAGCAAAATAAAATATCTTAATCCTATCTCAATTAGACAGATATAGATCTATCTCAACTGAGAGCAAGATATTTTAAATAATTGAGATTTAAATATGTTTGTTCTAAATGAATATCAAGCTAACAAAGTATTTCAATTAACTGACATTGTTAATACCAAACACATTCTATCTAGAGACCTCTTAACTGAAATAATCAATCAACAACACTCAAGAAGTAGTTCTCAAAAGGATATTGATCATTTAATCAGTAACTTAAATAATTAAACAATAACATGTGAAAATAGTTCACAACATATCACTATTCAATAAATCAATTTTATAAGACATATTTCTGAGTAAATAATTACTCGGAAATCAGAATTCAATCCATAAGAGTAGAGACAAATAATAACATAAATTAAGGAAAATTACTCATACCGACAAAAGTGCACAAGTATGCGAGTAAATTGACACATTTCTGTTATTATGAAATGAAACCAGCATTTAAAATAAAAATACCAATTTATTAAGTCCATTTCTCCAGCTCCGGTCTCTAACAGTCTTTTACAATGCCTGAACTTCTGCTTTCAAAATCAGAGCTACAGTAGTGCAAGACTCTGTTCATTATACATAACTCAGAATGTAAAATAAAAACCTCAATAATCTCCAGATCTGAGATTCCTCTCCTCTCACCCTACACCTCTAAATCCTCTAGACAATAGTGCCATCAAGAATTCCAGAATTGCAAAGGAGAGAAGCCCCCTCATTACATTTTGCAATCTGCTATTTATAATATTTACAAAAGAATTCTTCATAGGAAAGTTTGTTGAAGAGTGGTTTTGCTCCATCAATTTTCATTGGTTTAAAATCATATTCTTCAATTTTTGGAGCCTTCTCATTGATTGAGAGCTTCTTCTTCTCATCTCTTCAACTGTTTTCCTGCAAAAACAAATCAAAACAAAATTAAAATGTAAAAATAAAATCAAAATGCAAAAATAAATTAAAATAAATCCAATCAAAACTTAATTAAATAAATAATTGAAAAAGGAAATATAAGCTTTCTTTTGATTTCTGTGCTGATATAATTGGCCAAGGATATCACTGACGAATAAATCTGCATTTAGAAGAAGTTGTGGGCAAATTAAAATGAAAAAAATAAAACTCAAAAAAATTATTTGGTTAAAAATTTGAAGCATGATCTTCTGCTAAATTTTAGACCCAATAAATGATCAAATCTGGAAATGAAACAACTTCGGAAATGTTCTCCATGATTTTATCTATCTAATGAGCCGTCCTGGGCCTCATTTTTCCAAGCAAAACTCCATTTATGAGCTTCTAAAGTTGGTCTTTAAAATTACCAGAAATCTGAAATTTTTTATTGCTTGGGCTAAAAATCAGAATTTTTAAATTAAATTCTAATCTTAAATTAGATTATGATTATTAATTTATTGATGTTAATTAATTACAGTTATGTTATTAATCTTAATTTATTACACACAGAAGTTAATTAATATAAATAAATAATTTTAAAATTTATTTAAATATAAATGTATTATATTAATATTATAATTTAATTATATTAAAATTATAATATAATATTATAATTATAATATAATTATTATAATAAAAATATAATATTTTATATATTTTAAAAACTTGAAATTCTAAAACAAAACATGCTACATAGGAGGGAGAGAGGAGGGAGGAGGAGAGGTGAGTATGGAGTGATAAGGGAGAGGAAGGAATGGAGAGATAAGGAGTTGAGGGAGAATGAAGTGTAAGAGATGACGTGGAGGGATAAGGGAAATGACATGAGGGTGAGGTAACGCGAGTGAGTCCGGAGTTATAAGGTGGAGAGACCTTATGTTAAACAAATTTAACCCTTCGCATGAAAAAACCAAATCGCAAATCGCGTTTTTTTTTAAATGACGAGTTTTTGAGATTTTAATAAATTTGCGATATGCGATATACGATATCGCAATATCGCAATCGCAAATTTTTTGGAAGCATGTAAAGGGGTGTGAAGTGGGGCCCGCGTGGGATTAATCATCCTGCAATTTAGACTTCATCTTTTTGCACTTTTGGGGATTTGAGTTTGGCAATTTGTTTTAAAATAACAAGTTAGAGTATATTACCAATATCCCAAAATGTATTTTCCTCTATTGTTTAATTTAGTTGGGTCATTTTGTAGGACCAGTAGTGAAAAAAATGAAAAATTAACTAAAATTTAATTTTTACAATGAAGATTATTTTAACTACGAAAATTGAAATATTGGTACATTTTATACATTTTTTAGCCCAAGCGAGAAAATGATCAAACTTCAAAAGAGTGCCATTTACAAACCGGTTGACCAAATGAAGTGAAACAAGTATCGTTGGAAAGCTTGTGAAAAAACGAATTCAATAAAGCAATCAAAACAAAATTTCGAGGAAGATGAAAAAATGACAAAAATGTAGGATAATTAACTTAATGAAAATTCTAAAAGGTGATTAGCCAAAACTTTTGTAGAAAGGGTCCCCATTAGTTGAAGTGCGTAAGTCAAAAATTAGGGGGTTGTGTTTTACCACAACAGGTGGGGGGGATTGGGAAAAATATTTCATTTATGGAAATCTATCGCTCTTGAACATGACACCCTGTCAGATATTTGTCTGCATCGGGAAATCCATTTGTCTCATAGTTAATCAAACCTCATTGAAAGTCTTCAGCTTGTTTTGGGTATTATCGTTGAGTCAAATGCTACCAATTCTAAGTGTCTTGTCGACAATATTTTTAAGAGAATTCCAACCTCGGTTCAAATTACCTTGCAATTTGTAGCCTTCAATCGCATCGTTTATCCCTAAGTTAATCCTTACAAACAGTTCTTCAAAACTTGACATGAATTTTTGTGTCGTAGGCCCTCCTACGAAGGATCGCTTCCTATTGACTTCATCTCATTATCTAGGAAGTTTATCAAGAAATCCTCTTCAGTACCTTGAGGCATGCATGCCTTAATGGCAGTTTTCTCGCATTTGATGAGATGTTTTCATCATTGAACTTTGATCGAACGATCCTATGAGTGTTCAACTTCAGGACATATTTTCACACTCCATATATTATATTGGGATTACCTTGAGGACCATTGACATTAATGGTGGTTTCTCTCGCACTTGTTAACAGTTCACATCATTGACTGGTAATCAAGTGGTTTCTACCATGTTCAACTTCAAGACATTTACTCGCATGGTTAGATTCGTATTGTGGATCGATAGTGATGGATATCAAGACCCTCGATCTAGTTTCATCCACCTAGACTGTGAGGACCTATGTATTCATGATTATGCAAATAGAATCATATTTGATGGTTGCGTCCATACTATGACTACTATTGACATGATTTTTAGTGTATTTCCATACTAGTTTATCGAGTTATGTTTACTCTGAGTATGGGAATTCCTACCTCAATGATGATTATATTGCATTGTAATCCTTGATCGATTTTTCCAGGTCTCCATACATGGTATTCGATCCAATATTTGGCATGATAAAGCACTTCAGTCCTTAAACATATTTTCAAACTTCGCACTTTAGGGGGCAATCTGTTACATGTCATTTTGTCACCATGACAACTGACCATTAGATTGGATCTTTTTCCATCCAATTCATGTGTTCCAAAGCACTCCCTTGCAAGTAAACAACTTAATCACCTTGAAGAAAGCAAGAGTTTTGGTTTATAAGTCCAAAAACCTTATTTTTAGTGACTTGCGCAATTTCCTAGCCAATTTATGCGCATGCGCAATTCCTACCATTGGTACCCGCGCAAAATTGACTTTGTCTTACATTATGGACTGCAAACATGAGAAGCATTGTTGGGCGAATATATTCCAACTGAAAGCTTCGATTTCATTCCTATTAGAGCCTAGCCCCTCCCATCATGGAGCTAACTCCCATTCTTCAAAGAACCCTAATCCCACCTTATGTGGATCTCATACTTTTGAAATGGATCTGAAACATCCTCCTCTTGGCCTATAAATCAACTATAAAATAGAGGGTTTATGGAGGATGTTTAAGGTAGACTTATGCTGGTAAAATTAGGCTTGAGAGATTACCATCGAAGGAAAGGATTGTAAACTTATGGGAGGAGCTTTACCTCATCAAGGAAAAGGTTCTGAGACTCTTCTATATTTCTGAATTAATACATTTGATCTCTTTTTCTCACTACATTCTTTTATGGATTTGATGAATGATTTATGTTATTGTTATTTTATCCATTGAAACGATGTTTGTTATTAATCTCGTTGATCATTAGCTTGAATCTTAGAATTATCTATGTTGCATATGTCTTTGATCCTTTGGTTTCTATTTTTGCAGATATGTTTCAAGTATTGAAGAGATGCATCGAGGCATAGCGAGGATATTCATCAAGCATTTCACAATAAGGTACGGATCTCATTTCCTCTCCTTTTAGATTTATGATTCAAGCCAGATAGATTCAGGCAAAGAGTAGCTTGATTTTCTACTTGTTACTAGGCTTCATTAGAAATATATGGAGATCGCTCTTGTTTGCAAGAGGTATTAGTCTTATATAAAAATGAGGATACGCCCTCCCATTTTAAAAATTTCAGCTTGGTAGCCTTCAATATCCTTAACTTTCCCATTAGCGAGTCACTTAACCCAAAACTCAATTTCTTCCAAAGAAAATTTATCATCCCCTATATTGGTATTCAAAATTGTGTCAATGGCATAAGGGATTCATAAAGGTTTTCACGGTATGAATTCCAAATTTTCAAGGGAATTAGATTAGTTTCTTTAGTTTTATGAATTAGAATTTTCCTCCAAAACTTTCTCGGATCATATTTATATAGTTGCACCACTTGCTCTTGTTTTTTGCATCAAAGGCTTAAGGAAACCTCGTTTCACTGCCAAATTGAAGAGTTTGTGTATGTGAGGGATGAGGATAAGCCCTCCCATTTTAAAATTTTCAATTTGGTAACCTGTTGGAGGATTAATCCGTCTTGCAGACAAGACCAATCTCCCTAGTACTAAAAGTATCTAGCAACAAATAGCCAAAAATACTAATCTTTCTCTAAGCATGTAAGGTTTACAAAAAGCTCTATAGAGGTGTAAAAGACTTACCGTTTGTCCAGTGCTTGTTTGAAGTCGTTGTTGTCCGTCGCGCGCTTGAAGGAGTTTTCCTTGTAAACCTGCAGTCACAAACAAGAAAAGTATTACATAGCACCTGTATAGAAATCATCATAAACCATGCTTATCATAGTGATCAAGGAATCTATGAAACAAACCATCGATTGAAAGCTTATTGAGAAAAATGAGTATATTTGTATTAATTTCAAAAGAATAAATCCTTACAACCTGAGCCTTGATGTTGCACAGGACTTTCCGGGGTCCGAAGCAGGAGTCTCCTTTACTTTGATAAGCTCTGCACTCCTCCAACCAAGACAAATAGAGGTATGCAATCTCTCCTAACAAAAGTCTTAGTTAACTGAGTCTAAATCTCAACAGCACTTAACTTCAAATATTCTAAAAGCTTGAACTCCCCTTGAGGCTACCCAATGCCTCTTTTTATAGTGGAAAAGAGGAGGTTTTCTGTTCCAAGGATGAAGGGATAGAATCCTCCTTCAAAGGGATAAGCTCCTCACATCAAGGGGTTAGCTCCATAAGGTAAGGGATTCATGCACCTCACAAGAGCGGTTCTGCCACCGCAAGATCCATTCTAGAAGCTTCCAGAATTTACTTTAATTGAGCTTTTTGGGATTTACTTGCACCTTTTTAATCTTACAGGGGTCCGCACCTATAACAAAGATAAAGTGCATTCAGGAACACAGGAAAGCTGAACATTGGGTGCGGGACCGCAGGAAAGATAGCCAGAAAGTGCGACACCAAATTTTAGGAGACTTTTAGGAATTTTTTCTGATTTTCAAGGCTTGACATGAGGAACTGATATGTTAGACTTGCAAAAGGGAGAAGTATGATAAATAATGAGCTCATACACACAACAGAATGTCAGGATGACAATTTTCAGTGTAACAAATTGCCCCTTAAAGTGCAAATTCTGGAATAGATGATGCAAAATTCTGTCATATATGAAGAGTGCAGTACTTTATCATTTCAAGGATCATCCTGTGGTCACCCCAGTCAGCACCTGTAAAAACATTCAATGCAAAATATATATGTATACACATCATCACTGAGGTAGGCATTCCCATACTCAGATTAAACTAACTAAAAACTGATTCAACTGTTCTGATACAGGAATGATTTTGAGTACATCACAGTATAGACATGTGTGAACACAGTATGGACGCGGCCATCTGTTTATAAATAGTCCACTGTATAAATGATAACAAAATTCCTTGCAGCATGGGTGGTAGAAAATAGATCCAGGGTCTTGATTTCCGCATTTCGAACTAGTACGATTCTATCCATGCGAATGAATGTGTCGAAGTCGAACATGGTAGAAACCACTTGATTACCAGTCAATGATGTAAACTGTTAACAAGTGTGAGAGTAACCACCAATAATGTCAATGGCTCTCAAAGTACCCAGTACAATCCATGAAACGTGAATGAATGAGCTGAAGTCGAACATCTCACGGAATCATTCGATCGAAGGTCAATGATGTAACCTGTCGTCGAAAGCGAGAAACCTGCCATTAAGGCATGCAGATTTCAAGGTACTGACGATTTCTAGATAATGAGTTGTCGTCGATAGAAAGCGATCCGTCGTAGGCAAGCCCACAACATGAAATCATAGATCAAGTTTTGAAAATATATTAGCAAGGACTGACTCAGGGATGGTCAAAATGGATGACAGATATTTTGCAGATGAATGGTTTGTTTGAACTGTTCTCTTGAACACATAACGACACTGCACATGGCTTGGCGACAATTGACCCAAACCTAATACGCAAAAACCGGATGAAAACTTTCAATGAGGTTTGATTAACTGTTAGGCAAAGGATTTCCCAACCCAGGTGAATGAAAGTGTCGTGTTCAAGAGTGGTTGACTGAATTTTTGAAGAATCAAAATACAACAAACACGCCCATTTTCCTCTCTTTTCCCCCACCATTTCTGGCAAGTACCTCTTTATTTTTGACAAGCTTGAGGAGGATAACATTTGCTTGTTTATAAGCTCATCCTTCAGATGAGTCCAACTTAGTTTAAAATTTGAACCCTAAGAAGGAGTGGTTCTTTCCTGTTTGAAATTGAATAGGCCCTTTACTGTTAAATTTTAACGAGTCCAATATAGGAGAAACTCGGTGTTTTTCAATTTTAGGGAGTCAGAAGAAAAAACTTAAGAAAACTCCATGGGTGTACTTCTTCGTAAATTTAGTCTCTCAAGCCCGAAAAAGGATAAAATAATGCGGGAGAGAACTCTATTGACCATAATTAGTCAACGTATACATTTTTCGTAAATAGTCCATTTCAGTATGTAAAAGGGGTAAACTTATACTGAAGGGACGATTATTCATTTATTTTAACGAGTTCAAACAATCAAGTACTCGGCGATCTTTTCATGTTTAGAGAGTCTAAAAAGGACTTAAAAGAGGACTCCAATGTTTCGCTTTTTCGTGAATTTTTGAAAGAGTCCGAAAAAGTGATAAAAGTATGCTCTTTGTTGAAAAATGATCAACTCTCCTGAAAAATCCAATTTCTGCACAAAAACTTGAAACATTACACATACCTGTTTAAGATGAGTAAAAATGCTTCAAAAATACCCTTTTTAAAGTGAAAAATAAATAAATTAAAAATTCATCTATTCAAAAAAACTTATAAAAAGGAATTTTTCAACTTCATTTTTACCGTTCAAGTTCAAAGTGAAAAGTAGAAGCTTTTGGGTAAAAAAATTCCTATGAAGATTCTAGAAAATCCGTCCGTTGAAATCAAGAACCGTCAGCCCCAGGTAATCCACGACCTCTTAATCTTGCATTTCATCGGTTTACAATTCGTTTTTAGGCTTTAAATCTTATTTTTAAGGGAAAAATATGGATCGAAAATCGCCCGCGGGGGTCCGCAGGTGACACACATGGTACCTGCGGACCCCGACTTTTTCCTACAAGGAAAAAAGTCGTGGGTCCGCACTTTCCTTACAGAACGTGTGCGTTCCTACGCACTATTTACAAAGGTAAAGTGCGGTCCCCTCGCGTTTAAATTTAAAACTCAAATTTCTCTTTTGCTGCCCAAAATTTTTCAAATTAGATTGTTCTAATCTATCTTTTTATGTATTGTAGGATTAACAAGATGTTGATTTGGAGAGAACGTGAACACGAGGACGTGGATGACGCCGCAATGCTTCATATGCCCACAATGAAAAGATTAAGATCATGCGTTTTATATAAATTCTGGGCCATCCAAGGCATGAGAGCACAGGTAGAGCTCCTGACATGGCTAGTTAACAGGTGGAACGTGCAAGACCATTGTTTCATTATTGGCGGCCACCGGCTCGAAATCGAGCTGAAGGACATTTATTTTCTGACTGGTTTGTCCAAGAGGGGCGAACAACTCTCCTTGTTTGGGACTAGGCCAGGTGGCCAGACTGTCGCTAGTCTTCGGCAAGAATTCTGTAATGATGAAGTAGACCCCAGGGACAAACGGATTGATATAAAAACTATCATCCGTCCCAAGTTGAAAGTTATTGCATTTACTATTACCAAGCTATGCGGGAGTGCAGCATTGCATGTAGCTACCGGTTCTCAGAAGCGCATTGCTGTGGACTGCTTTCGCGGCACCATTTTCAACTGGTGTGACGTTTTGTTGGCTATAAAAGGCCAACTAACTAGAGAAAAAAATGGGAAACTGAATAACTTTGGATATGGATCCATTTTCGTCTCCTTTGCTCTAGAGAGGATTCCGATGCTAGCTCCACAGAGCATCCTTGTTGATGTCGGTCGACTTAGAGAACCTAGGATGGTTCGTTGGTCCGCACTGATGGCCCGTCACGGTATTGAGGACGCTGAGATTGTTCGATTTCCTTCTTCATATTTTCGTTGGCTGGATCGCCAACTTTTTGTCATAGAGGACTTTCCATACGCTGGGATAGATTTCCGCGGCGACCGAGAGATGACTCTCCCAGTAGGGGAACAGTGGGATGACTCAGGTAAAAATCTTTCTTCAACAGTTTCTAATTTCTAAAAAAAATTATTTTCGATCGTCTGTCAAATAATAACCAAAAAAAGTTTGAATACAAATCTGGGCCCACGGTGACCAGCCCATCTCCAACCTTATGAAAGAAGACAACCAGTTGCAGCCGCACCAGCTCCAGCAGGCTAATCAGCAGAAATCTTGACTGATTTAGAGCATCATCTAGAGCGTTTGACTCTAGATATTCTGAAGACAGACATAAATGACATTCCACTCAGATTGCAAAGATACGTGATTGGTGTTCCAGGACCTTTTAGGAGGTTCCTGTGCAGGGTGGCTCAGGCAGTGGTTTCTTATCGTGATCACCATCAGTGATGGGATGATCGTGTTGTAGACTCATATTTTTGACTTTTTGTGTTATCATTTGCCGATCATAAGGTGTTTCCAACCTATGATCGAAGACGGTGTATATTTTTTGAAAATACTTCTATCCTATGATATATATCACTATTTACCGGCTATCTGCGTACATTTTATGAATGTTGTTTGTTTTACTGTTTTGATCACTGCAAATGTCGATTTAACATACTAGAAGCAACTGCGTCTGCTAATGTATTTAAATGTCTTGGAATATGTTGATATTAAATGTAGTCAAATTCACGTTCCAAGAGACGAACTCTTAAAAATAACCGTAACAACACTGGATTTCTAATGGCGTAAACCCTGTTAAGCTGTAATACAACAAGTTCAGAATCCAACCTCACAATCAAACTCCGAATCCCAAATGATATGGACTCAGATAATAACTCAATTACTGCACTATACTCGGCAATGTTATTCGTTGTTTGACCAAGGCTTACCCCATGCATGGAAACTAACTCGTCAAAGGGTGAATAGATAACCCAAACTGCAGAAGAAATGTTCCGTGTGCTACGACAAGCACCATCAGCAAAACCAATGTAGGTTTGAAGAGACGTCGACATCTGCAATATCAAGAGTAAAACTCAGATAAGCAGGAATAGTGATAAAACGCACTTCTAAACTAGGCACACCTTTCTAATCTAAGACACACCAGTAGTAAATAAATCTAACCTAAAAAATAAAATATCTCCATACCAGGTTTTAAGCATAATATCGCTTCAGATATAACCCATTTCTGGGCTTATCTAAAGGGATACCATCAAAATCTATCAACTCATAGGCCCCTTTTTCCAGCTTTCTCTTAACAATGAAAGGACCATGCCACATGGGCACGAATTTCCCAGCCCCTAGCTTATCGTTGGCTTGATCATAAACTAAGACTAGGTCTCCTTCTGAAAATTTTCGAGGGGTAACACTTCTATCATACTGAGCTTTTACTCTTTTGACATGAGCCTCGTTTGCTATTGCAGCGTTTCTCCGATTTTCATCCAATTGAGCCAAGTACAAAAAGCGTTTCTCCTCTTCAGACGTAGCCGGGAGTAACTCTATGGCTAATTTCAAAGATGGAATTTCGCATTCAATCGGCAACACAGCTTCCAAACCGTAAACGATCTGAAAGGGAGTGAAACCAGTTGATGTTTTGACTGAGGTTCGATATGCCCAAAGTGCTGAAAATAACATGGAATGCCAATTTTTCTTGTGAATACCAATAATTCGTCTGATCATGGTGACTAAAACTTTATTTATGGCTTTGACCAGACCATTGGCTTGCGGATAATATGGAGTGGAACTATCGTGGCGCAGGCCAAGCTGTTCTGTCAGTTCAGTAATCATGACATTCCGAAAATGGCTTCCATGATCAGTAATAATGGCTTGAGGAACACCGAACCTAGCAATTATGTGATTAAATACGAAAGTTGTAGCAGTCTCGCCGTCAGCCGAAAAGGTAGGCATCGCCTCGGCCCACTTAGTAAAATAATCTACTGCTAAGATAATATATGCATGCCCCCCAGCCGAGTGAGGGTTACATGTAATAAAATCGATACCCCATTTTGCGAGGCGCGCGCATCTTACGATCAAAAAGTTGACAATTGTGGCATTTCCGGACTGCATAAATACAATCTTTAAATAACGACGGCCAGAAATAACCAGCGCGCAATATCTTTTGGGTTGTGGCATACCCAGACATATGACCACCACATGCTCCAGAATGGTAGTCATTTAAAACCTTTTCAGCTTCTTCATGGATAAGACAGTGTCGGAAAACAGAATCCACTCCACGACGATAAAGTGTATCACCAATAACATTATACTGTTGGGATTGGAAACGTATCTTCCGTCGCTGAGACCGCGAGATTTCAGGCCGAAAAGATTGGGTTTGGAGATAAACAATAATATCTCCATACCATGGATCAAGAGTACTGATAAGAAACAGAGATTCGTCTGCAATGGGTTGCTCTGCCACAGTTTCAGTATCAGTAGAGGGGAAATCACACATTAGTTCCACAAAGACTAGGGATTTCTTTGCCTTGGATTTTTCAAATTCCAAGTCGAATTCCTGCAGGATGACTATCCATTTGGAATACTTGCCCCCTAGAAATTGTTTGGTCAAAATGTACATCATAGGGTTGCAATCAGAAATTACCGTAGTTTTGCGTAACAATATGTAATGTCTAAATCGTTGGACAGCTTGAACAGCTGCCAAAGCCAATTTCTCCACATGCGTATACTTAATCTCAGTCGGATGTAGATTTCGACTAAGATAGTAAATCACATGTTCAGTATGAGATTCGCCTTCCTGAACTAACACCATCCCAATGGTGGAATGAGAAGCGGCAAGATATAAAATGTAATCCTGGTTGTAGTTGGGAGGATGCAATAACGGTGCATGGGCCAACGCGTGTTTAAGTGCATCAAAATACCGATCAGCGATCTCATCCCAAAAGAATGGAATGTTCTGTTTTAGCAACCTGGTAAAACCTTTCGTAAGCTCGGCATAGTTAGGAATAAATCAACGTAAAAAGTTTGCTTTCCCCTGCAAACTTTGGAGTTGGCGTAAAGTCGAAGGAGGAGGTAATTTAACAATGGCTTCGACCTTCGATGGATCGACACGAATACCTGCTTTCGAGACAACAAATCCCAGTAAACGACCCAACTCAACACAAAAAACACATTTGTTTGGATTTAGCCGAATTCGATAATGCCGACATCTCATAAAGATAGCACGTAAATGTGTAAGATGGTCAGCCCTACGTGATGAATGAGCAGGTAAATCATCGAGATACGGTTGCACAATGTGCTTAATGTCATGAAACGCATAAGACATTGCCCTTTGAAAATTTGCTCCAGCGTTCTTCAATCCAAAGGGTAGTTTGCAGTAAGCAAATGTCCCCCACGGACAAATAAAAGTTTTTTTTGGCTGATCAGTAGGGAGTATGTTTATTTTATTATACCCTGAAAAGCCGTCCATAAAGGAAAACATTTCACTGCCGGCACAATCATCGATTATTTGATCGATATAGAGAGTTGGATAATTGTCTTTAGGACAAGCTCGATTAATATCCCTATAATCGATGCATACTCGTATCGTTCCTTGTTTTTTAGTCACAGGAAAAATATTAGATACCCAATCCGTTAAAGGAATCGGATAAATAAAACCTGCACGAAGTAATTTTTCAACCACTGCTTTGATAGCAGCAGCTTTTCTAGGATGCATTTGACGTAGACGTTGACGGACAGGTTTGGCATCCGGGTAAGTCTTGATTTCATGTATGACAATTGACGAATCAATTCCTGGAATTTGTTCATAGGACCAGGCAAACACATCACGGAATTCTTGAAATAGGGCTTTATAAGTTTGAATTCTTCTTCAGTACAGGAAGCACCTATATGAATGTTTTAAATTATACCATGTTTTACTGAAATGTCAATTGGAATCGTTCGAGAAATATTTTCCAAATTTAACTCAGAATCAGGATTTTTCAATGGATTCTGCGGTTCTTTGACATATTCAGCAGTAAAAATTGAAGCGAAATCATCTTCAAAAGGATCTAGTTCAGGTAAAAACAAATATCGGTGATGTAGATCTTCCCATGGTAAATCGTCAACAGACAATAATTCACGAATCTGCTCATCAGAATGAACAGGTTCAGGAAATGCCGTTGTAGTTGAACTAGATATAGAAAGTGATTCCTCGTGGATCCCATTCACTGGATCAATTTCAGTTGAAGAGGGGTCGGAAAATGACTGTACAGCTTGATATGCAAGTTCAAATGGACTCAAAGGCATCATGCCATCAATTGAATCTAACTCGGATTCGGAAGGTACGATCCAAGGATCACCAAACATAACAGAGTTTGACGAAATCATATGAATAGTTGCAACAGAAGGCGATACGTTAGGAGGAGGAATGGAAAAAGTTCCTAACAAACCAGAATCTTTAATCAAACCTACTCCAACATCCTTGTACGAGATAGTCGCTTTACCAACATGCTGGATTGTTTCTGTAGAGGCTGGGTCGGAAGAAAAATAAGTTAACTGATCTATTGTAACGATCTTTCCTTGATATGGAAATTTTATGAGTCGGAAGACCAAAGAGACAATAGCAATCATAGCATAAGACCAACTACGACCCAGAAGAAGGTTGTAATCAAGAGGGGCATCAACCACTTCCACATCTAGATTTACAATTTTACCTTCAACCCCTATGGGTAAATTCTGCAAAATACCAAAAGGGTGGAAACCTCGACCATCAAAAGCCTTAAGAATCGTCGAAGATTGGTTAAGTGTAGGAGAACCAAGTGATTTCCAACACTGAATCGACATAATACACGTTGAAGCTCCCTCATCAATCACAGTCCGATAGATCGGTGTGTTTTTTACTAACACTGGTATCTGGAAAGCCATCTGATGAGGTAGACAAGGTGTACTATTTTCTAAATCGAAGATTATAATATTATAATCTTGAACATCAACAGCTCCTATAGCAGAAAAAAGCAATTTATGCTGTGCTGGGCATGATTGTAGCACTTCCACAGCCGACATTGCTGAAGGAGAAATAGCTAAGTCTTCAACAATGTTGTAATTCTGAGCAGCTCTCACATGTGGATTGAAAGTTGATTTACGAAGAACACCTATAGCAGGCGGTTTGATTATTAAGTCTGGATTTGGTTTCTCGATCTGTAGCGGACCAGAAACAAGAGGAGGTGTAGTTGACGTATCTGCATTAGAAGATTTTGCTTCTTTACCATCAACAGGATTCTTCGTACCATAATCTTGCGATCACGTCGCAATCCTTACATGAGACATCATCAAAATTGGTTCTTCTGAAGCAGTCGTAGAACCAACCATCTTACTATCTTGAGTCGGAAATGGATCCTTCAAGACAGCAGGTTGTGAACCTTTGACGAATTTCGCAACCTCGGCCCGATGTGGGCATTCCTTAGTAAAATGATCTTCGTCACAAATGTAACAAGGATAACGTGATTTACGTTTTTCGTCATTGGATTCATTCTTATTAGTTTTTTCTTTCGAATTATTTTTGTTTTTATTCTTCCCTTTCTTTTTACTACCAGATTTAGATTTAGCTGTAGATGTCTCCACAACATGAATATCGGCAGAAACCTCGGGGGAAGATTCTCCTTTCGGGGAATCAGGTAAAGTTATAATTGGAGAAGAATTCTTTGAAGATTTCTTCTTACTTTTAGTATTGACCGTACCAATCATACCGTCAGTGGCATGAGACCCTAAAGGAGCAGCAGCTATTTGACCTTGTTTTGGAAGGTCTGGGATTTTTTCATGTAAAGTACCTGACTGCGTGTAAACGAGGTCAAGGTACTGAGCTTGAGAAATTACTTGCTCTTTAGTAACAACACCAGCCTTAGCTACATCCTCAATAATCTTGGGTAACAATGATTTAACAAACCATTCTGCCAAAATTTGATCCTGAATATAAACTTTCACCAAACGTATCCTACGTCGTCATTCATGAATATGATTATAAATATACGTAGGCGTGGATTTTTTCAGCAAAGTTAATAATTCCGTTCCATTGTCGTATCTGAATGGCAACTGAAATGAGTCAAGAAGGCAGTTGCTAACTGACTGAAGTTATGAAACGAGCCTCGTGGTAACTCAATGTACCATTTGGCTGCAAGACCAATAAGAGTTCTTTGGAAAAGACGTAAGCGAATCGAATAATCAATGATTGAATTAGACGCACACCAAAGGTGATAATTCATGACGTGATTTGATGGATCATATCTTGACTACCTTAGAACTTTGGTATATCACTAGGCAACTTATGCGGCATTGGCGGCCAGTACGGATAATAAAAAATTGGATCATTCGTAAGGCGCGTCAAATCAGGTAAATCCAAAGTTGCGATAAATGGTAACTGACAGTTAGGGTCGCGAAAACCCTGAGTAGCCAAAGCAGTTCCAAGAGGCGGGTGCCCAGGATAACTGGGAATCGGATTAGCATTAGGAATTGTATAACCTCCTTGAAAACCAGGATTAACCGAACCGAACTGGGGTTGTTGAGGCTGTTGATAAGTATAGCCAGGGTACAGTTGATACTGATAGTTTGGATTTTGTGTATAGGGACCGAATTGCGGCTGCCCCTGGTACGGTTGATACGTGAATTGTGGTTGACTTGTGACAATTGTACTTGTACCGGCTTGTCCCGTAAGCATCTGCACCGAAGTCTGAACCGAAGATCCTGACTGGGGTACAGAGGCTTGATGGATTTTCGCGTATGCAGGGACAGACGAACTCGGGGTTACAGATACTCCAGAAGCAGGTGTTACAGGTTGAACATGCGTAGCAGCAGTTGCAGCAGTTTGAGGCGGAGTCTTAGGTGAACTAGGACCAGCCTGCTGAACAAGACCAGGTGCAGGAATTTGAATAGTAGGCTGGATAGGTTGCTGAGTTGGACCAGAAATTAAAGGTTTTCCAGGTTGATAAGGAAACTTCCCATTAGGCTGCATAGGTTGTTGATATTAGGACGGATCCCACACCATATTCATTCCGGGGTATTGTCCCGCAGAAGGTTGAACGTAAGGACCATAACCTGGTTTAACGTAGGGTTGATAGGTAAGTGGTACATTTCTGGCTCCTTGAATAAATGGCTGACCAGAAGGCTGTTGGAAACCTTGAATCGGGTACTGAACTTGAGGTCGATTACCCTGAGGCGCATACTGAAGCTGGGGTTGATAAGGACCCTGAGGAGCATATTGAGTTTGGGGTTGACCTTGGGGCATATATTGTCCTGAAGGTTGATACCCTTGAGGTGTGTACTGCCCTTGGGGTTGTCCCCCAAAATAATATGACTCGACAGTTTGTCCTGGGAAAAAATTACCTTGAGGTTGTCCCCAAGGCGATAACTGACTTCCTGAAGGTTGCCCCCCAAGCGGTAACTGACTACCTGAAGGTTTCCCCCCAGGTGGTAATTGACTACCTTGAGGTTGCCCTCTAGGCGGTAATTGACTACCTTGAGGTTGCCCCCCAAGCGATAACGGATTTCCCTGTATTGGCCCTCCAGGCGGTAACTGACTGCCTTGAGGTTGAGGATTCGAAATATTACCAGACATCATATAGATTTGCGCTGCGTTCGACGTTTCAGTTTTAACACCATTATTACGATGGGTTGAGGAGCTGCTCCCAAGAAAGTACCAGACAGAGCATGATATCCCGAAGGAACAGAAGGACCACGGTGTAAAAATGATTCCGATGTCTGGGAAAACATGGATGACTCTCCGACCATAATGGATGGTGGATAGTAACCTCTGAGTGTAGGATGAAATGGAACTCAAGTTTGTTAAAGATAGATACCAAGCAAGACTCGGATTCTCTAAAAAGTTTGTTAAAGATAGATACCAAGCACTGGTTCAAATAGGGCTGTAGAAAATAGATTCACGTTCCCTAAGATTTAAGGATTGAGGGGAGTCGGGAAGAGATATATCTTCGTCTGGATTAGTAAGTTCTTCAATGGAAATAAGACCAGCCGGAAGATCGTCAGTGACAATATTTCTTACCCTAGGTGAACCAAGATCACTAGAAGTTGGTGAAATAAATCCTGAGGATGTTTTTAAAACAAAAAGTTCAGTTTCAGGTTCAGAGATTTCAGGTTCATCAGCCAGTTCACTGGAAGCAAGAATACTACCAGTAACTTCAGAAACTGAAATCTGTTCTTGAATGTATTCTGTTGTAGGTATTTGATGATTAGGATGGACAACTATGGATGAACTTCCAATTTCTGTTGATCTAATCCTACCACTACTGGATGATACCAGAGCACAAAGCCCTTCAAGCTGACTTGGTGAATATTCAGGGGGTTTCCCTTGTAGTCTCCGGGATTGTCTCGGCAATTCCGCCACGATTAAAAATTAACTAATCACACGCAAACAAAGAAAATTTCAATGAAAACACCTAAAGTCTCTAAAGAAACAAACAGCTGAATAACACGCTTAAAAATCTAAGAGTTCAAAACACACACAAACAGTAACTTTCCGTACTAAAACACTAGTTGGTGATGAAATCCAACTTAGTAGAAATTTAACACAGAAAGGGCGGTTGGAACAGTTACCCCGACAACCTGCTTAATGAAACAGACTGGCACAAGTTTCCTCACAAAACCATCTCGTGTGAAGAGAACCCCCTAGAGATTCCAAGTGAGTCTAGTCGACGTCTTCTCCAGGTACAGTGAGATCTTTCCTTCACCGTCACCTTAGGAAATAATCTTAAGATAATGGACGCTAAGGTTACCAATAGTAACAAATATAACTGGGGGAACAGTCTATGATCCGATTTCACGCGCAAGGGCAGAGTAGCAAGCTCAATCCCCTTGAAGGCTCCTCGACATGGTTAATCTGAGGTTTACCGACAAGTGACCCCAGGCTCCTCGACAATGGTTAATCTGAGCTTTACCGTTTGTAATACGCGCAAAATCTTCTATCTTCCCCAATGAAACAGAATTGATTGTCTCAAAGGTTCGGACATGACCTCGTGATTGACTTCTTTAAGAGAAGCTTCCCAGATTATACAAATTACAATTGGATTTATCTCCTACCGCAAGATTTGTCTACTTGTTTGTTTTTACTACCTTGGAGAGTTAACTACTCCCTACTCCAAGATACTAGCCTAATCTATGTTAGTGATAAGAGCCCTAAAAAATAAAAAGATTGCTAGATGAATTTTAATTAAGCATTACTTTTAAGAGCTGTTTCTTAAGTCAATGGGTGCAGAAATAAAACTCTGATGGTGTGAAGACTCGATTTCCAAAAGACACTAAAAATGCACCTAAAAATGATAATCAGATTTTTTTCTTTCAATGAAATTCTAATTAAGGAAAAGTTAGAGAATGCAACTCTTTTAATAAACAATTCCTTCTTTAAACATAAAGAATACTTGAAAGAAAATATTTTTGTCTTTTCCAATAAATTATCAAAGCTCACAATAAAAAACCTTTCACTTTCCAAAAACTCGAAGCTACAAAACAATTTTCCTTCAAAAGAAAGCTAGAAATTTTAAAAGCACTCAAAACTACAAAATAATTTCAAGATCTACAAAGTTTAATAGTACTCAAAACTACAAATTTTAATAATCTAAATGAATAAAAGCTTTAAGATTTTTTGAAGAACGTTTTTACTTAGTTGTTCAGCAAACTAAGGATCTATACATTCAGAATAACAAAGAGATCGAAAACACTCAATTATGTTTTTATTAAAAAATGAAATTCGAAAACCAATAACAAAGTTTCTTTTCGAAGATTTGCAAAGAAACAGGTAACTCTATTTCTCAATAAAGGATGATTTCACAATCAGGTCAGATCCAGCAAAAAGACTAAAAAGACCAAGGTAACCTGAGGTACTTCAAAATGTCAAATGCTTCAAATTGCTACAAAGACCAAGTGAAATGCAATCCAAAACGCAAAACTTCTAGAAAATCATCAAAACACCAATACTGCTGAGATTTATTAACAGAAAGCTTTTGACAGAAACAATCATCAATCTAGGCAGAAAACAAAACTGAAAATCAAAATCAAGATAAACTAAAGAAAGAAATCTGAAGTTTTTCAAAACTTTAACAGGGTCCGCAGGCTCCAGGATATCACAGGTGCGGTCCCGCACTGTTTACACAGGAAAAGTGTGAAACTGCCCGCACTGTGAAAACAAGGCAAAGTGCGGTCCCAAGAAAAACTTAAAGGATTTCAAAATTTTCAAAAACAGAGAAAACCTAAGCTACCCAGGCAAATGTTCATCAATCAAAAACCAATAAAATGTTTCCTCAAGTCAAAATAAAAGAGAAACAAAAACAACAAGTTCTTTCCCCAGCGGAGTCGCCAATTTGTTGGAGGATTAATCCGTCTTGCGGACAAGACCAATCTCCCTAGTACTAAAAGTATCTAGCAACAAACAACCAAACATACTAATCTTTCTCTAAGCATGTAAGGTTTACAAAAAGCTCTATAGAGGTGTAAAAGACTTACCGTTTGTCCAGTGCTTGTTTGAAGTCGTTGTTGTCCCTCGCGTGCTTGAAGGAGTTTTCCTCGTAAACCTGCAGTCACAAACAAGCAAAGTATTACATAGCACCTGTATAGAAATCATCATAAACCATGCTTATCATAGTGATCAAGGAATCTATGAAACAAACCATCGATTGAAATCTTATTGAGAAAAATGAGTATATTTGTATTAATTTCAAAAGAAGAAAATCCTTACAACCTGAGCCTTGATGTTGCACAGGACTTTTCGGGGTCCGAAGCAGGAGTCTCCTTTACTTTTATAAGCTCTGCACTCCTCAAACCAAGACAAATAGAGGTATGCAATCTCTCCTAACAAAAGTCTTAGTTAACTGAGTCTAAATCTCAACAGCACTTAACTTCAAATATTCTAAAAGCTTGAACTCCCCTTGAGGCTACCCAATGCCTCTTTTTATAGTGGAAAAGAGGAGGTTTTATGTTCCAAGGATGAAGGGATAGAATCCTCCTTCAAAGGGATAAGCTCCTCACATCAAGGGGTTAGCTTCATAAGGTAAGGGATTCATGCACCTCACAAGAGCGGTTCTGCCACCGCAAGATCCATTCTAGAAGCTTCCAGAATTTACTTTAATTGAGTTTTTGGGATTTACTTGCGCCTTTTTAATCTTACAGGGGTCCGCACCTATAACAAATATAAAGTTTGTTCAGGAACGCAGGAAAGGTGAACATTGGGTGCGGGACCGCAGGAAGGATAGCCAAAAAGTGCGACACCAAAGTTTAGGAGACTTTTAGGAATTTTTTCTGATTTTCAAGGCTTGACATGAGGAACTGATATGTTAGACTTGCAAAAGGGAGAAGTATGAGCAATAATGAGCTCATACACACAACAGAATGTCAGGATGACAATTTTCAGTGTAACATAACCCTTCAATATCCTTAGTTTTCCATTTACCAAGCCACTTAACCTCATATTTAACATCTTCCAAAGAAAATGTATCATTCTCTATAAGGACAGTCAAAATTGTCTCCATGGCATCAGGGGATTCATAAAGGTTTTTAAGGCATTAATTCTAGTTTTTTAAGATATCATATTGTTTCTTTAGTTTTATGAAATATAATTAGAAGATATATACATAAATAAAATATCAATTACCACTTTACATAATATATATATATATATATGAGAGAGAGAAAGAGAGAGAGAGAAAGTGAGAAATATAAATTATCTAAAGTGATAATTAAAATATTTTATTTATGGTAGGCAATGAATTATTTTATTTTATTTACATGCCATCAATCAAGTACAATTACCACTTTATAGAATTTTTATAACAGAATATATATATATATATATATATGAGAGAGAGAGAGAGAAAAAAAAAATTTATCTAAAGTGATAATTAAAATATTTTATTTATGGTAGACAATGAATTATTTTATTTTATTTACATGCCATCAATCAAGTACAATTACCACTTTGGAGAATTTTATAAGAGAATACATATATATATGAGAGAGAGAGAGAGAAAAAAAAAATATATATTATCTAAAGTGATAATTAAAATATTTTATTTATGGTAGACAATGAATTAATTTATTTTATTTACATGCCATCAATCAAGTACATATGTACTTGATTAATATTACACATCTCTCTCATGTATAAATTTGATATTGAAATATACTAGCAATTGCACTAAGAGGTGGAAAGGAACTCCGAAAGGAGTCAGGGAATGTGGAAGATATTAACCAAGTGAATTATTTGGTAGACAATGAATTATTTTATTTTATTTACATGCCATCAATCAAGTACAATTACCACTTTAGATATTTTTTATAAGAGAATATATATATATGTGTGTGTGTGTGTGCATGTGTGTGAGAGAGAAAGAGAGAAAAATATAAAGTATCTAAAGTGATAATTAGAATATTTTATTTATGGTAGGTAGTGAATTATTTTATTTTATTTACATGCCATCAATGTGTACTTGATTGATATTACATGTCTCTCTCATGTATAAAGTTGATATTGAAATATACTAGCAATTGCACCGAGAGCTGCAAAGGAATGCTGAAAGGAGGAGTTAGGGAATTTGGAAGATAATAACCAAGTGAAATATATGGACAATGAAATATTGAAATTTGAGTTTCTATATATCTTCTAACAAATGTAGTAGGAGGTTAAATTTAAGAAGAAAATTACACTAACTTAAATTCTCAAAACAATGTAGGGACAATGTACATGTTAAATGACATGAAAAAAAAAGAAAACCACACCTTCTAGGTAGGTATTCTCTCTTAAGGATTTCTTATGAAAAAAAATTGTCTATTGTGGATGGTGTGTGTTTTTTTTTTCTATTTTCTATCTTTCTCAATTAATCAAATATAAAATCAACTCATTAAATAATTTGAAATATGAAAAATTAACAGTAATTCAGTGATTTTTTCAGATTTGACAAACGATTCTAATGGAATACCTAAAACAATTTATAGATCATACTCAACATTTTTCGTGCAATCGCTCAAACACAAAGGTTCAATTTTTAGTTTTATATGCCTACCTTCATTTTGCAAGCAAGCAGAGGGCATCTAAATTAGAGGTCATGGATGAGTCTAAATTGGTGAAAGGCTGGACATGAAAAATTGTTGTGTTGGATAATGTATGTCTTACCCCCCTTCTTTAGGAAATGTAAATTATTCTTCTATTGTTTTCAATGGTACTCTTTCAAGCATAACTAAGAAGGTTGAATCAAAAGGTAGATGAATTATTAGATGAAGCTTTCGAATTATAGCCTAGCCCTTTTGGTTTTTATGAGTATTAAGATATCTAAGAGATGGAAATCTCGGAGTTTCATTTCTAATTATGATTATTTGCAGCTCATCATTTTTGGTATCTCTTTGATATGTGAATGTTTATGAGATATTTCTTAAAACAAGTTGTTAAGCATCAACTTTTGTTATCATTATGGAAATGTTTTTGTTTTGTTAAAAAAAATTGTGACTATAATGGCATAATTTTAGTGGTTATTTGAACTTTTAGGGAAGTGACTCCTTAGATGTTGAATTTTGATGAGCCATTTTGATGGTAACATGTATGTTATTTGCAGCTCATCATTTTTGGTATCTCTTTGATATGTGAATGTTTATGAGATCTTTCTTAAAACAAGTTATTAAGCATCAACTTTTGACATCATTATGGAAATGTTTTTGTTTTGTCAAAAAAAATTGTGAATATAATGTCATAATTTTAGTGGTTATTTGAACTTTTAGGGAAGTGACTCCTTAGATGTTGAATTTTGATGAGTCATTTTGATAGTAACGTGTATGTTATCCACACACACATACACATATAAACCATTTGTTTTGGAATATATATATATATATATATATATATATATATATATATATATATATAACATTCAAGATGAGAAAGATTAATTTCTATATTATTCCAAATTTAATTTTGCACCACTATAAATCTCCAATATTAAACACTATGCATTGATATATGGAATTTTTATATTTAATGTAAATATAAAATAATAAAATATGACATTATTAGTAATTTTCAAAATAAAAAATAAAACCAATTTCTAAAAATTATGAAATATTAAATTTAATAAAATTATAAATAATTTATAATGTATCAAAAAAATTATTTAAAAATAAATAAATAATATTAATATAAACATTTGTCTATATAATATAAAAATGATATTCAAATATTACACAAAAAAGGAAAAAATGTATTACAAGTTATATGATATATATTAAAAATTTTATAATGAGCTATCCCAATTGAGAAGACTAGAATGATTAATTTGCACAATCTCCCAATTGAGAAGACTAGAACGATTAATTTGCACATTCTCATCTTCCCAAATTAGATTTTTCCACCTCTCAATCAATTAGTTTCTGCAATTTGGAGAGTTTTCTCATTCCTCTTGCCCATCTCCTCAACAATTGACATTGTACTATCCTCAACAATAGAAGTTTAAGCATTGTTTTTGTCATCCCACACATCTTGGGGTCCCATTATATTCTTTACCTTCTCACACTCCAATAGCTCCAACCCCTCCAACATTGGAAAGCTGCCACTCTCAACCTCTAACTACCTTAGCTCATTGAACCCCGTATTTTAATGTCTCTTAAATTAGATAGTTTTTCTAATACCAATATTTTAAAAAATGGACAAGTTTGTATGTACAAATGTTGAAAAGTCCTCCAACATTGGAAGACCACCACTCTCAAATCCGAGTGCTTCAAAGTTCCAGAAATAATTAGACAAGGTAATTTCTTCATTCTCAATCTCTTCATTTGCATTGTTTCATCACTTGACAACCCCATCATTCTTTCTAATTTTCTTAGACCATGAATTTTCAAGCTATTCAACATTAGGAAACCCCATGTACAATTCCATTCTAAATTTCACATGCAAGAAGCTCCCTAAGTTGGCCACAGGCTAAAACTCTTAGGTTTTGAAATTGTCAAATGCAAATGGACAGACTTACCCCTCATAAGCCCAAAGGGAAAACTTTTTTAACTTTTTGAGATTATCAATGTTGAAAGGAAAAATATGCTCCTTGCTACACCAATTTTTGGTCATCTAACCTGTTACTATTAGATGGACCAAAGTACAACATGTAAGACCAATTTGCTTTCACTATGAAAAATAACTTAGTAATCCATACTTTATTAAATTGTTTATGGTCTAAACAAGAAACCTCATAAGGAATAATTGAATAAATCCTTATTTGTTTGATTTTCCTCAAGGGATAATTAATTAAACAGCAGTTTAATTAATATTCCTTGTCATATTTAACCCAAAACAGGAAAATTAATTAGATAAATCACTATTTATCTTATTATTTTCTAGGAATAATTATTTAAAACATTATTTAAATAATATTCCTTGTTACGTTTGACTAAATCATTTATAAATTATTCAATAAATCACTATTTATTTAATTATTACTCAACCACATTCTTAAAATAATAAATAAATCATTTATTTATTTATTTATTTATTATTTACAAGTAAAGGCATTTGACCAAATTCAAACTATTTTTCCCTCCAAAAAAAATAATAAAATATTCCATAAAATTTGGATCTAGATTTGGTTAATAATATTTTAATTATGCACCAATATCTATACTAACTCAATATTTTGTTATAAATACAAGGGTTTTTCCATTAATTCACTACCTTTTGTTGCCTAAAGATCGCTCTCGATCTATACTTTTGGTCTGACTTTGATCCTCCATCATTGTCATATTTTTCTATCTTTTTGCTTGTGAACTCCCCTTGAGTTCCATTTCTGTTTGGGTTTTCTACACCATCGAGAGAGAGGTATCTTAGATCTGAAGCGCTGAGGACATACAAGAACCCATCCCATTGAGGGGGACTGCTAACATATTTCTATGTTCCCTTCCCAAGTGTCATAAATACAAAATTCTTTAAAAACATTCTTGTCTTGTTCATTGGATGCATGGAGAAACTCTTGCTTTTATTTGTTGTTAATGTATTTAACTGCATAGATCTGGATTTCTGTAGCATTTATTTCGATAACTAACTGCAGATCTAAGCAAATTGACAGCCATATTTGATGTTAGGGATGTTTGTTATGCACAGCTAAAGTGATTTTTTTCGTACGCTTGCGATTACAATTCACACTAACAACTGGTGACTCCACAAGGGTTTATAATTACGACCGCTAACTTTTTTCAGATCCCTGCATGACCAGCTACTTCAACCCCTAGGGTTTTTCTTAAACTTCTTATTTTTCATTTCTTGATGTTGTTTTTAACCTTTAAAATCCTAAAACAGTAAAAATTCTAACTTCCATGTGTTTTTGGTCCTATTGCACAGGTGATAGGTATCAACCGCAGCTGAGACGATACTTTTTTCTGAATTCTGCTCCTGAGACAGCCAGAAGTGCGGATCGCACTTTTTGGGCCAAAACCTGCGAACTCAACCTTCAGGTAGTGGAAAACTGCCAAAAAATTGTGACCTCAGCAAAAAACAAGTCAGGAACTACAACCTGAACACTTTGCGGGAATTTTTCTGTGATTTTTTTGGGTTTTGTCTGGGCTACTGTTCAGGGTTGTATGACCTCCCTCTCCACCCGTATTGGACCTGTACTCGATCTGTTTTACTCGTCGAAGTAGGAATAAAGCCCCTTAGGGCTTCAATACGCTTCCACCTTTTTAGGAGGAGTTTAGCTGAAGCAGGTCATCTGAGATTTCAGTGTGTTCAGCCATTTTTTTAGTTTTGATCCTGTAATTTTACATCCATTTTTAGATTGGTTATTCATCCATCCAAATCACCTCTTTTCAGTTTTGTTTGGTCCTCCTCTAGGGTCCCCTTCGTTTCCCTTCAGGTTGTAGCCTTTCTCCACATCATTTGCAGCACTTTTCCCTCTGGTTTTTTGTTGTTTTCTGCACTTATTTCCAGCAAATCTGACCTTTAGATCCCTGTCCCTCCCAACTTTAGATCCATTAGCCACTTTGTGTGTTTTATCTAGATTTTTCCCACCCATAGACTAGTTGTTGGGAAGCCCTCCTCCTTGGGTTTAAATTGATGCATCTTTAGCTGTTTAGTTTATGTCATATTCAGTGTACTTTACCGTTATTTTAAAATTTATTTATAGTTATACAACACCTTTTTTTCTTTTTTTTTCTTTTTTCTCTACACATGTTTGGGTTTAATTAAAATTATCACACTTATCACATACACACACACACTAAGTGAAGACTATAACATTTTAATCAATTGATTATGAACCTCCCTGCCCTTGTTTCAACATTGTAATCATTTGATCCTGCACCTCCTTGCCCTTGTTGGTCTCTCTTCCTTTTGTGATCTGTGTCTGTTTTCCATCATTGTGCCCCCAAGGTGTTTATCCCCGAGACTTCTTGGCCTTCATCCTCCGTTTTCGATAGGAAGACTTACTCTTCCGCGTAGGGTTCGATTTTTTCCTCCACTGAGTCCCCATTCTGACTCTACTTCTGGTTCATCGGGTTCCCTTTCTGGTTCTATCCCCGGATCTCCTCCTGTCACCTTCACCATGTCTGGTCCAAGACCTAATGCTGGTGGTAACTCCAGCCCTAATGTTGGGAATACTACTAATGGGACCGCAACAGGAA
This sequence comes from Pinus albicaulis, assembly GCA_034641835.2. Lineage (NCBI taxonomy): Eukaryota > Viridiplantae > Streptophyta > Pinopsida > Pinales > Pinaceae > Pinus > Pinus albicaulis. Next base: position 164,038,692 of record CM076576.1, read on the forward strand.
CTATCCCGGCTGCTCCCTTGCTCCCTTATATGGCAAGCCTCAGTCTTCCTGATTTTAACCAGTTGATTAACGACCCCATACACCATGATCCTGGTTCGCCTGCTATGCCAACTAGGCTCCCTTCATACATCTCCAAGTTTGAAGGTCTTGTTGGAGAGGATCCTACCAACCATGTTCATTCTTTCCACATGTGGTGTTCGTCTAACTCCATCACCGATGACTCCATCTATCTTTGTTTGTTCCAGCGTACGCTTACTGGAGAAGCTTTCAAGTGGTATGTCGACCAATTCTCCTCCTCTCATACTACTTTTGTGACTCTTCCCAGGGATTTTCTGTCTTACTTCTAGCTTCCTATTTGTTATGACACCGGTATCGAACTCTTGACCTCTTTCCGTCAATCGTCTGCGACCCGCATATCTGATCATGTCCAGGAATAGTGGAGAAGAAAGTGCCTATTTCGAGCCCCTGCCTTCGAAGGTCATGTCTACATGGACTGGTTTCTCATATCTCTTCTGCCTTCCATTGGAAAATATGTCACATCTCATTTCCCTCAAACCGAAGAAGCCGCCCTCCAGATTGTGTTTAAATATGACCTGATCTACGCACAGTCTGGTTATGTTTATACCGTCTTACCTGATCTCCCTAGACCCAGTGGTGCCAACGCACCGGGGACATCCCATGCCGCCGACGGTATCATTGGAGCCCTTTCTCATCCATACACTCATCCTCCCATGGGTTATGGTTTCCCTCAAGGAGGGGCTAACTCCTCCAATACTTTTCCCCCTCCCGGTAGCATGTATCTAGGATACGGCATGCCTCCTCCTTTCTCCTAGCCTGTTTACCACAATTTTTTCCAACCTCCTTATTATCTATATCCACAGCCTGGTACTCCAGCTCCTCCAGCATTAGCACCTCAGCCTCCCTTGCCTTCTCAACACTCGCAACAGTAGCCACCACCCCCCCAGGGTCAGGTGTATGCACAACAGGGCGCGAATAATCCTCATACTTCCAAAAAGAAGAGGAAAGGCAACCAAAACCAATCTTCCCCAAGTAATCTAGGACCCAATCCCCAAGGGAATGCACCTAACACAGCAACCCATTAACAGGGCATTCAGCCCAAGCAGGACAAGCCAGTTCGCATGAACAAACCTTGTTCTTGTTGCGGTGTCTATGGTCACTACACCTAGGGTTGTCCTCTTTTACCTCAGATGTGTTAGATGTGGGAAGCTCAAGCAGCATCCCAAGGACAGCAAGCCACCCCTTTTTTTCCTCCTAATATTTCCACTACCCAACCGGTTGTGTTTACCAATCATTTCCCCCAGCAAGGATTCATGGCTACCCAACCCCATGAACGTCAGGCAGCCACTCAACCTCCTCCATCTGGGACATCCAATTACCATATTCTCATGATGAAATCTGACCAACCCATTACTGTTGACCTCAACCTTTAGACTCGGTCATGTCAGTACAACAAGCCCCCCACTAAGTCTGCCCCCAAGCCCCCTTCTTCAGGTCCCACAAAGCCTATTTTGACACCCAATGGTGCTTTATTGATCCCTCAGCCCAAGGCAGAGGTTCATATCAAGATCCCCAAGTGATCATTATGCCAAAACATTGCTTCTGGTAAAGCTGCCCATTCGTATAGTATCGTAGATGACTTGGCGCAATCCCCTACTGCCATGTCAACACTGGAGGTCCTCCAGTTGTTCCCTTCACAACCAAAATATCTACTAACTGCCATGGGTTTTATGGATCCTTTAGATGATCATTTGATTTTCTTCAATGTTGATTGGTCAGAACATCCCCCCCTTCCTACTTCCGTTTCCTTCCAAAAACCTGTCAAAATCCGGAATGCCAACGTCTCACATTGTATCATTGACGAAGGGGCATCCAGCTATGTGATGTCTACTTGGGTTTGGAAGCAAATCAGATCTCTTGAGATGGACCCTTCCACTATCACCCTCTGAGTGTGGAATGACCACTCTTCCCAGCCCCTTGGCATGTTCCACAATTGTCCTATTACTCTTGCAGGAAGACTGTTTGTGTTGACGTAGAATTCGTTGATGCCCCCTTAGACTACAACATTCTATTGGGTCGTAGCTACACTTATGTGCTGTCTATTGTCCCATATATGGTTCACCATAATATGTGTTTTCCTCATAATGGAAATATTTTCACCATTGACCAGTTGACATATTACGAACCGAAGTCTTAGACCTCCCCTGAGTCCATCATCTCTTCAGTGGCCAATAAACAAGCAGTCGCACCTCCGACCAGTGTATCACCTGGGGTCTACCAAGACTCCTCTTTGCTTGGTTCATTCCCTAGTATCCCTCCTCTTATCTCTGATCCCAGCGCGTCAAATGTTTGCATGATAAAATCATCTTGGTCCAACCTCAAACAAACTGGTTTGACTAGTCAGCAGCCCCGCCCTCCGCTGCCTGCTCCTAGCATCTGAATTAGCCTTCAGGACCCCCTCCTCTAAGCCCCTCATCTGAAAATGGTATATATGAGCCTATCTACCCTCCTAGAACAGTTCCTCCTGGCCTTAACCATCTCAAAGTTGTCCCGCCTGGCCATTACCCCTCTAGTCAGATACCATTTCTTGCTCCCCCTCTTGGAGTTTTCTCGGTACCTATTATGGCTACCTTATCTCTTCCTAACATGACCCTGGGGATCCCAGTCTGGTACATTGATCCCTCAGCCACTATCCTTCCTGGTCAACCCAAGCCTTATACTGCTTTGACCCCAATCCAACCAGTCGCCATGACACCTCCCTTTGCTTATGTGTCTCAGCCACCTCAACAAGAACCTAATCCTATTGTGAAATCTTCGGGTGAGGGGGGAAAAGCTCGCAAGAAAGCACCTAAGGACAAGGCTGCCCAATAAACCCCTACTCCTCCTCAGCCTCCAAAGCGCACCACCCAGTGTGCTTTGTGTGATGTTGTCAGTCATGCCACCCATACCTATCCTGAATTGCCTCGTCTGAAGCCCATGGTCAACGAAGCGTTTCCGGAGTCTGATATCCCAGAGGTCTATGTCAAAATACCCAATTCAATCCCGAAAGTCAAGTCTTTGTGCACAAATCATCCTTGTGCTTTGTGTGATTTCCATGGCCACTATACCCACCTCTATTCTCGCCTCAATGAATACCGTACCTCTTTATCAACGATCCACCAATTTGAGGCCAAGCACAACGAGTCCACCTCTCCCTCATTTGCGAGTTTTTTTGGTAGAACCAGAGGTCTCACCTGCTCCCATTGACATTCGCCCTCTCGATGTCGAGACACGAATACTACAGCCACCATTTTCTACCTATCATCATCTATGAGACCCACGGTGAAAGAACCCTCCGGGACTTCCCCTTCTGTTTCGCTTGACCTCCCTTCAGTGATCACCCTAGGCTCAACATCGGTAGATCCCTTATATAATTTCTCTTATGTCACCCCTCGTGATGATGCACATGTGAACCTTTCTTTGCATGACGATGATTCAGGTAGCTTTGCCACGTCTCGTGGTCTCCTTTCCGCCAGTCACCCCATCTTCCATTCCGATGAAGACATTATGGAAGCGATGATAGCCCCTGAATTTCTATGGCATGATATGCACCATTGTGCTTACTTTCTCCCACAGCAGTCCCATTACCAATATGTTGTGGAAACAAAAGACTTCGTTCCTCGATGAGGTCTATTGGTTTAGAAATCCCATACCTGCACCCGATTCTTTCAAAGAATGAATATGGCCAATATCTCTCCCACCATTAAAATTAACATTTCTGACAAAGCAGGGGTGGAAGAAAACATTACCTTGGGTGCCTAATGCACCCTGGAACAAATTGAGGCTTACACTAAGTTATTCAAGGAATTCCGCGATGTTTTCACCTGGTCCTATTCAGAAATTCTTGGACTTGATCCCGCCCTTGTCGAACACCATATCGATACATGGCCCGATGCAAATCATGTCCATAAAAAGTTGAGACCCATTAATCCTTCGACACAAGAAGCTGTCAAATCTAAAATCGATAAGCTCAAGCAGGCTGGCTTTATCTATCCCGTTGAATACACCACTTGGGTGTCCAATCCGGTTCTCGTTCTCAAAAAACAAGGCACCATCTATGTCTGCAATGACTTTCACAACCTGAACAAAGCTTGTCCCAAAGACAACTTCCCCACACCATTCATTGACCAAATCATTGATGAGTGTGTGGGGCACAAGGTTCTGTCCTTCATGGATGGTTTCTCCGGATATAACCAGATTGTTATCCATCGTGTTGATCAGCGTAAGACTACGTTCATTAGTCTGTGGGGAACATTCGCTTATAGGGTCATGTCGTTCGAACTTAAGAATGTCAGAGCCACTTTTTAGCAGGCCATGTCATATTGTTTCCATGACCTGGATCATATTATACTTGCTTATTTAGATGACCTTACTGCGCATTCTAAACATCGGGCGTAACACCTTCACGATTTGCATATTGTCTTCCTCTGATGTCGCAAATATAATATCCTCCTCAACCCGCTGAAGTGTTTCTTTTGTGTTCCTGTCAGTCGTCTTTTAGGATTCATTATGTCTAAATATGGTATAACACTTGACCCCTTGAAATTTCAAGCCATCCTTGAGCTTCCTATTCCTCGTACCTTACGCCAGTTACAAAGCCTCCCAGGCAAGGCTAATTTCCTTCATCGGTTCATACCTGATTATGCCACCACCACGCATGGGTTCCTTAGACTCCTCAGATCTAACATTCCATTCGTTTGGGATTACTATTCTCAAGAGTCTTTTGATGCCCTGAAACATGCTCTCACCTCCGCTCCCTTGATTCGTCCCCCTTACTTTGATAGGGATTTCATCCTGTACATCTCATCCTCCACCCATTCGGTCGCTGAGTTCCTTATTCAGGAAGATGACAACGGAACCGAGCATGTTATCTATTATGTTAGTAAAAACCTTGTAGCCCCCCCCCCCCCAAGTCCTACTCACATGAAGAGAAATTAGCTTTGGATGTCATCTTCTCGGTCCAAAAACTTTATCATTATATCCTCATGCATTCCACCAAGGTCGTGACTAATTCCAACCCTATGGCCTTCCTTTTGAGCCGTCATATCATTAATGGGAAGTATGCCCGTTGGATCGTTATCCTCCAGGAATTCGATCTTGAATTTGTCACACCAAAGAGTAAGAAAGGTTTATCCCTCGCTGAACTCATTTCTGAATTACCTACCAGTATGCAGGATCCTCCAATTAATGACGATTTTCCCGATGAACATTTGTTTGCCATTCCTACCGATGATCCTTGATATGGTGACATCCTCACTTATTTTCGAACCCAAAGGTTAGCCCTCCATCTTGATGCGATGCTCGAGGATGTATCTGACACTAGGCCCCCCCGCTACCTTCTCATCGGTGACGACCTTTATCGTCGCGGTGTAGATATTATCCTTCGTTGTTGTCTCATGCAGGTTCAAGATGAGCAAGTCCTCAATGCCTGCCATAGCGGCGCTTGTGGTGGCCACCTCTCTGGTCTCGCTACTGCCCATAAAATCATGCATGCTATATACTTTTGGCCTTCTCTCTTCGGTGATTGCATTGAAGAAATCAAACATTGTTCCAATTGCAAACATTTTGCCCCAAAGGCACGAGCTCCTCCGGCTCCTCTCCATCCTGTCATCTCAGTTGTTCCCTTTTGTAAGTGGTCCGTAGACTTTATGGAGTGTCTACCTCCATCTGTCGATAACCACAAGTATATCATCGTGGTAATTTACTATTTCACAAAATGGGCTGAGGCCATGCCAACGTTCAACAACACGGTAGCTACTACAACCCTCTTTTTATTTAACCATGTTATCGCTCGATTCAGAGTTCCGAAACAATTGGTATATGACCATGGCTGACATTTTGAAGATGAGATATGGCGTGAGCTATCCTCTCTGTTGGGCTTTGAGAACCAATATTCATCCTCCTATTACCCCCAAGGTAATGGCCAAGTTGAAGCGGTCAATCAAATCCTTAAAACCATGCTTCAACGGATGATGAATAAGCACAAAATCAACTGGAACCTTATGATCTTCCTTACTTTGTGGGCCTATAGAACTTCTGTTAAAACCGCCACTGGGTTTACTCCTTTCCACCTTGTTTTTGGTGAGGAGGTAGTCCTACCAATTGAGTGTGAAATCCCTCCGCTTCATCTAGCCGTTGAACTTCTCCCTGACACTCAACCTTAAGAACAACGACTTATCATGCTTGAGCGCGCTTCCAAAGACCATCGTGTTGCATTGAAAACCACCGAAGCGGCTAAGAAGCGCACCAAAGCTCAATATGACCACCCTCGTACTTTTCACGAAGGTGATATTGTTCTAGTGTATGACAAGGCTCAAGATGTCCTCAGTCATGGGAAGTTGAATAATTATGGATAGGCCCTTACATCATCAGTAAGGATTTGGGTAAAGGGGCATACCTCTTAGAGGATTTCGAAGGCCACCCTCTTCCTAATCCTCGTAATACACTCTATCTTAAGAAATATTACCCTTAGCATTCCCCTCCTAAAATGCACATTTTATTTCCTTTAGGTAGCCATATTTTGATTTTTGTGATTTGATACTTCACCCGGAAACCTTTTTTCCAAGAGGGTTCACTTCACTACTCCTCAAAATCAAATTTTTCCACTTACAACACTTGTAATTGGGGCACCAATTTTCCTTCATACTTGTCCATGCTCGTGTTGATTTTCTTCATGAGTAACCATCTTGTACTAGTGTTTTTATGGTCCCCACCAGGCCTGTTCTGTGTGGCAGCATCATCGAGTCACCCTCATTAGAGCATCCAAGTTGAGACATCATCGCATCCATGGAGTCTATCCTGCATCCCTTTGTATCCCACTATAGTCCTCCATAATTCATTGCTTTTTTCCTCTCTCGTGTCGCACATTTTGGCTTCCAGTCATACTGTCCCCTATCCCTTCCGGTGTCACGTCAGTTGCTACCAAGTCATCCATGCCCTTTATGCTCTAACAAGGGAAGTTGTTAGCCTGAATTTGTCAGCCCGCTACTCAGTACCCCCCATTCCTCCATTATCCCTAGTGTCAGTGTATTATTCGTTCTACTATTTTTCTCTCGTGCATTAGTTGATGATCCCTTATTGCCTCACCTATGGCGGACCTCCTTCTGTCGACATCAGCTTATTCATTCTAGAAGACGGGTCTAGAGGGCGGTGTACCTTGGTTCCATCTTCCAGTCTTGTTCGGTGCCTCGGATCAGGAAAAAGGACTCTTTATTACCCTTTGACTTGATTGTTTCTTAGCTCCAGCTCCTTATGGCATGATCGAGATCCGTATACTTGATAGTTCACTGATGCAGGAAATTGTACCAGTGATTTCCGGGTGTGTGTGAGATGTTTAAAACCTCACGAGGGGGTGGCCTTTCAGGTAGCCCCCCACATGCCCAGATGAACTCTCTACTATAGCCTTGGATGCAGCTCCATAGATTTTATGGTTCCGGCCTCAGCCGCTTGCAGCGCCTTTTAGTTTGCATGTATCATTCAGATATTTAGAGCACTTTCCTGTTTTACAGAGCCTCTTTGGTTGTACTTATATCTCATGTACTCAAATATTATTGTATAAGTCCTGGCTATTTTCCCAGGCGCAGTATGTATGTCGGATCCATTATCATGTTTTTATCTGGCCTATGTTTATGCCAGCATGTACTATATAGTTCATTTCCTTGTTTACTGGACGCATTATTCTTTGTACTTCGTTATCTCGACGGGCATAGGTATGCCTCCCCTGCATCATGTAGAACAAGTACTCACTCATAAAAGATACTTGTCGCACTTGTAAATATCGCCTCCTCAAGGTCTTGTCCTCTAGCGCTTTAGTCTACCTTATATTTCTCTCTCTCTGACTCCCCCTTGGGTGTCTAGTGATTGAGTTCTTACAACGTACTTCGGTCATACGATTAGCTCCTAACGCTCGCATGCTGGGGGGAAATCTGTTACACCAATTTTTGGTCATCTAACCTGTTACTATTAGATGGACCAAAGTACACCATGTAAGACCAATTTTACCCCAGTAAAATTGCTTTCACTATGAAAAATAACTTAGTAATACATACTTTATTAAGTTGTTTATGGTCTAAATATGAAACCCATGAGGAATAATTGAAAAAATCCTTATTTGTTAGATTTTCCTCAAGGGATAATTAATTAAACAACAGTTTAATTGATATTCCTGGTCATATTTAACCCAAAACAGGAAAATTAATTAGATAAATCACTATTTATCTTATTATTTTCTAGGAATGATTATTTAAAACATTATTTAAATAATATTCCTTGTTAAATTTGACTAAATCATTTGTAAATAATTGAATAAATCACTATTTATTTAATTATTACTCAACCACATTCTTAAAATAATAAATAAATCATTTATTTATTTATTGTTTACAAATAAAGGGATTTGACCAAATTCAAATTCCTTTTCCCTCCAACAAAAATAATAAAATATTCCATAAAAGTTGGATCTAGATTTGGTTAATAATATTTTAATTATGCACCAATATCTAGACTAACTCAATATTTTGTTATAAATAGAAGGGTTTTTCTATTCATTCACTACCTTTTGTTGCCTAAAGATCGCTCTAGATCTATACTTTTGGTCTAACTTTGATCCTCCATCATTGTCATGTTTTTCTATCTTTTTGCTTGTGAACTCCCCTTGAATTCCATTTTTGTCTGGGTTTTCTACACTATAAAGAGAGAGAGATCTTAGATCTGAAGCTCTGAGGACATACAAGAACCCATCCCATTGAGGGGGACTAGTAACATCTTTCTATGTTCCCTTCCCAGGTGTCATAAATAAAAAACTATTTAAAAACATTCTTGTCTTGTTCATTGGATGCATGGAGCAACTCTTGCTTTTATTTGTTGTTTAATTTATTTAACTACATAGATCTGGATTTATGTAGCATTTATTCTTATCACTAACTGCAGATCTAAGGAAATCGGCAGCCATCTTTGATGTTAGGGCTATTTGTTATGCACAACTAAAGTGAGTTTTTTCGTATGCTTATGATTAGAATTCACACTAACACTCCCCCACCACATCATCTCTGCATCCTAGAAGCACTTTGCATTTCACCTTCTTAAGTTCGCCCATGTAGTCATTTTTTTCGATATTATTGCATGACTGAATCAATATTGTAAATTTTTGCATATTTCAGAAAATTAATGGATAATATGAACTTTGTTTAAATTAGCTCATGTCTGTAATATTTTAAAAATATATTAGAATCTACAAGGTCATTAATGTTAATGTTAATTATTTTACATGAAGAATTTTAGGTTGTGTTGAACTTTACAGCGGTGATGGATGTGCCAATTATCTTCATTTGCTGCAACAATGGATGGGCAATTAGCACAAGAACATCAGATTAATTCAGAAGTATAATTTATTAGTTCCTTGTGTATGACTTTCAGCTTATGAGTCTCTTGTAGTGCACTCATTCAAGGAACACTCACTACAAAATATATGATGTTGTTGAATGTTGTATGGTAGGTGATGGACTAGTGGTGAAAGGGCCATCTTATAGAATAAGAAAAATATGTGTTGATGGAAATGATGGGCTTGCAGTTTGCAGCGCCATTAAAATAGTTCGATCAACGACACTCAAAAATAGAAAGCCTATCCTGGCTGAGGTAATTAATGTATTGTTTGTTTCAAGAAGAAGCTACTTCTGAGTGAATTTATTGAATTCGTCATTGTAGTAATAGATTGGACATTATCAAGAAATTCATTGAAATTGTGGTTCAATATAAATTATTTTAATTCATAAAAGGGATTATTTTTTTATTTTAGTTATAATTAAAGTTATTTTTATTGTAAATTCATTAATATAAGAATGATGGTTAGTTTTATGTTTATTGTAAATTTTAAAAATATTTAAAGTCTCGTAAAGAAAGTAAATAATTTATTTTGTTTTCGTCAATTAGATTCTAAAATATCGTCAATTCTTACAATCAATTAACTCAATTGAAAAGGAAGATATTTTGATTTTGGTTACCCAATATCTTGCATGTCAATGATTAAAAAATATATATATATATTCTTACCTTCATTACTATAAATTAGTTACACTACCATAGTTTATTACAATTCCTCATATTTCGTTGTACTTTTACCCATGCCCATCACTATTATGTCAAAATATGACTGAATATATATGTCTAATAGATCATCCGAACAGTGATATAAGATGCTACGACCCATATTCAAATTAGTTCTAAACGCTTCAAAATGCTATGGTGAACATATTAGGAAGATTATTTTGTCCTATGGGCCAGAGAAAAGTGAGAGAGAAGGAATCCCTCTAGTCAAATAGTAGGCCATTGCACCAAAGCCAAAAGACTTTAGAATATCGAAAATAATCTACACCATTTGGGGTGCTTTCCTATTGTGTCACCGACCTTCCCTACCCACTGAAATTATATTCATAAAGTATGGATTTAAGGTTCATATTACTATTCTAAGTGGTGACCCCCATTCGATCTAATAACTTCTGGGATTAATTCATTAATCCATAGGGAATTCCCGATCTAAAAATCCAACCCTCAACAAGCGCCTATAGAGCAAGGAAAATTTTAAGGATGGAAGTTTATCTTAAAGTTTAGAAACCTTGGTGAATCTTACTAGTCCCTAACACGCAAATTATAAAATGTTTGGAAATATTTTTGTAAAAATATTTATATTTCTAATGATTTTATATTATTCTATATAAAATTTTGGCGATTTTCAAGACAAAATATTTGTATACTATAAAATGTGGGCGAATCAGTTTTAGAAAAAATAGAAATTGGTGAATCTTTTTTTGGAGAAAACATGGAAATTTAGCCCACCTGCGAATATTAACCCCTAAAATTTTCCATGTTATAGAGGTATTATTTCATAAAGGGAGATCAAAACTACCAATAAAAGGTATCGGAGTTACCTTAAGAAATTAGGCGCGAGATGAAGTTTTCCATTGTCTGTTTTATGGAGGTCAAATTAATAATAACATAGATAATATATAAAAATTTGTGTGGGGAATATAGAGAATCAAATAGGTGTTATTATAATTGTTATAATTGGGAATTTAACACACTATTTCAGAGCCTCGTTTTTGGATGGCCAACGTTTTAACCACACAATCTGATGCATGAGTAGCGGTTTAGAATTAATCCGATCTGGAAATAAGAGATGAGTTCCCTAAGTCTAGATCTATTATAGAAACAACACTCGAACTAGCTCACTATTTCGATAAATAACAGAATTTTTCTATCAAGAAAAAATACAGACCTTGAAATACTGAATATTTAATGTCTTTTTTGGTTCTGATTGACAATGACACCTAACCAGTTTTCGATTATCAGACAATGACGTACCAAGATGCATTCACAAGCAATATTCCTAGCCTTGCGATAGTTGTTTCATGCCTTCTCATTCTTACACCCGACAGCTATGTGTCCTTCTTTGTAGCAATTTTTACAAAGGCTAAAGTCTCCAGGTTGGAGCTATGGAGTCATACAATTCTTGGAGAGGCCACCATATTTGATGCATGTGTGACAAATGGTATCATTAGAACAATTACTTGTTACATGACTAGGTTCCATGCGATTCCAGCACAATGAATTCGTGGTGCACTCCATGACAATACACCAAGGAAGTCCACATTTATTGCAAACTGACACATTTTGGAAATCACGAAAAAAATGCCCAGGGAGTTTGCACAGGTTGCTTTCAAGCATCATCCAACTTGGAGCGATGAAAATCCATCCAGTAGGGTGTTTGGCTAACATTACCAGTCACTAAGGACTCCGCTACGAATGTGTCAGCTCCCTCTTTGTGGACCATCCTTGTCCATGGTAACTCTGCTTCAAAAATCCTCATCCGCTTCAACCACACCAACAAAATGCAGGCCTACAAAACACACCCCTCTTCTTCGATACTCCTTCCTTCCGCATCAAGCTCCACGCCTCCGCGAACTCTAAAATCCTACAGATCAATTGGTCCCTCACTAGGTTTTTGAAGTTATGCGATGTATCGTGGCTTTGAAGTTGTGTGATGCTTGTAAAAAAATTCAGAGAAACGTTACCTAAATGTTCAAGAAGCAACTCGAGAATCCTTTACGCATCCAGAATGGAGGGAAAACATCTATGTATTTTCTAGGATTTTATTCCCTCCTCATTTAGTTCCAAAGGGTGATTTGTACTTGTTATTTGGAGGCATTTGTCCAAGAGATATGTTCTTTCAAGATTTGGTAAGCTATGTGGTTTTTTTCAAATATATTTGCAATTTTCTCTAGAATTTGAAGTTTTGTCATCAAGATTACAGGAAAATAGTGTATTCGGCCACTAAAAATTGTGGGATAATGATTTTATTTTCTTGCGAGGCAAGATATTTAAAGAATAACAATGGATCCTCTGTTGAGCACCGTGCATCAGCTGCTCAGCGTCTTAGACAATCTAGAGAAGTTGCTCAATGCTCAGAATCACTCCTATGTGCATCACATGAAATTCATTGCTTCCACTCCTATGGATGATAAAGAATACCCAAACTCTTGCAAAATTATAATTTAAATGTTGGGCCTAAAATCCCATGACATAAAGGTATATCAAAGCGTTTAAAGAATCAAAGCATTAAATATCCTTCCAGATTTCCCGTTATGCTCCTTGTTTTTCCCCTTTCTTTCGCATGTTTTGGAAGCCTGTTTTCACTTGTTGTTGTGAACTATGAAGGTTCAAGTTGAATATGACAAGTTCTGACCATCAGCGACCAATGGAACAAGAACGAATGGAGGCGACTGCCAGCGGAACAAGAACTTCTTTCGCATGTTTTCACTTTTTTTGGAAGCATGTTTTCGCTTGCTACTATGAACTATGAAGGTTCAAGTTGAATATGAAAATTTCTAACCATTAGCGGCCAACGTAACAGGAATGAAAGGAGGCATCCGCCATTGGAAAAAGAACGAAAAGGAGGAGAAATATTTGCATGGGAAACTTCCAAGTGATTTTTCCACATGTTGTATTTTGATTAGAATGAGGACGAAAAATAAATCTCCTTGATTGGTCGGGGTGAAGAGTGTTTGCCCACCCTAACCCCGTGGAGAAAACGCCTTTTGGCGTAACTAATCAAGTTAGACATTATATAAACATGATATTAAAATATATCTATTTTAAATGCCATGTGTCAACTTCATGTTAAACACGAAATAAACTACACATCTCTCTCATATATAAAGTTGATATTGAAATATTATATTTAAAGTGGACATTAGATAAAGTTAATATTAATATTTTAATATTATATAAAGTTCATATCTAGAAATTATATTTAAAAGAGATACCTTATAAAGTTTATATTGAAATATTTTATTTAAAGGAGATAGAAATATTTTATATATAGTAAATTAATAAAAAATATTGTTATTAATATATTTTTAGATGTTATATACCAACTTCATTTTTAGTGATAGTGACACAAGAAGTAGATTCAAATGCTTTTCAATGGTATAAAGTTGTTTGGAAGTAGTATTTTCCTTTAAATATATACCTCTTTCTTTGGTTGGCGCTAAATAAAACGATTCTCGTGCAAGATAATCTTCAGAGGCATGGTTGGGAAGGGTCCACAAGATTCCCACTCTATTGTGGTAATCAAGAGTTGGTGATGAACATGTTCATGGATTGTGTTTTTTTGTATGCAGTGTGGAGAAGGGTCGTGGTCGAGTAGATTGTTAGGGGAATGCCTCGTAGAGTGGAAAAAAACCTAGTCTTGGAGCATTTTTCCAATCTTTCAAGATTGGTCCTTTGACATATTTGGTTACACTAGAATAAAACTATGTTTGATAGTCAGGTCCCATATGTATGACATGTGGTGCATAAAACAAAAATAACAATGAAAGAAGTTAGCACAAAAGGTTTAAATAAGAAGAACATAAGTCCAATTGGGCCCACGATAGATACTTCAAAGGCTTGGGCTTTCTTTGGTGGAGCTAAGAGCCATGTCAGGTATTTTTGTGAAGTGTAGTAGTATTTCATCTTAATAACCAACATACTTTCCTTCTTAGCATGGGGTTGGGGCCCAGTGTAATAATAAAGCATAATTAATTGGGCTTTGGCTCATCTTGACTTTGCAATGTCTGAGCAGGTGTAGTTCCTACAAATTTTTAGTGATTCTATAGTGGTTATTGATTGGTTCTTAGGGATTAGTACATTACATAATTTGGGCATAAATCCTTGGAAACAAAGAATTTTCCAACTACAGGAATTTTTTAGGGAATTGGAGGTATCACAAATCCACAAGGAACACAATGTTGATGTAGATAGAAGATCAAAGGAATAATTGCTCCAAACTATAGGACATTTAGTGATAACAAAAAAATTAGTTGATGTCCTTAGTGTGAATGCGAGTAAAATTTTTTGAATGAAAGTTTTTGTAATCATTGGGATATTTTTTTGTTTTTATGTTTTATTGTTTTTTTTTTTTTTTTTTCTCGTTTGGTAGACATGTATGGGAGGATGCAATTGAACAATAATATGTATACTTTGGTTTCAATGAAATAATACGTATGTGGAAAACAAAAAAACAAAAAACTTCATGTTTAGTATGAAATTAATTACACACACACACACATGTATATCCATCGATGATGACCTTTCCAAATGATATAATTAAGGTATGTTAGTAACGTTGTGCTAATTCCTCTTTCATATTTTGAAACAAATGTTTTACATGTGCTTAAGGGTTCAAGTTCTCTTGCAAGTTACTGAGTCTCAGGAGTCATTTTTATGTTAATTTTATGAACAATTTAACATAAAACAAAGACTTAACAATAACAATAAAAATTACAGTACATCATCATACAACACATCAACACAGGGATTTGATGAAGGAGTTCACCCCTCCTAGGCTACATCTCCTTGGTCCAGGGTCCATGGCTTGGGCCTCTATATTATGCTCAAATGTTCAAAATGATGTGTTTATAATTTTTTTATGCTCCTGAAACCTGTTTCATTGAGTCCAGAACACTCAAAAATTGTACCTTAGCCTCTTTCTTCTCCTGATTTGGTCGAAATTTGAATGAGTTATGGCTTGACCTAATTTTCGCACAATTCGCTCCACAATTTGCACAAAATTCGGGTCGGTCCTACAAATCCGCCCGGAATTTGGAAAACTATCCTACAATTTTGCCGACTGGTGGCGCAAATTGTGGGACATTTAATTTTGTTAATTATTAGCACTAAAAAACATACATTAACAGTCAATTAAACATGCTTAGCATTTAATGATGCTGTTAAGGATTAGCGCTCCGCCCGCGGTCCTGGGTATTGGTCACATGGCTTGGGACTAACCCCCTCTCCCCCCATCGATGCTTTGAATAAATTTTAGATAAATGTGGAATGGTATATAGGTTAAGAACCATTGGTTAGGGGAGTTGGTAACGTGGCATGTTAGTTGGGCATAGGTCTTGTGTTCGACCCTTGCCCGATCCCTCTGGTCCTTCACCATAATTTTACATTGCCATGAGGGGGACACATGGCGGCCCCAGGCTGAGCCACGTGCCTCCTCCTCATTGACCTCACCACAACCAATAGAAACCTACCAACACAATGATAAGAACTAATCACCACATGCCACTTGGCAACCAATCATTCACCGGAGAGATGGGTTGACAAATCCGTTGACCTGCCCAGTTAGCATGCCACGTCAGCAATACAGACTGTTCACTGGGCTCCCTATTTGCATATTTTTTTCCAAATTTTCCTATTTAGGAAAATGGACAGAACTCGTTTCTGAAGCCATACAGAGTCCATTTCGCGTGAAACGAGTTGTGCCAGATTCAAAACGATGAACACTACACGGTCGATCAGGTTTCATGTCATTCTGAGAACTTTGATTTTTTAGCATAATTCTGAGCACCTGATCATTCCTCCCCACTAGAAGCTTTTGGACCCCAAAATATTATATTCATTTGTTGAACAGTTTAGGGTGAATCTCCCCCGCCTTCCTAACTTCAATTTATTTGGCTTTTGAAGGATTTGTTCCTTTGAGCCCCACTCGAAGATAGTCGACAGTTCCTCTTTTCGATGTCCTTGTTCTTTTGTCAAGTATGGTGTCTTTTTTAAGTTCATTAAATAATTCTGGAGAAAAATATTCAATAGATGGAAGTTGAACATTCTCTCCTTGATATTAAATCAAAGGAGGCTCATACAATCTTAAATTTTCAACATTAACAACAGAGTAAATTTTCATGTATGAAGGCAAATCAAATTTAAAGCCATTGTTACCAATCTTTTCCATAATTTTGATAGGACCATAACGGATTGGTTTCAGATTTTTACCTTCTCCTTGAAGCCTCTCCTTGCTAATTTGAAGCCAAACTTCATCACCAACTTGAAACTTATGATCCACACAATGTTTGTCATGTCTCACTTTGTACTTGCCTTGACTTTTTTCGAGTTGATCTTGGACTGTTTAATGGATCAACTGAATTTTCTCTATGCATTTCTTTGCTTTATCTATGTCGATATGCCCATCTATAACTACATATTTTCCAAAAATGAAATCCAAAGGCGATTTTGGCAAGTATCCAAGACATGCCTCCAATGGCGATGTTTGTGTAGAGGAGTGTTTTGCATGGTTGTAAGCATGTTGAATGTAATGCAATTGTTCATCCCACAACTTAGGATGTTTGCTGCAATATCCTCGAAGAATATGAATGACTTTTCGATTGACCACTTCGGTTCGACCATCTATTTGTGGATGAAATGTTGTGCTCTTCTTCAACTTAGTGTCCATCAAGTCCCACATGCTTGACCACAAATTCCCAAAAAATCGAGAATCTCGATCACTTACAATAGATGTAGGAAACCCAAAATGAACCCAAACATTTTTAAAGAAAATATAAGTTGTTCGTTCAGTTGTGACTTGCTTTTTACATGGCATCAATATACACATATTTTTGAACCTATCCACAACTACATACAAATAATCATGACCTCTTTTTCACAAAGGAAGACATCTTACAAAATCCATATAAATACTCTCCCATGGACGTGAAGGAACCAGAAGTGGTGTGTGCAATCCAAATTTCCTATTACTAGGCTTACTGACTGCACACAATGAACAACCTTTAATGAAACGTGACACACTTTCAAGCATACAAGGCCAATAACAATACCTTTGAAGGTTTGCCATTGTTTTTCTTACACTAAAATGTCCATCAATAAGAGAAGTGTGTGATTCCCTTATGGCATTCACTCTCTCCCCCTGTGGAATACAAAGCTTGCCCAAATGATACAACAAGTTATTATGTACATGGTAATCCAATTCCTCAACTTGGAGACCTTGACTCAAGTTTGCATAAACATCTTGAAAGTCATTATCAAATTCATATTTTTCAACATAAATTTCATGTAAAACAGAAGTTTTCTTGAGTAAAGTAGTTGCACTAATAATAGGCATAGAAAGCATATCAGAAACCTTGTTGTATATACTTTTCTTATACTTGATGACCAAGTGGAATTGTTGTAAGAAACCCATCCATCGAAAGTGCCTTGGCTGCTGAAATTTAGTTTGTGATGGCAAGTATTGCAATGGTTGGTGATCGGTGTGAATGATGGTTTCCTTTCCCATAAAATAGTGTTTCCACTTCTTCACACTTTGAACCAACACATATAGCTCCTTGTCATAAGTAGGATAATTTATCACTACGCCATTGAACATTTCTGAATGGAATGAAATTGGCTTACCATGTTGTAATAGGATTCTGCCCATGGCATAGTAACTTGCATCGGTTTGAATCTCAAAGGGTTGTCTCAAGTCTGGTAGTGCTAGTATTGGGGTTGAACTGATCTTATCTTTCAAAGCATCAAATGCTTTTTCATGCTTTCCTCCCCACTGGAAGACCTTCTTAACACTAGTCAATGCATGTAATGGAGTTGCAATAGAAGAAAAATTAGCAATGAACTTCCTCCAATATTGTGTTGCTCCTAGAAAACTTCTTAACTCGGTGATTGTCTTGGGTGTTGGCCAATTCACAATGATCTCAACTTTAGAGGGTTCTATCTTCAACTCACCTCCTCCAACAATATGTCCCAAATATACTAAATAAGTTTTACCAAATTCACATTTTGACATCTTCAAAAACAATTGTTCTTTTCTTAAGACATCAAGCACCTTTCTTACATGCATGACATGTTCATCTCATGATTTGTTGAATATCAAAATATCATCTAAGTAGACAATGACAAACTCATCAAGAAATGGTATTAATACATCATTCATAACTCTCATAAAAGTAGTTGGAGTATTGCAAATACCAAAAGGCATACCAAGCCACTTAAACAATCCTTGTTTAGTTTTAAATGCGGTCTTCCATATGTCCTCTTCAGCTATTCTAACTTGATGGTACCCACTTCTTAAGTTTAACTTAGTGAAATACTTTGCATACCTCAACTGATCAAGCAAATCATCTATTCTTGGGAGTGGATAACGATTCTTTACTGTGATTTTGTTTAGTGCACGGAAATCCACACACATGCGCCATGTTCCATCATTCTTGGGCACCAACACAATCAGTGAACCACATGGCGAGGTAGATGGGCGAATGATCCCTTTATTCAAAAAAATTTGGATTTTCTTCTCGATTTATGCACTTTCCATTATCGACATGCGAGACATGCCAATATTAGGGAGTGGAACATCCTGTTGCAGCTATATCTCATGTTGGATTCCCCTCTTGGGAGGTAACCCCTTTGGTTCCTGAAACATCTCGCCATGGTGACTTACCACATAAAACAAATCAGATTTCAATTTATCACCACAACCTTCAAAAGATTCATAATCCATATCATTCTTTTGTTTGATCATAAGAAGCACAAAGTTTTTGCTTGAATTTACTAGTCCCTTCATTTGCCCAGCATTAACTAAAGAGAGGTTTAGCTTTTTGCAATGAGCTCTCACAATATATTCCACTCCATCTTTGAAAAAGTGGTACTTTTTCTCATGGCGACAGAAGATTTCTTTCCTATCATAGAGATAAGGACTACCCAAAACAATTCCTGATATGTCAAGCAGTACAACATCTAACTCAACTTCATCAACAAAGTTTGCGATGATTGCAAACCAGAAGATACATTTTCTTGTAACCTGTAAATTTGTATCCTTGGTTATCCAACCCAAAGGATATGGCTTGTGATGAGGTATGGTTTCAAGTTTAAGCTTCTTGAATAAGTTTTCAGATATTAATTTTTCTTGAGACCCACTATCAAATAGTGCGTCAATTTTTGTATGTTTTGAGACCACTCTTACATGAAACAACTCTATTCTTGTTTCTTCACTTGGAATGTTACTATGATAATTTGATGAACTAGTACTTTCTATGGCTTCTTTTCCCTTTGTGACAATGGCTACAATTTTAGTCTCATCACCTTAGTCGGATCCAAGATCATGTTGTGTGGTAGCGGTTGCCTTTTGTTTCCCCTTGTTGTTGAATTTCTTAGGCTTCAATTCTGGATGAATCTTCCAACAGTAGGCTTCATCATGACCTTCTTTGGTATAGTTTTTACATGTGGTTTTCTCCCCTTATTTTTAATGGATGCATTTTCCTTTTGTTTTCCTTTGTAACCATTTCCTTTTTCATCACCCTTAAATGGTTTCTTTTTACCTTCTTTTGGTACATTTTTCCCTCTTGCCTCAAGGTGTGTAGCTTGCACACAGACATCATCTATACTAGTGGGATTAAACATGAGGATGGTATGTTTCAATTAATTGTGTAAACCCCCTATATACTTCAGCAAGGTATCTTTAGAATGCAAATCAACACCTAACATAAGAGCTCTTTTTCTAAATTCTTGAGTTTAATCTTGCACAGTTTGACCATTCAATTGTCTAACGTTTTTCCAGTTCATAATGGCTTTTTGCATGTAAGCTAGAGGGTAAAATTGCGTTTTAATGGCAGCAATGAAATCATACCAAGAAATTGAGATATTACCATGTTTTTTAATCTCATATTGTGTCCTTGCTTCCCACCATACAAGTGTTGCACCCTCCATTTTCAAGGAAGCCAATTGAGTCTTTATGTCATCCTTGAAGGTTCTGAATTCTGCAATAAACCTCCAACTGACAAATCCGATTACCTAGATTCTCTGCATTCGATGCACCATTATACATTGGTAATTTAACATCAATTTTAAGTAAGGGTGATTTACCGGTTCCTTTTGAAGTATGTGTATGAACAGGTGGAAGGGTTGTAGTAGTGGAAGATGATGTAGTTGAAGGTGAAGATGGTGTTGAAGATGATGGTGGAGTGGATGGTGGTTTATTACCATCTCCATGACTCCTCCTCCAGGAGAACCCTCTCCTCTAGGAGGCTTAGAAATTCCTCCTTGCTTCCTTAAATTATTTTCCTCATTGAGGACCTTTACCATCTCTGTCATATCAAAAATTGCCTTTTTGAATGCTCTCTCCTCTTCTGTCATGGTGGTCTCTCCTTCATGAGACATCCTCACTGAAGACTCAACTTCAATTTGAGTATGTGCTGGTGTTGAAGACTTTGGAAACCTTGCCCTTCTTCCTCTTGAGCCAACTGTAGGGCTTTCAACCAGCTTCCCTTCTCCTCTTTTGAGTTTTAACCTTGTAAGCATGACACAAACTTGCAAACAATTAGATCCCTTCTTGCACAACAAACCTAAAGCTCTGATACCAAAATGATATGATTAAGGTATGTTAGTAATGTTGTGTTAATTCCTCTTTCAGATTTTGAAACAAATGTTTTACATGTGCTTAAGGGTTCAAGTTCTCTTACAAGTTACTGAGTCTCATGAGTCATTTTTATGTTAATTTTATAAACAATTTAACGTAAAACAAAGACTGAACAACAACAATAAAAAGTACAGTACATCACCATACAACACATCAACACAGATATTTGATGAAGGAGTTAACCCCTCCTAGGCTACATCTCCTTGGTCCAACTTCCATGGCTTGGGCCTTTATATTATGCTCAAATTTGCAAACTGATGTGTTTACAATGCTTTTCTGCTCCTGAAACCTGTTTCATTGAGTCCAGAACACTAAAAAATGGTACCTTAGCCTCTTTATGCCCCCGATTTGGTCGAAAACTGAATGAGTTATGGCCCTGACCTAATTTTCCCACAATTCGCTCCACAATTTGCACAAAATCCGGGCCAGTCCTACAAATATGCTCCGAATTTGGAAAAATGTCCTACAATTTCACTAACCGGCGACGTAAATTGTGGGACAATTAATTTTTCTAATGACGCCTTAAACTGGATTGACGATAACAAACCCGCATTAAAAGTTAATTAAACTTGCTCAGTGTTTAATGATGCGCTTAAGGATTAGCGCTCCGCTTGCAATCCTGAGTATTGGTCACGTGGCTTGGGGGTTGGCCCATGGGGCTAGCCCCCTCTCCCCCCATCGGTGCTTTGAATAAAGTTTAAATAAATGTGGAATGGTATATAGGTTAAGAACCATTGCTTATGAGAGTTGGTAACGCAGCATGTTAGTTGGGCGGAGGTCTCGTGTTTGACCCCTTCCCAGTCCCTCCAGTCCTTCACCATAATTTTACACTACCGTGAGGGGGACACGTGGCAGCCCCAGGATGAGCCACGTGCCTCCTCCTCATTGGCCTCACCACAACCAATAGAAGCCTGCCAAGACACAACGATGAGCATCAATCACCACATGCCACTTGGCAACCAATCATTCGCCAGAGATATGGGTTGACCAACCTGTTAACCTGCCTAGTCAGCATGCCACGTCAATAATACAAACTGCTAACTGGGCTCCTTGTCTGGATAAATTTTTGCCAAATTTCCATGTTTAGGGAAATGGACATAACTCGTTTCTGAAGCCATACGAAGTGCATTTTGCGCAAAATGAGTTGCGCCAAATTCAGAATGACGAACAGTACGTGGTCATTCAAGTTTCGTGTCATTCTGAGAACTTTGATTTTTTAGCATAATTTTTGGCACCTGATCACCAAAGCAGACACACAACAAGCACTCGGCATATGGAAGATTATGGAATAGAAAAGTTATTCATTTTGAGTTTTACCACAGGCATTTTATAGAAGGCATGGTGGAACATATATAGGATTGAGACTGCATATCTCTTCTCCATGCTCTTTATGGCACTTTTATGTTAACATGATATCTCTCCTAGTTGAGTTCAAGATCTTTCAGTTATAATTATGTTTATCGTATTTTTGGTGAATCACACTGACTTGACTAGGAATAAGCTTTTCATGCCTGTTTTTTTGTATAATATTTTGATGGATGGTTTTGTTCTTCATAAAAACCTATTTTTTAATACACTACAACGCATCTACAAAATGTAATTTTCAAACTTTTTTAATGAAAATTATGATTTTTCCTTGGGTTTATATATATACCCTGATCGGAGAGACACCAAGTGTGAAGGATGACAGCGAGGGACATTTATTCCCCTTCCTACACGTAATGAACTTTGATGATGCGTGTTCGGAGAGCGCCTTGGGACGGGTGACAAAAGATGTTTCCAGATTTTGAATTTACTACAAGGTTTCAAGGCGAACCTTTGAAGTGAGGTTTGTTGTGCATGGTGATGGGAGTTTGGGTGGTTAGTGGAACTCTTGCTTCAGATGTGCAGTGTGGCCTTTGGCGGAGGCCATCCCTAACCCTTTAAGTTGGGCCGAGCGTAAACAACATTATTCTTGGGCTAGAAGATATGGATTTGGGCACGGAGGGGAGCCATAGCATGAAAATTTGGGACCCGAGCTCCTGGTTGTGTGTGCCACCTGTTGATATGTGGTTGTCATTGATGTAAACCTAAGAAACACCAAATAATGACCCTCTTTTGTTGATCAAAATGACATGGCCATTCATGGTGTTTCGAGTCAGAATCATCTTTATTAGATTTTCCTCGTCGATCATATTCCGATGGTATGTGGCATGCCCTGAGAGACCTCATGGTTTGTGAATTATGCTTATTTGAAGATGAAGGACCCCATTTGTGGGTAAAAACTCCAAAGGATGGTGATGTGGCACCCTATCATTGACCAACACATTATTCAAATAAAGGAAGAAGGGTTTTCGTCAAGGGTATGACTAAAATATCTCTTGGAGGACTTTAAACTTTATTTTGAATTTACCGTTGGACTTTATTAAAAGATAAATTATCATCCCCAAAAGGTAGATGACCAGCGTTTCTTGGGCTCCAAGCTAATGAAATTCAAATTTTCATTTGTGGTTCTCCCTCCAAAATTGTAAATCAGCTACTTCTTATGAGCCCCTCCAATATTTATAAAAGGAGGCTTAGATCTCACCTTCTACACAAGAATTTGGATTAATATCATTTGATTTTGTGCTCTGAAATATCTCTTCAACCCTGAGGATTCGTTGAAAATCGGATGAGAGGTAGTGAAGAAGGTTGGTTTATTTTGTGGTTTCAGTTGGCTTAAAGGAGAAACAGACTCGTCCCTCATTTGGGCATCATACTCTAAAATAATGCATCCTTATTTCTATGTTTTTGAAGACCAACGAGGGAGAGAAATTATCTTCTGATTAGTACAGGACATTTGACCTGTCCCTTAAAGTGGACTAAGGGTTATCGTATCCATGTGAAGAAGTCAGTAAGTGTTGTGGCCTTCCAATTAAGGTATGTCCTCATAGTTTTGAATTTAAGAACACAAATTATGGTTTTAAGGCCCATTCTCGACCTAGGGCTTCTACAGAATTTGTATGCCAGTAATTTTGACAACGACAAGGAATGATGATTGTTATTACCATTCTATCCATGTCTACAGTTTCTCTAGTTCATGATTTTAAGGTTTCAGTCTAATCCAAATTGCAGTGCCCAAGCCTAATTACATGACAGTGAATATTTTGAGCTTTATTGTAGTGGTCAAATTGCGGTTGCATCACTCTCCTTTACCATGGTGTCTAGAATTCACTGAGTATACATATATGAATGTCAAGAAGAATTAAGTTGACATGTATAAATTTCAAGAGTGAATTAGCTACGGTGGAATATTTCGGTCTCATTCTTAAGATTGGATTGAAGTCTTTGTACTAATTTTGTTGAAGACTATACATGAAATTTGCACATTTATCAATGGTCTAATTGCACTAACTTTTGCAACAACCATTTTGGACTAGAGTTGATCCCTATGGAATGAAATAGATTCAAATCTAACATATACTTGTGGCATCAGTAAGATCAATATTTCTGGTTTGGGAATCTAGTCCTAGAAAGTGAGTTCAATATGAAGGAATGATATAGCACATGTATGTTAACAAAATGTTAAGTATTCTTGTACAAATCATTGATGCCTCAGATAATCTATAATGGCATGTTTGTGTAGTGCAATATGTTGGTATGTGAGGCAGTGTTGAATGTGTGAATTTCATTTGGAAAAAAGAATTTTGTTTGTAGTCTGATGTAGTTCTTCACTGACTAGAATAATCAATATTATAGTTACAACAAAGCATTCACATACATAGGCAGGAAGCATTTATGAGTAGGCAAGCATCTAATCACCCAGAAGCAATAATTTAATCTTCCAGCAAAGAAGAAACTCAATGACACATTATTCACGAGACAGAGTCTCATCATTATATTACAATAGTAGGGTTATATGTATACTTGATAGGAATTGTTGATTTTGAGTGAAAACACAAAGGACGGAACAATATTAAGGATATCAACAGTTAGGCCTTCATCATTTCACTATATCATTACTACATGATATCTTCATCAAAGGTATTTTTGTTCAGCGGTTCATTGGAAGAGACACTTGGCTTTCAGTTCATGTCAAGTTTTTGTTGTCGGTACAAGGGTTTCATGATTTGAGTATTAATGTACATCTAAAGAAAAATAGGTAGAAAGGGTTTTGTTGTAAATCATTATAAGTGGGTCATTATCCCTAGTATGGGAGCCCACAATATTTTTAAGAAGTCTATTCGTTATAAGTGGGTCATTGTCTATGGCATGGGAGCCCACAGTTATGTATCAAACTCATTATCATTTTAAGGGGGGGTTGGGTGGTGCTAGGCAAGTGATTGTATTCACCTTCAGGTTGGAACCCTAAGACACTTCAGGGTGGTAGGGTGGTGTTAGGGCAAGTTGGAGCTTGCTAGAGTGTTGGAGCATCCTTTCAGCAATTGCTGATAAAACTAGGGCATTGGAGCATCCTTCCAGTTGGAGCTAGAAAGTTGAATGCTTTTTTAGAGTACTAGGGAGTTGAGGATTCCCTTTTTCATTTGGAGCTAAAGCATTTGATGTACTCGCAAATTATTAGAAAATAATTCGGTGGTTTTTGTCCTGGAGGGGTTTCCACCTAAAATTCTCGTGTTTATTGTCTATCATTTATTTATGTTTTGAACTGTTTTTGAAGATTAAATAATGCTATAAAAAGATTAATAAGTTACTAATTTCTAAGAAATATTGATTCACCCCCCTCTTAGAATTTCCAACAATGTTTGCACTCAGGCATTGAAGCTCAACGAGGGAGGAATTACATGTGTCGGGTTTTCAAGGAGCTTCCGCTAAAACTGTTAGCAGTTCCCCCATTCCGGGTAATTTTCCTCTTTGTAACTATCATTTTGGTCTTCAATTGTAATGTTAGGGAGTCTATTGTGGCGCCCACTAAGGTAATAGTGTGGTTCTTGACTGTTACATTTGGTTTTGTCATGGGCGCTTTGAAGAGAGGGATAAACCCTACTCAGGTCGTGAGGGAAGGTTTTGTGGCTAATGCGTGGGGCATTTACAACTCTGTAGCTATATTTATCATTGTGTCTCCCCACTTTCTTAGGAATTGTGGCATGCCATTGAGGCAAAGCTTTGTCCCCACAAGGTTCTGGGTGACTTTCAAAGACACATATTGGCATTATCCTTTCTATTCTATACATTTCAATTTCGTGGGGGCTCACATTCTCTCTAGCTCATCTGGGGTAGGTTTTACCTCAATTCGACCCTCTCATTTTACCACTCAGTGTCGTTGTTGTTGTGCTCTTGGGTTCACCACCCAAGGGTGTAATACTTGGGAGAAAGGGAACAAGGGAGGTTGGACGCAGGGTGGGCATAGAAAAAGTGCCACCTCAGATGTCATCCTACATCAAAGAGGTCGTGCATGTCAAGGTGGCGGAGTTAGAGGACCAATAACATTGAACATGGAAGAGATGAGAGATTTAGGTGAAGAAATTAACCACCATGTTATACATTCGCTGGGCAGAATAGAGCTACCTCCACCGTTTGATATGTTGGAAAACCACCTTCAACAAATTAATCAGTAGCTCGAATAGATTGCATGAGACCGCCATGACAACCAAAATGAGATCATCAACTTTATGAGTGATCTTCAACATAATGACATATGATGGATCACTCGGTTGCCCTGTGTCGGGGTCAGAAAAGGATCACTGAGAGGATGAATCACTTAGAAGATAAGATGGAGCATATTGAGGGACATGTGCATGAGCATGTTCATGTGCCTCTACCACCAGGAAACAACCTAGATGATCCAAGATTGAGGCACCCTGCAATTCAAGGATGAAAATAGGTTGTCTGTATATTCTTGGGACCTTTTGGTTGTATTAATCAATTTTTAGTATGTGGTTTGGTAGTTTTTGTTGGTTGATAACTATGTTTTTCCCATACTACCTTTTGACAATGGGTAAGATAGGAATGAGAGTGAAAAAAAAAAATTGATTAAAAGGTTATCACAGTATACCACTCATAAATTAATAGAAATGTTTGATTTAAAAAATAAGCACAACTTATAAACAAAATAAAACAACATCTTATTTTCAATTACTTTTATCTATATGTATTACTTTACTAGAAAATAATTTTAGTAATTTGGGCTTTGCCTAGAAGATTCCTAGCTTCGCATTTCAAGACCTTTTTTTCTGATAACTTGGTGCAGTCAATTAGTGCTTAAAATGAATTTGGTGTTTTTCATTGAGATTTTGTGTATCTTTATGAATTTTATCATAATATTTGTTTGCTGCGCAGACATATTAAAAAAAAAATATTGTTTGTAAATATTCCAATGCAATTTGACATCGAATAGGAGAGATCTCGCAAAAAAATTTCTCTTGTAACATAGAATTTCAGTCAATGTGCGGAGATTTTGAGGATCACAAGCATATTTTTATATTGTTAGAAACTAATTTGAATTATAGATATTGCGTGTTTTGGGATTACTAATTGGAGTGTTGTTGTTGTTTTTTTAGAAAGAAAGAAAAAAAACGTTGTTTGTATTAACACTGCATATATCGAAACATTACATTCCATCATGGGCTGATAAGAATATCATGATCCAAAGCAACATTTTCCCCAATGACAACTTCTAAGGAAGAAAGGAGTCAAGACGAAAAATATATGGAGACCATACATAACTGGGAAAACACCCAGATCAAATTTCGTGTCCAGCAAAAGAAAAAAAAACTAGCAACTCTATTTAAAGAGGAGAAAATTTTCGTCTGTTGTTGGACTCATCAAGACCATATAATAAGGAAAAAAGAGCAAAGATACAAATTGGCTCGCTTGTTAAAACTTGTGTTGGCCCTGTCAAAAAGAAATAAGCACTACATCATTGTGGTAGAAAGGTTGTTAAATGTGAAATTGTATGTTAAGACTAGATAGGATTCCGGATCTCTTGTATTCCTTCGGCTGGTACGTTGAAAAATATCATCAGATCTGGTTCGCATAATAGACCATCCACTGCTGTTGAATATTATTCAGGCTCGCTTGATAGCTCCATTGATGTATTGTGAGGCTTCTCCTGTATGATAGTAAACCGGCTCTCTTGATTATAAAAACTAGAAAATAAATCGACTCTGTAATATTCCTTTGTCTGGATCTATGTAATATATCATCAAAACTGGCTCGCTTGTTAGACCATCTACTAACTTTGTGTAATAATCAGGCTCGCTTGACAGCACCATATGATGAATGATAGGCTTCACTTAAGTGATTCGACCAGTATACTTTGTGTAATAATCAGGCTCGCTTGACAGCACCATATGATGAATGATAGGCTTCACTTAAGTGATTCGACCAGTATAGTCGGGCTAGAAAAGTGAGGAATCTGTGATCAGGGTATCTAAACACAGTACGATGATCATGTAAACTGTGATACAGCAAGAAGTATGAGCACAAAACAGAGTATCATCGATAGTCAATCAGGCTCGCTTGATGAGTTGATAAAGCTGGCTCGCTTGAGTGTTGTAGGATATTGTCGAAGGAATTAGAGGCTACCAAAAAATATTAGGATTAGCAAAAAACAAAATTCCAAACCATGGATATATTTATTTACCAGCAGATAACTACGAAAGCATAGTGTTATGGAATAGGAATGGAGGATTCCCAAGATTGTACGCCATCCCTGTATTGAACCACCTGTATGCAACCAAACTCGGAATTTAAACCCATTTTGGATAGACCATCAGCGCGCATATTCAGATCTCTGTATATGTGGGAAATAGGTGGGGAGCCTAATCTATGCCATAGATGTCGAATTCTGCTAATCCATCCCTGTAGATCTGGGGACTGTATTTGTAAACTACCCATAATACTTCCAATGACCAATGCAGAGTCTCTGTATATATGAACGTCTGATATCTCCATGTTGATAGCTGCGTACAGTTTTTTTTGTTAGAAACAGGTAAAATTAATTTTTAAAAATTAGTTAGTTGGAATGTTTAAATTGCATTTTTTTAGGGTGGAAATAGATTCAGCACTATCAAAAACCCTCAAGACATCTAAAATATTAAAGTTTAACAACTATAATTCAAATTTTCAAAAATCTTTACTGAAATTTTTCATAATCTTACCAAAATTTTTAAATTATTCTGCAAGTTTTTTTACTACTACTTAATAATTTGAATTACAGAGATTTTGCGCCAATTGGCGAATGACATGTTTAGCACCTGCCTGCACCTACACTTAAGGCTTGAATCGCACACACAGTTCTGCATACGGTTAGCAAAAGTGGAGGGAAAACATGGAAAGATTATCATATTTTCATTCAAGGGGTAGATAATGTAGTAAAATATTTTTATGGTTGATTTTTTATTTTTTATTTTTAATAATGAAAGTTGGTAATAATTTTTTGATAATTTTTTTTTTTTAATGTTGTTTATAATATATTTTAAAATGTATAAATAACTACAATGTTTTATCAAATTGAGAGGAGTTTTTTAGTTCAATATGGTTAAGATGTTATAATGTTTAATATTTTGATTTGGTTGAAATAAAACTAGTATAGATCCATTTTAAGTACTGATCTAATATGAATCTAGAAGGATCAAAATTTTTAAGTTGTATTTTTTTTAATGCTAAAGAGTATATATAAGGCTAAATAAAGGCTTTAACCATAAAAACTTAATTTTCTCATGATATATATCCAATTTTTTTAAATTATATATATATATATGTGTGTGTGTGTGTGTGTGTGTGTGTGTGTGTGTGTGTGTAATTTACATTAAAATATTTTACATTACATGTAGATGACACATTTTTTCACCCAAATTAAAATGTTTTTTTATTATTAATGTATGTCAATATTAATTCTTATTGAAATATTTTATTGATATCCTACATTGAATTTTTTTTATATACAACAACAACATAAAAGATGTTGTAATGTCATGTTTAACATTTTCCACTCCAACCCATGGTATTTTTCTTTAATGTCACATATTTAAAGGCTAATAATTAAAACAACATAGATCTATCTTAATTCTGATCTACCAAGCACCCAATCTATTTTTATTCTAAAAGAGATTTATACCATTATAGAAAGATTTGATAGCTCTTGATTCTTGATAAATCTAGAATTAAAATGGATCTAAACATTTGATAAACCAGAATTAAAATAAATTTAGATTATACTTGATAAATCAAGAGTTAAGATAAATCTAAATTAATTTTTATAACACTTAAAATATATAATTTCACCATTCAAATATATAATTATAACACATTCTTATCAGTTTTTAAACCAAAAAAAAATCAAAATGTGAAACAATTAAATTATTGTTTCTACATTATTTCTATATTATAAATTATTTATTGAAAAAAAACAATTCAAAATGTAACAATCAAATTACAATTGTTTCTGCATTATTTCTATATTATAGATTCTTTATTTTGCAAAAAGAAAGACCAAATTACATTATTGTACAAGTAACAAACTTCGTTATACATGGTTTAAGCACACCTCATATTCTTGTAAAAAAGATGCCAATATCGGAACATGTCAATGGCAAACCCCACGTGAAAATTACTATGGCAGGTTGCCTTGTAAGTCATTATCAAACTTTTCAATTGTATAGAACTTATTGCATATAAATGTTATTTATTTTAGGTTTAGGTGAATGGTATCTATTTCACATATTTTTGCTAGTGATTGATATTGTATTAGGCTTTACTGTTGGTTAGTATATGTTGTTTGTAATAAGTTTTATGATAGTTTGTTACAATGCTAAAGGGAGTTGTTGGTTAGTAAAGTTTTTGTTGTAGTTATTTTGGTATTGCCTTGGTTTATAATAGTCTCATCCTGGGGAGATGGATGGGGGGACTGAACAAAAAACTTGATTGATTTGCCTCACAGAAAATTTAATTGATCAATAGACATGCATCAACATGACAAGCTCATGGAGGAGCGCTAGGGTTTTTTCTGCAATGGTGGAACAGTAACTGTCTGCAGGTTGGGCATGCCTCAAGCCACGCGGGAGGCGAGATGTGACAGGAGGACCTTACCTATCAGGGTCTCACCTAACCTCTTGGATTTTTCCGCGTTAGTCATGATGAGCGCTACCGAGGTTGGAATTCACGCGATTTCATCCCTAGTCTGTAAGCAGTAAACTTTTTTTTTCAGTTTTTTTCACCGATCGACGAAGTTTTACCTCCTCACAGGTTTCCAGCTCCTACGGTGTCGGGTTAGGGTTTGCTTTTAATTTGCAAGGATGGGGCTCGACCGTGAATTGGTGGATTTAGAACCGGCGCCGGAGGATTTACTCACCGTTTGGGGACACGAAGTTTATGTTCAGAACCTTGAGCAATTTTTTCCTAAGGCGCTTGTGAAGCAAGGGGTTTCTTCCAAAGAGGCAGGGGTGGTTTCTCCCCCTCACAGTTCTGCACTCCTTGATTCGGCAAAGACCCAAAAGGCTGACCGCGCCGTTTTACCCTCCAAGGGTAGTTTCTCTGAGGGTGAAAGTTCCGATAGGAACCGTCTTGCTGCTCTCGGGACTCTTCCCCTTTCTTCGGGGTTAGGCCTTTCCGATTTTACAAGGTTTCCTCCTCTGTCCGGAGGGCTAGAGGATGTGGTGGCCAGTTGCAGTCTGCATGTTTTGAAAGGGCCCTTAGATGCGAAGGAAAAGACTGGGAAAAGGCCTGTTACAGGAGCAGGCTTTCCATGGGCTTTTGGAAGTGGAAATAGGGCCCCAGCTCAAGGAAAAAATCTGGAACCAAGCTCAAAAGGTGTCAATGTGCTCTCGGTTGAGGTGATCTGGGATTTACTTCAGAATGACGCCCCGGTCGGAGCATCGGGCGATGGATTTGGGCATGCAATCGATCCGGAGCTGTTGAGAGCGGGATTGAAGGGGCGCACTCAAGGGGAGATTGAATCTGGGGGCGCCACGGATGCAGAGAAGTCTCAACCAGATAAGGAACCCTTGGCTGAGGGACAGAAGATCTGTGACTTAAGTGTGAATAGGGTTTCGGAGGAGAGGTTCCAGGGTCCGTCTGGGGTAGAGGCCTCTGATGTCCGGCATCATAAGGAACCAGGGGAGGACGAGGTGCAGGCTACCAAGGTGGGTGGGAAGCACAAAAAGCAGGGTCCCATTAGAAAGAAGGAGCCACAGCCTTGCTGCACATTAGGAGTGGATATCCGAGTAGAAGAGGCTATGGCAGCCACTGAGACAAGGCTAGTTGGCAGAGTGTGAGGGCGGAAATTCACGGCTGATTATATCCGGGATTGGGTTCAATCGGAGTGGGAAAATGCACCAGGAAAGCCTGTGGAGATTAAAGCTCTGGAGAGAGGTTGGTTTACTTTGCGCTTTGCCCACAAAGATCATGTTAATTGGGTTCTTGACAGGAATTGGTGCTTTGGTAAACGCCCAGTCCTTCTTCGAAGATGGACACCTATGCTCGATGCCCAGACAGAGAAGCTGAATGAATCTCAAGTTTGGGTCAAATTTCCAGGGCTACCTCTTCAGTTCTGGTTTGATTCTGTTTTCATTTCTATTGGAAATACCTTGGGGAAGTTCTTGGAGTTTGATAAATCCTTTGAGCAAACTGACGATCTTAGTGTGGCACGGATCTTAGTAAGCCTTAACCCTCGAGAAGGGCTTGCAGAAGCCATGACACTAAAGTATAGAGAGATGGAGTTCGTGCAAAAGCTGGATTATGAAAACTTGCCATTCTGGTGCCATCGATGCCATAAATATGGGCACTTGGCCAAAGAGTGCCCTCTGGGCCATCGCCTTCGAAGGAACCCTCTCAAAGTGCCCCGAAGGCCAGCGGTTTTTCCTGTTTCGAACACTGGTATGGACCTCCCAAAGGAACCAATGGAGGAGGTTTTAGAGGATGCTTTGGAGGTTGTGACCTCTGGTGCCCCTTTGCAGCAGTTTGATCCCGCCCGGTCTCTAGAGCAAGCACCTGTGTTGAATGCCTCTCAGATCACTCCGACAGCTGGGACAGTGAGGGATTCACAGGCGGGTATGCCTCTTTCTTTCCCCTTTTCCTTATGTTTATCTAATTTAGATTCTACCTCTGCTGTTTCGATGCCTTGCACCTCCGGGCAGCTTCAGATGGAGTTTTCATTTTTAAATCTGAACTCTCCACCAGTTGACAGTTTAGTTGTTTCGGTACCTTCGTCCTCTGGAGATCCTCTGTCCTCTAAGATAGAATCCCTGATCCCTTGTCACTCCATGGGTTCTACTCCTTCCTCGACCGCTCCCCCCTATAACCTGAGATCGTTAGCTTTTCGTCCTAGGAAAGAGTCAGCTCCTGGTGGTCTAGAGCAGGATTTGGTGCCAATCGGGCCCAGGAAAACCAGAGGTAGGAAATCCAATATGTCAAAGGCTAAACAGAAGGAAATAATTGATATCGTTGACGGGAAACAAAAATCCTTGACTGGGGTGCTTAGAGCAGCAAATCCACCCCTTGACATTTCGAAATGATTCTTCTTTCCTACAACTGTAGGGGGTTAGCTAGTCAACCTAAAAAACTAGCTTTAAGGGACTTAATCAGACACTACAACCCAGATATTCTTATGCTTCAAGAAACCCTAGGTAAAGGGGAGGAAATTATAGCACTCCTTTCTAAATTGATGCCAGGCTGGCTCTTCCAGGCCCTTGATGCAGATGGCTGCTCTGGTGGTTTGGTCACAAGTTATAGAGCAGGAAATCTTAGAGAAATTTCTACTTGGGGGTTTGATCACACTCTGGCGTTGGAGCTTTACTCTAAGGAGCTCTGCCTTCCCCTTCTTCTTCTCAATGTTTATGGGCCCTGTCAGGAAAGGGAGATGTTCTGGTCCTCCTTTTTCCAAAAGTCCTTTCTTAACCATCCAAATTTGATCATTGGAGGAGACCTAAACTTCTCACTGGGGGTCTCTAAATCGTGGGGGGAAAATACTAGAGCGGACCCTCTAACAGACTTTTTCCTTTCCAAGATCACCTCTTCCCATTTGATCGACTTCTCGCTTCTTAAAGCCAAGCCTACTTGGCGAAATAAAAGAGTTGGTGATGACTGGGTTGGGAAGAAACTGGATCGCTTTCTCTTGGGTGAAGTTCTATCTGAGAAATTGTCTATTTTCCGGCATTGGGTGGGTGAAGGAGGCCTGTCCGATCATTTCCCGATACTGTTGGAGGCAAAAGGAACTCTTAAAAAACCTGGGTCCCCATTTAAATTTAATGCCTCTTGGCTGACATATGACTCTTTTGTCTCTCTAGTCCATACCACTTGGAGGAAGGATGGGATATTTGATGAGGAGAGTTTAAGTCGAAGTAAGGCGTTCATG
This sequence comes from Pinus albicaulis, assembly GCA_034641835.2. Classification (NCBI taxonomy): domain Eukaryota; kingdom Viridiplantae; phylum Streptophyta; class Pinopsida; order Pinales; family Pinaceae; genus Pinus; species Pinus albicaulis. The sequence goes on from CM076576.1 coordinate 164,072,753, forward strand.
AATAACCTGAAGCATTTGAAAGCTGCAACTAAAACTTGGGCTACCCAAAAGGCTTTGCACGAAGATGAGGAACTAAGGGTCATAAATGCCGAACTTGAGCTCTTGGAAGCCCCGGATGGGGGAGGCTATGCCACAGAGGACTCTCGTGACAGAATCCAGGAGCTTAAGGCAGCCAGAAGGAAAATTCTTCAAGTAAAGGAGGAAAGTTGGCGTTTAAAGAGCAGGGCTATCTGGCTTCAAGCGGGGGATGAAAACACAAAATTTTTCCAGCAATATGCAAAAGGAAGGAAGAATTTAAATACCATTTGCGAAATGCCAAAATAAAATGGGGAAAAGGCTCAGTCTTTTGAAGAGTTGGCCTCCCTTGGGGTTGCTTTCTTCAAAGTCCTTTTTAAAGCCCCTGCTGAAGCTTCAATTGCTGAAGTTATAAGAGTAGCTCAATTTTTCCCAAGATTCATTGAAGATGAAGGAAATGATCTCTTGATGGCACCGATCTCCAAGGATGAAGTGGAATCTACCCTAAAATCGATGCAAAAAGAGAAAAGCCCAGGACCGGATGGTTGGACTGTGGAATTTTTTCTCCACTTTTTTGATTTTCTGGGTGATGACTTGACTGCGGTGGTGGAAGAATCTAGGGTCTCAGGCTTGGTCTACCAGCCTCTCAATGCTACTTTTCTGACCCTTATCCCCAAGTCGGATCACCCTTCCTCTTTTAATGACTTCCGTCCCATCTCACTTTGCACATGCTTATACAAGGTTATTGCAAAGATTGTTGCCTCTAGACTAAAACCGTTCCTCTCCAAAAGCATTTATGTGGAACAGTTCGGTTTTTTGGATGGGAGACAAATCCACGAGGCTGTGGGAGTTGCCCAGGAAACCCTTCACAGCCTAAAAAGAAGCCGGAAAAAAGGGGCCATCATCAAAATTGATCTCTCTAAGGCCTACGACAGAACCAGTTGGATGTATCTAAGGCTTCTCCTAACTCATCTGGGGTTCAGGGATGACTTTGTAAGGTGGATCATGGCGTGTGTTACCTCAACTTCGATCGCAGTTCTGATAAATGGTGCTGCTTCGGTCTTCTTCAACCCACAAAGGGGCCTACGCCAGGGATGCCCTCTCTCTCCCCTGCTGTTCCTGCTAGCAGCCGAAGGATTAAGTTTATTGATCAAAGCGGCGAAGAGACAGGGTGATATGAAAGGGATTGAAGTTGGGCTAAATCTCTGGGTGACCCATCTCCTTTTTGTTGACGACATACTCATTTTTAGTGATGGGAGTCGGGAGGATTGCTGCTGTCTTAAAAGGCTCCTAGACCTTTTCTTAAAAGCCACGGGTTTGGTCATAAATGATCAGAAATCTTCTGTCACTACAGCAGGACTCTCAACTCTCGAAGTAAACAGAGTAAAGGAGTTACTCTCGTTTGAAGCAAAGTCCCTTCAGGATCTGTTCAAATATCTTTGTTTTAAGCTGAAACCTGACTGCTACAGGGCGCAAGATTGGAGTTTGCTCCTGGCGAAAATTGAGGACAGAATGAAACATTGGAGTTTCAAATGGCTGTCAAGGGCAGGCAGGCTTGTGTTGATTAAATCTGTGGTTTTGGCTATTCCAGTTTACTGGGCTAGTCTCATTTGGGTGCCTAAATGTATTTTGCTGAAAATAAACAAAATTTGTAGCAGATTCTTATGGGCTGGACAAAAGAAGGATCATGTCTCTCCTTGGGTTGCCTGGGATAAAATTGTCAGACCAAAAAAATGGGGTGGGTGGGGGATTAAGGACCTATTCCCTTTCTCTCAGTCTTTAGCTGCTAAACTAGCGTGGAGGCTGATTGTTTCAGATAACCTTTGGACTGCTGTCACTAGAAGGAAGTATATTGACCCAGTCTCGCCCCTAGAATGGATCAGACAGCCTTTCAAATCATCAAAGAACTCCTCTGTGGTATGGAAAGCTTTGGTGGCAGCTGTACAGATTATTGAAAAAGGCTTGGCATGGAAAGTGGGCGACGGTAGATCCATAAGGCTAGGCAGGGACCCGTGGGTGGGCTGCTCGGACTCCTTTTCCCTTTCAAGAGATCTGCTCGAGCATTTAAATAACAGAGGCCTTTTCTCTCTCAGTCAAATTGCTGATAATGCAAACTCATCGATCTGGCGGCAGGAGTGGTTTTCAGTGGATGCTCTTGCTCTAGAAGAAAGATTGCATGATGAATGGGGGGCTTTTCGCGCAAGTCTGTTGAACTCACATATTCGTATTTCAAATCAGCCGGATGAGCTGAGATGGGTGCACTCTCAATCAGGCTTCTACTCTCCAAAGATGGGATATGATTGGCTCATGTCTCAAAAAGGGTGGGAGGAGCCAAACTGGTGGGCCAAGCCATTGTGGAAACTGAAAGGGCCAGCAAAGACTCGGCTGTTTTTCTGGTGTGTTCTTCAAAAGAACGTACCTACTTGGGATCTTCTCCAAAAAAAGGGGAAGATAGGTCCTGGGTGGTGTTCCTTGTGCAAGGAGAGTGAGGAAACTCTCCAGCATATTTTCCTTGCCTGTCCTTTCTCAAAAAGCCTCTGGAACGAAATGTTAAGACTAACTAAGGTCCCCTTTTGTTGGGAGGGGGAGGAGATATCAGAGGCCTGGAATAATTGGTGGCAGCAGGCTCTCAATGACAAAGTCAGAACGATGCCCCTGTTGGTTGTTTGGGGAATATGGCTAGCCAGAAATCACCGAATCTTCAAAGACTCTTTCTTCCCCATCGCCAGATTAGCAGCTGAAGGAGTGGCCATATATGAAAGCATACCACTTCCATCTAATTCTCCGAGCATTAGACCTGTCCTGGCAGAAGAAATAAAGGGCTCCATTCCGTGGGCTTATTTCGATGGAGCCTCAAATATAAACAAGAATTGTGGAGCTGGTTTGGTCATTCACTTTCCCTCTGGAATTTCTCTCAAAGCTTTACATTTGCTTCTTTGTTGGCTCTCTTTGTGCAATGTGCGGGAGGTTCAGATCTTTGGGGACTCTCTGAATACAATCAAGTAGGCCAATGGATCGCATCTTTGCAGGAATTTTCTCTTATCTCCTTTGCTTGCTGAAATTATTCGTCTTAAAAGTTGTTTTTCTGAGCTGAAAATTTGTCACATTTACAGGGAAAGAAACACAGAAGCAGACAGCCTTTCTAAAAAAGGCATTGAGCAGGTTTTGGACGCATGGTCAGTTGAAGAAGTAGTTGATGGGGTGGCAAGGAGACTTGCTCCTCCTGTTTTTTCTTAATTCGGGAGCTGTCGACAGCTCTTATATACTCTCTAGTTCGTTTCTTTTCAGTTTGTAAATTTTTGCTGTAAAAACTATTATGAATATTTCAAAACTGCTTATAACTCAGCGTTGTTTTCTGCTTATTGGAGGCCTGAGCACCTGTACTTTACTTGACAAAAAAAAAAACTTTCAGCCAGCATAGTGTCTACTCGCTGGTCTTTGGACTATTGTGGTTTTCAGCCTACCCTGTTTCGGTGTTTTTTCCTATATGGAAGCCGGGGGTAGCTTACACCACAGTTTTGAGCTTATACAATAGTTTTTGTCTACAGGGCTGTAGGGTGGATATCCTGATATCTTCCTACAAACAACGGCTTATGGATTTCTCTGAAAGGGAAAGGACAATGCACTGCATATGCTATGTAACCCTCTTATATAAATAGAAGGTTCGCTTTTTTCTGTGGAAAAAAAAAAATAGTCTCATCCTGGTCATTTTTGACCTCTGGTAATAATTGTGTATATATGGTTATCTCTTCCAGGTTTCTCTTTTGGTGCATGAAAAAGCTCTTATTCTAATATTTTTGTTATTAACGGAAATTTATAGACTAAGTTTACAACAATAAAAAATAGTGTATTTGATATCATTTTGTTATTAATGGAAATTTATAGACTAAGTTTATAAAATAGTGTAATTCTTTTTTTTTTTTATTAGATGATACATTATTCCTTATTTAACTAATATTGATTGGTAGTGTATTAGGGAAATATCTCCAACCATCTACTCTAAGCTCTACATTATTTTATTTTATTTTTAACTTTTAAAAAACAAGTTGGGTAATATGTTTGTACTTTAACAAATTTCACATTTGAATGTAACATTTTCATACCATTTAATTTTTCCTAACAACCCTAACCTCATAGATTTGGAAAACCTTCATTTAAATTTAATTCACCAAAATTTTAGTATAAGTGATAATCATTTTTATTTTCTTTTTTTCCACTTAGTTAATATACTTGTTGAAGGTGCCACGATAAAATTTAGTACTTATATGATGTACAGCCCTAACCATCAAGGAGCTAGTCTTGTTCAACCTGGGAAGTCTACCCACTATCATCACAATAACTCTTTCTTTCACTTTTGGTTGGCACTTCTTCAACTCAAGGAGGGATTCCCTAAATATGTAACTGCTATGGCTATAGAATGGAGGTACAAGGTGATCGTTGAAGTGTAGGCCCAAGCAAAAAGCATGGTTGTAGCATAGGTTGAAGAAAGAATGATGTGACAACCCAAAATATGATGACAAATACGAAGACCAATGGCCAACAAATCTCGAACAAAAATGGAGTCAAGGAAATATGGATTGAAGAGGATAAAGTAAATGTGAGCCCATTTTTCATCCCAAGTGGGGCAACTCAATTGGAAATCGCCTTGATAATGAAGTGATTTGTTCCTTGAGATTCCAAGTTCAAACCTCCCTATGGATCAGCCAACAAGAAATATTACATGACTTCTAACAATAGCTAGTTTTAATAGGTGCAAGATAAACACAATATCAATAAGAATAAGAGAGATTGTATCGTCACATAACACCATCCAAATTACAAGATGTTTCATTATTAGGTCTCCATAAATTCTACGAGAGTTTCCCACAACAATAAACAACACACATGAGTATGAGTTATACACATGAAAACCTCACATAAACAAGATGTTATGCCTCTAATTTTACATTAAAATCCAATTTTGTGATGTGCAAATGTAGCCTGAGGAGAAAGATTTTCAAAACCAAAATTCTAAACCACATTACAAAGGAGAGAAATCTCCTCTTTATAGAGGGAATCTCATCTCTTATCTTAAAAAATAGTAATATGTTAACTCCATGGCAACTCAAAGAAAATGTAAAAATGGAGTATTTATATCCCTCCTGATCCATTTTTTACCATGCCAAACTATCGAGATGCTAGAATCTTAAAGAGAAATCACCCTTACCCAAAAACAATAAGTAAATTACATCAAAATTCTAAAAGAGAGTGCATGCAACTAAAAATTGGCATGATAACCAAGTCAACATGCAAAAGGTCCACATTGAATTTGCCCTGCGAGATGCATGTAACACACCCAATCCCCTCTAAGCCTCTTTAAGGGTACGAGCCACTCATGCCCAACACCCAAGCACACTTTATGGAGGTGATGATATCCTAATTTCCTCTTCTATTAACCATATCAAACCTCCTTTTATAATTCCATCATCATTTTTTATCTATTGGGAGCTTTATGATGATATAAATTTCATCTCATTCTGAGCTCGGAGGATAAGGTTATGGCCCTTAGAAGATTTGCCAATTTTTTCCATGACAACATACATATAGCAGACACATGGATAACATGTTTCAGTCTAGTGCCCACATGTCACCATTGTATAGTTCCATGCCTACATGCCAGACATGTCAGCTACCAAGTCACATTTGGATCTGAGTTTTCATTTATCCTTCCTCGTGGGAAAGATCTCTCTAGCCAATAAGTTCAACGTCGGGATTTTTAGAAATTCAAATTCTAAATTCCAAGATTCATGTCATCTTCCATGACATATTTCCATCTGAGCCATCCACATCAAACTTCTATACCTTTGTATGCCACCTCAGCATGCCATATTACCCTAACTTGTCATCATGCCACATTAGCTTTACATGCTAGCTACCACATCATGCCCCTACTCATATGCACGACCAGGGGTTTTCTTATGTGGACTCCATGTGTCCAACATGTGCTTTGTCTAGCTTGGATCCAGATTCAGTTTATGATTTCCAAGTTTAGACCTCGTTTATTGGCTATGTCCATATCTCAAATAGGTTATGTAACTCTATTGTTAGGTTTCCTCCACACTTTAGGTTCCAATATTACAAGGTTCCATCCATATTCCCATTAGCCATCCAAATATTACAAAGGCTAACAATGAAATAGGACCCAAAATGCCCATATAATTGAATATTTGACATCTTGACTATGATAATAACTAAATGTGCAACAAATACTTGAATGCCTGGATATCCAGATATGTAGCATTCAACCTCATTTAGGCATATGACCATTGGCCCTTTTTCTCCTTTGTGCTAAGCCTTAACCATAGCCACAACTATCCCATATAACTAATGGATAGGGATAACTCTAGACACCAAAGTTAACAATGTTTGTAAGCCTCCCAATTTCATAATTTGAGCCTCCTCTTAACCAAATCCAATTCAAAAGGGCCAATGACTTTGATCGTATCCTTTTAAGGGCATGGAGGCCTATCTCTCAAAGATCACGACTCTAATGATTTCCCTCTAACATAAATACAATATGACCTCTAGGTCTTCTTATCTCAAAATAGCGATACATTTTAGATGCTCTGCCACACAAGTATCCCAACATCATTTATTAGCATTCACACTCATTCTAAAGGCCATCAAGCCTAATCAATCCTTTCAATAGATTATGATGGGCTTCGTTAGTTTATTAATGAACTTCCAAACACCTTATATTAGTCGTTCTATGAAGATTCCTTCCTCTTAGTCTTCACTCTAAAATCAAGGCATTTGCTTGTGTATTCAGTTCCACTTCATCAATGGGAAACTTTGTTTATATGCAACATATTCATGGCATATTTTTCCTATTTGGAGAAAAACCAACATCCATGGTTGAGACGCATTGAGAGTCCTCCAAAACCATTTAGCCATCATGGTTATTCAAGGGATTGAGTGGATTGACAACATCTATCTTCTTATCCATAACGTCTTTCTTGTCTAAAAGTCTATTACAAGTACATAAAGGCTAGATAAACTACTAACAATTTCTATGATATTTGTGCTTAATAAATCATTACATTAAGAGATTAGCCATAAAATATATATTACAATACCACATACAAATTTAACACGCAAGCATGCAAATATACACATCTACTAACATCATTTATATTTTATTCAATATGAATTACATTATAGATTTGATGTCCACAAGGACACTTATTTAATCAAGATACAAAGCTACTTACAATTGATAAAGGGTGAGCCACTTTCCACCCAACCATAGGCTCAACTGAGTTTTCTATTCTTTGTAGCTCATCACCCCCGAGCCAGACTATGAAGTTGTGAGGGGAAATATCTCATTTAGACAATAAAGATGGGGTCGTGAAGGCCACTCTCCTTCATTGCTACAAATTCAACAATTTTTCTGAGAATCCCACTAAGCTTGGAGCCTACATAGATGTTTTGGGTGGTTTCTTAGTTGTCTTGCATAGCACAAAGGGAGCCCCTTCACTACCCACCTATTCCTTAGCAACCTCCCTTTTTAGATGCTTAGTATCCCGCCTAAAAAGAACCCAAAAAGCAACTATGTATCAAGATACAAGGGGTGAAAGGATGAAGGCCACTTTTTCATCTACATAAAATCAAAATTTCACTTCACAACCAATGAAGTATGAGCCTACACTTAACTAAGGATGGTTTCTCAATTGTCTTGCATAACACAAATGATCCCCTTCACTACTTCATTGGTCCCTTTGGGACTCCACTCTCAATGCCTCAATGCTCTACCCAACAAGCACCCAAAACATATCTCTTCACAATAGCTCAGATTTGGGACACTCACACTATATTTCCTTAGTCCAAAGCTGGATCAAATAATCCCTCATTGTGTTTTCATCACCCAACAATAACTCTAACACTCGTTTCTAGCTAGACGCATTCATCATACCTATTCTCATGCAAAGTAATTCTCTACACATGAAAATCCTCATTCTCTGCTCTATATACACACGTCAAAAACACCTCTATTGCCATGTACATGAGAGAACTCTTCTCTTATGCACATTGGAACATTTTCTCAGTTCTCTTCCTCCTAAGAGCAACCCTTATTTTCCCTTCGTGGATGCTCAAAGGATTGAGGATTACTTGTCTCCCAAACCTCCTTGGTTTCTTCTCAATACAATTTTGTGTCAAATACACCAAATTCATGGTCAAATTAGAAGCAAACCCCTAGAAGTATCTGGATGTACTATACCCATCCCTAGATGAGACAGTTGGGTACAATCCTGACTACTTCCATAATTATGGCAATTGGTAGTTCAAAAACCAAATCCTTCCTAATAATTATTTTCTTAGGAATTTGTCAATCTTGGACTTTTTGAAAATTTGGCTCAATCAATTAATTTATTGGTAGGGATTATGTCAATAAGCCATATTTTCTACCATATCCCCCTTACTAGCTTCCCTCTTTATCGTGGCTTTTCATGGTCTATATCAGGCTCAACCTCTTCATTAGTAGTTTGGCATTTTACATTAAAAATATAACTTACAAGTGTTCTAGGTCTTTAAACCAATCACATTTGAATTCCCACATAGTGCATTAACATAATTAATTACAATATGAGTGGGGGATTAAAGGCTAGGGTGTTACAGTGCATGCATGCATGCAAAACTATAATAAGATAACTTCCACATAGGAGGATGTGCTCAAAGTGTAGGTTTTAACTCGGTATAGTTAATTATTGCAAACATGTTCTTAATAAAATAAAAAAAGATACAATGGCACACATGCACACACATTTAACACAAAGATTTTAACCTAGAAACCTAGATTAGGAAAACCAAAAAGATATTTTAGATATTTTAGTATATTATCTCTTTAAATTATTACAATACGAAATGTAAATCCCACAACATCCATAAACCACCCATTTGTTAACCCTAGATTAGAATACAATTGTATTTCCTTAACTAAAATTGCAAAATGGGCTAAACTACGATGCACCATAAAAACCACTAAAAATGAAAAACGTGTGTCGAAAACTACGAAAAACAGATGCAAAAACCTACCCAGTTTTTATTTTCAAGGTTGCTACCAATATACCTCCACACACAAGAGCTTCCACCCTATTACAATCCCTCGGGAAAGGGGGGATTCTACCACGCTGTGATCCCCCTTACTACGCCTGACGCAACAAATCATGCATAGGGATAGTCATGCAAAGATTCATATAATGCATTTTCAACACAAGGGTCTACCTACAAGAGCCCACTAAGTGTGCCTTATAAAATGCAAGAGTGATAAACACAATAAATGATATTCCCAAGAGAATGCTCTGTAACAACCATCCAAAAATAATTGGTGGTCCACAAGATGCATGCAACCAATCCAAATGTGTGAATCCCAAGGAAACCAACTCCATGGATGAATTCACAAAGTGCCAAATAGATGAAATACTTCATAAGAAAGCAAGTGGTCAACCCTCAAAATAGTAAATGGACTATCTCCACATGTGTGTCCTCCAAGAAGAAGCTCCAAAAATAAAATAGAAAGACCAAGAAAGAGCATGCAAACTGGCACATGTGGCCCCCCTCAAGCTCTATTGGCATGCAAGATGCATGCAAGGGGACACTTGTCACTCTCATATGCCACATGCTCCTCAATAAAAACCCCTCCATAACAAACTATAATAAAATAATATATATGCCACGTTAAAGAAGTAGGGGAATTCTCTAATAGAGGTCAATAGATGTTAAATGTAGTTGAAATATTCATGCAATAATGTTGAGAGAGAACTTGGGAAATGTGCACCCTAGAAAACTATGTCATTTATGTTGAGATTCATCAATATGATGATCCTAGTGAAAATTAAGCACCTACACTAGGATGGAGCCTCAAGCTATTTTTAGGTGGAAGTCTACTTTTAGAATGGATGATAAAATTATATTTATAGAGTATGTCTATTTATAGATGGTGAGCAAATTTTATTATAGATGATGTTCTATTTTTAGATGTATGTGCAAAGTCTATTTATAGATCGCATGTCTATTTATAGATGCATGTCGACTATTATTATCCCTTAATAATAGTTGGACAATAAATATTAATCTATTCTCGTGGAGCACTTGGAATCAGTTAACTGAAGTGGCAAACCAGTTAGCTGAAAGAATTTCAAGTTCAAAGGTTGGTTGGTGGGACATGCAAGTGGACTTAGTTGTAACTGAGTGATTCGAAGTTGTAACAGAGTTGGATGTGTGTTTATGTGGGTTGTAAAGTATTTTAACTCAGTTAAGTGAGTTAAACTTAGTTGTGCTAGTTGTAACTGAAGATACACTAGTGAGAGATCAGTGAATTAAATATTAAATTAATTCACATGGAGTGATCTCACATGAAACTAAAGATTTACTATTGTTAACTACATGCATGTCAGATCCAGTGGAGACCCAGTTGAGAGGTAGGTGAAAGGGACAGGTGACTATCAGTTGTACTATATTGGATTGCACTCTTGTAAGCCAAACACACATTGGATATGCTCATGAGTATTGCGCAGTCAAGGAGGGTATGATTGCATCGAATTGGTCTTTGTAATCAACTTGGATTGCGTAGTGGAGGCAGGTTGTTGTGAGGCAGAAATTTGGCTAAGCCATTTGCCAATTTCTGCAAGACAGTGTGAGACGATTGTATATTGTACTGAGAGCTCTTGGATTAGGGTTTTATATGAGATTGTTTCATGATCCATGATATATACATAATATATGATAGTGGGGTTTTTAGCTTTATTCTTTCCCGGTAAAAACATCTGTGTTATGTGTGAATGATATTATGTATTTAACAGTGGCATATAATTGTTAGATCAGGAGAATTCAGGAAATACATAATTGTATTAAAATTTCTACAATTTAACTACATCAACTGTGACTCACAATCAATAAAATAACTTTCATATAAAGTGCACCTTGAAAAGAAGTGTCAAAGTGGTGAGCCTCCATCAAAACATGTTTCATTTCCAAAATCATCAACTAGCTCCCAATACCATGTGCATAAGAGAAAGGGGACCTAGAGAACTATGTTTTGGTGGTTACACTCATCAATAAAATATCAAAATACTCCTCCATATCCTATGTCATAAAGATGTCCAACCAACCAAATAAGGTGTGCCTTGGGGAACTTTTTTAGTCTCAATCTCTCCAATAATGATAAAATAAAACATGTAAACCTAAAAAATTATGCCCAAGAGAGGAGAACTCCATCCAAAAGATTGAGTCTCCTCCAAATAAGCCCCTTTAAGTATGAACCACTGCTAAGTGAAACATAGTACTCAATCAATTAACCTTAATCTAAATTAAATGAATTAAATTTACCATCTAATGGCTAAATCAACCTCAACATGTGCGCATAAAGGTTAATGCTTTGATAGAACCATAATCCCAACTCTTATTAGTCACCAATAGTTAAATCAACATGAACATGTGTACCAACATGGATGTGTGCTCCAACAAGTCTTGTACCATGCAAATAAGTTATATCTCCTAGAGAAGCCCCACCATGATAAAAACATAATGATAAAATAAAAGTTCAAGCTAAGCTTAAACCTAGGGAACATCGCTAAAGGCTATGGCATAATTAATACCTCATCAACCTTAAGAAAATTTTGATCATTAAAAATGTATATAGTACCCCCCAACTCTAACTTAAACTTAGAAAAAAGCATATCAACAACAATACCAACATCATTAAACATGTTCCATCTAGGTGATGTCTAGAAAATGTTATAATGTTAAGTCATATCACCCAGGGAAATCCAACCTAGGAAAAATGTATTACCACAACACATCATCTAACCACATCAACATCATCTAACAACATCATTACATTAGGAAATGCTAACCCGTCAAATCATAAAATATATCCCCACCACACATCCAACACAAGAGGATTGTGTAGAACACCCACATAATAACACAAATAATACAACATTACCATGTAAAAGTCACTAGGAAGCTCCAACAACATCGTGAAACATATACCTCCCAATACCATCCTCTGATCCCTTGGGGGCCTAGAACCATCATTCATGAACAAGATGCAACACATTCAATATAAAAAATTTATATATACCAAAACCACACCATGATGAGATAACATGTTTTATAACCATCAAATGTGCAACCGGAAGCTAATCAACAAGACAAACACATGTTAGAATATCACTAAACCAATAAGCACACTCATTCAACCAAGGAGAAGTGAGACTTCCCCATCCAAATACCTCCATCAAATGCCAAGAAGAGAAAGGGTTCCATGAAGATGCACTGCTCTAGGTTGGTCTAACGCTCCAAGGTACCAACTACAAATCTTTGTTATTGTGATCAAAATTACAATGTGGACCTCATAAAATATGAGGTATAACATAAGGAAATTTCATTTTTTTTCAAAACCTCTTATATCTAGAGGTGAATTGACAAATTTGGAAGTTGAATCCACTTCACAGTTGAGATGTCTTCCATTTAGCCAAGGTCAAAATCATTAATTTGGAGTTTGTTAAAAAAAACTGAGAAACACCATAGCCAAACTGAGTCCTTAGTAAGGATGGAACCCTTATCGTATATATATTGACGTCCCATTATTTAAAAACCCTTCAATGAGAAATACATAAAAAAATACCTTCATAAAATTTACACCAAAATTTTGCATATTTGAAACCAAATCTTCCAGCTATTCACTTAAGCTTTTGACAATTCACTTGAAGCTTTTGCATATAACTTGAACCAAAGCTTTGAAACTGGTTGATTTGCATTCAACCAAAGCTTTACAATTCGCCTAAAAAATTTTACATATAAACTTGAAGCCAAGGCTATGGGGGCATTAAATTTAAAAATATTGGGAAATAATTCCAATTCATAAGACTAAAGTCTAAGTCTAAACCAATAACCTTTGCAATGTAACCACCAAACTTAACCTTGCTTTTCAAGTGAAAAACTTCACAGGGTGTGATTTTACACCTTTTTATTTCCAAATTGGAGACATCGTTCATTCTATTAAAGAAGGAGTACAGGAAAACAAAATTACATAGCTTGATGGATTCGAACAGATAATAGATAGGATCCATTCATAAAAAATACATCAAAAAATAAACAAAGATCAGACTGACCGCCACATAACTGAATCAGTGAAAATACGGGTACAACAGGAAATAAAATATGGACTATAATATGCTTATTAGTCCACCTATAGGAAAAACCAGATAAAATTTTATGAATACACTGCCCAACCAACTTATAAACATAATAAACGATGATCAAACGAAGATGTAGGACCTATAGTCCATCTAAATCGGCTACATGTCGTTTGGAATCTAGAAGGACCCTTTCCTAATCAACTGAAGTCCCTTTCGTTCCTCAAAGAAGATTTTTCCTTCATCCTCGTGCAAAGCTTTTTCAGATAACAGGTCAACTTGGTTATTCCATTCTCTAAGGATGTGATGGAAAGTCAAAGATTGAATGAGGCCTTTTAGATGAAGGATATGATTCAACTAGTGGCTTAAGGAGAGGATTGTTAAGAAACCCTTTCCCAATAACGAGTCCACCACACATTTTGAATCCCCATAGATGTGGATCGAGGAAATTTTCAAGGAAGTCGCCACAAAAAGAAGGGCCTAAGCAGTTGTCACTTCAACCTTAGTATTTGAGCCAACTCCAACGTTTAAACAATTGTAGAAAGAAGTTTTATCCAGAAAGAATATGGTTGCACCACTTCCACAGACCCATGCTTGATACACACCATCAAAGAACCCAACATATGTAAAAAGGGTGCCAGAGGGAAAAAGGAACATACATTTTCCAAGAGGGATGCAAGGCTTAGCATAGTCATAAAAGAAACCTAAAATCTAGCCAAGAATATCTGCATTTTCTTTGGGCCTTCCTTCGAAAATGTATTTGTTCCTATTTTTCCATACTCCCTAAGCAATGAATACTCGGGAGTGTTTAGAGTGATCCGATATTCTGATCCCACCAGTGGAGGCATCGATCCAATGGCTCATTTGGCTCAGTGACCTTGCTTATTTGAACCCACACAAAATCACACAGTGCTATGTAATTTAATATGTCATGAAATACCTAAGTGAAATAATTAATACATTTTTTTAATCCAAAGGGTCAAAATGTAAGAGATTTCTCGTCTTCGTCATGTGGAAATAACTACACGTATGTGTTAGGTGGCATTACTATATTCAGAAATAAAATAAAATGTATTTATGGTATCACGTGCATGGTTCGTTGAAGAAAACCAGCCGCAACTTTGTAAATTTAATAACCGAAGATTATATTAGCAACATTAAAGTAATATTTAAAATTATCTTAAATCTATCTTTGGATTAAGCGGTGGGTCGCACCATCAACCCACACAAATCATGATGTAGTTTTGTCAACTAGTCTTATTATTCATGCTCTTTTTTAATGGCCTCTATACATTTTGGTTTAGAATATAATCACTAGTAAAAATTATTAATCATCAATATCCGAGAGGTTAGAGTATACTAGTTTAAAGATATGATTTTGTTTGAAATTGTGGAAGTGAGGCGGTTTAATCTTCGATTTAGTAAATGTCAATTTATTGTGATATCAATTTTTATGAATTTATATACTTTTATGATTTTATTTAATTGATGTCGAATCCTTTAATAGTAATAACAAGGGACCACTATAAAACATTTGAATTGACGAGTGGGATTCAATATAGAAAAAATTGACATTCAAAAATATACTTTACAATTTAGACAATAGGATATGAAATAGTCCACATGGCGGAGAGTAAAACCATCCAACTTTGACTATAGCATTCGTTTTCCGTTGACTCAATATTAGTTTCTTTTGACCTCCATTGTATTCTATGTTTTAAACAACCATTTAAAAAAATACTCTATCAAACATGTTTTTACACAAACTTTCAGTTTCAATGTCTTATTGTAGGGAAGATGACATGATTTTTGTAATTTCTATTAAAAACTTACGATAAAAAGGTGTGTACTTCTATTCGGTGTTATTTTAATGCTAGTTTCAATTAAACATTAATTCAAGAAACATTTGATGTTCTGAATACTTTCAATTAAAACATAAGCCAAACCCAAAGAGTGTCGTGTAACTATGTTAGCCACCTGTGTCTTGCAGTATGTTAGCCATCTGTCAGGTTGCAACAAACTCAGTACTTGGCTTTGCTTTTCCCATCTTAACCCTCAAGGCTTTGTCTCCTCTGAAGGCTCGACTCAAGGCTTTGTCTCCGGCTCGACTCATCTCATCCTCGTGAGTAGCAAAAGGATGAAGGCTCGACTCATCCTCATGAATGCATCGAAGTAGCAGTCTCAAGTCTCACCGAAGTAGGAGTCTCATAGCCCAATGAAACTATGAGGAAGAGTAGCAATCTCACTGGAGTAGGAGTTTCATAGCCCAATGAAGCTATGATGAAGCTATGAGGGAGAACAATGGAGCAATAAGTCCTGTAAGTCAGAAATTATTGCATTCTCTCTCAGAAACAGAAAACAAAAAGTACTGCATTCTCTATCAAATATAAACATATGGTTGTAGGTAATGCTTATAGTGCAATTATTGTAATTATTGTTGTATTATTAAAATAACAGAAATTATTGTAATTATTGTTGTATTATTAAAATAACAGAAACGACCGCATTCTCTATTATACAAAAACTACAGAAATAGTTGCTTTAGTAATTAATTTCTCTCTCAGAAACATAAACTATTGCATTCTCTATCATACATGTGGTTGTAGGTAATGCTTACAATGTAATTAATGTTGTATTGTTAAAATAACAGAAACTACTACTCTCTATCATACATGTGGTTGTAGGTAATGCTTACAATGTAATTAATGTTGTATTGTTAAAATAACAGAAACTACTACTCTCTATCATACATATGACAAAAATAGTTGCTCCAATAATTCTTTCATTTGGTGATTCTTGAAGCATTCCTAAATTAAAAAACTGTGAAAACAACTATATTATAAAAAAACAACTTGTAATTCTTATTTCATAAAAATAACTTGATATTACCTGATCCAGTAACCATATGGGTGATGGCAAGGAAGAGGGTGGGGTTCGAATTCCTTTATTGCATACAGAGCTCCTGAGTGGAAGTCATTAAAGAAGAAGGCGTTGGGCTTTGGCCATAAGGCAGATGTATATAGTTCTGACTTTCTCGTTCTTGAGCTTCTCAACTATAGACATTCTTATTCTTGAGCTTCTGACGAGCAAGACACCATCGCCATATTTTATCCATGGCGGCTCAACTGACCGGTGGGTACACTCAGTGCGAGAGCAAGAGATGGAAGGGGGTGCCGCCAAGGACGACTCCTCCATCGAAAAATTAACGGTTTTGCTAAATGGGGCAGTCGCTTGCGTGGCGTTGTCTCAAGATGATAGGCCCACGATGGAAGAGGTTTTGAAAGTGTTGGAGGATGCCAAAGAGTGGCAGGGCTATCCTGAGGATTTTCATGGCTATATTCCAACAGAGGAGCAAGGAGGGGATAACACAGTGAACAAAGTAGGTCATAGCCGGACTAATTTTATTATTATTATTTTAAACAGGCTCTTTTCTAACAAGTAAAACCATGAAATCGTCGAAGCCTTTCAACTCCTGACCAAGCAGAGGGAGATTCATATCCAGGCGGATGAAGCAAGCTTCGTTTTAGAACCGATTGATCAAGTCAAAGAATTTGTTCCACGTCCAGTGCTAGGTGAAGTTCTGGATCGAATTGTGGATGAGTCCTTTGCAACGTATGTGGGCAGATTCAAGGGCGTAGCATGCAAAGTTGTCCCCCATTCCGTAACAAGGGAAAATAACCGGACCGAAGCTCCGTATCTGCCTTTCCTCTTCCTTCGGGCCGCTACCTGGGTCAGATGCTTGGCTAAGTGAGGTGGGGGCAGGTGGGCTACATGCAAGCCTTCCATGCCTAATCATAGGTCCTTTTCTTTTCTTCAATTTTAGGTTTATTGTTTATTTTAGTTGCACGGAAAACTACATTGCAACACCGTGTTAATTTTCTAGCCTCCTCGCATTTCAATGCTTACCCTGAATACGCGTTCTTAGTTTACTAATAAATTATGTATGCCCCACCTCTGGTCCTGCACCCTGCTTCCCGGTCGTCTCGCCCTACTTATTAGTCTCACTGAAGGAAGTGAATATTGAATCGAAGTAAGAAGAAATAACATAATAAATCACATAAGAAAATGTCTTAAACAACTATCTATGCCTTTGCTACGGGGTTAACTGCTGCATCTACGTTGTCATTCCATCAGTTAGAGGTTTCAGGGAGCCAGGCACAACCATCAAGGAGAAGAGAGATGACGTCATCAAGGAGAGAGAGTACTAATATTCCTTTGATTGTGCTCTCTCAAGCATTTTGAGAAATTGTTTGCATTCTGACCCCTTTCGAGTTGCGCCTTGGTGCTTGCCTTTAGGGACTGAAAAATTACCCATCAGCTGGTCAACTGAACCCCAAGCCTTTAGATCGATGGTCAGTCTTCTTAAAGGGTTGCACTGTTATGAGTTTGAGTCGAGCGGGGTGATCTCAGAAAAAATATATGGTGAAAGCACCACCAATAGCACCAGGAACATGAGAGACAGAGACAAAGACATGAGATTTTGTAGCGGATTTAGCCATTAGTCGTAGATCCAGTTCCATACCCACGCCTTCGGGCATCCATTCGTCAGTCTTCGAAACCCCCCTTGAGGATAGCATGGAGGAACATTTTGGAATGAAAATAAATGCTCTCATTAAGCCACCAAAAAGCCTACCCTTCTTGATTCGTATATGATTAGGTTTTAGTAGTAAGTGCCACTAACTGGATAGTAAATGTGCCTATAGGCTCCGCAGATAGCGATGGATATTTCATTATTATGGTTCTAGTACAGAAAAATATCAGACATTCGTATTTTCCCAATACTTGAAGGAAAACAATATCTATCACTCTAAGCACATTTATTTACTACATATGATATTTTTCATCGTAATTTTCAAAGTATTTTACAAATCCTATCCCAAACTACAAAATGCACTTGTATATTCAAGATAAAAAAAAATAACCTAGAACTGCAATGATGGTTATTTCATTATTATGGTTTTAGTATAAAAAATATCAGTCATTAAGCTAGAATTGCGGTAATAAAAAAAATTAAGCTAGAATTGCAATGATGGTTATTTCATTATTATGGTTTTAGTATAAAAAATATCAGACATTAAGCTAGAATTGCAGTGATGGTTCTTTCATTATTATGGTTTTAGTATAAAAATATCAGACATATTATTGCATGAAACACAGGTAAACTACTAAAGTTTAGATTGCTAATAGATAATCATAAATATTTCAGTCCCGACAAGGACTACCGCTGCTCGCAGATATTGTTTAGTTATATAGTTACTAATGAGTTATTAGTTTGAAAGGCGAAAGAATAGTTCGCTATGTTTTGAGGGTCTGTGGGTATGTGTTCTTTGCTCACAGGGGGAAGAAACAACATCTCACTTACTCCCGCGATGTTGTTTTGTTGACAACTTGTGGTGTTTCATTCCACAAATATTTAGACGTTAGTTGTCAACCACTTCATAAATTGAAATGTGGTTGGAGGCTTATTATGAGCAAAATTTAAAACACCCGTGGATAGAAAAAGCTTAGTTTATAACCATTGGTTTCTCCCTCTGGGCCCTATGGAAAGAAAGAAACCTACGTCTGTTTGAGGGAAAGAAGCGAGACCTCCAAGTACTAAAAGATATTATTTTATCAAACATAAGGAAAACATTAATAACATTCCCTCTATTAGCAGAAGTTGGCAACATGGATGATATTGAGTGTATTATAATGAAAAATTTGGGTATCCAACTAACCAAAGGTTGTGGAAATTATTCAAACAACAAACCCAGTAGAGACCCAACTCCAAATTACTTCATTCCTCCTCCGCACACCTTTTTTGTTATCAGTTTTGATGGCATCTCAAAGGGAAATCCAGGTGAAGCGGGTATCAAGGGTATATTACAGAATGCAAACTCAACCCCTTCGCATGTTTTCGCTCAATCTTATGGGATTGCTACGAACAATATGGCCAAGTACCGAGTGATCAAATGTGGCCTCCAAATCGCAGTGAAGAAGGTCTATAGAGTAATTCATATACATGGTAGTTCCCAAATCGTCATAGAAGCAATTAAGAAACTAATTATGGGCCATCCACCGGAAAAAGTTATCCATAATTGTTTCTTATAGGCAATGGCGACTAATATCCAAGCATTGTTATCAAATTTTGATTACGTTATCCCACTACATACTCAGAGGAAAGGAAAAAAGGTGCAGACTACCTAGCCAACTAGGGTTGTTGGCAAGCTGATCTTAACATCGACGCTTCACAAGATGAAATGAAATAGAAGGATGGCTCTGTACATATTAATCAAATAGTCCATCAAGAAAAGAAAATGGGTAAAAATCCCTTCCTTGATGGGGTTGATCACTAAAGGAATTTTTTTTTGAAGGAAAACACCGCTCTTCGACAGACACAAGTTCTCATAACCAATTTACTCCACATGCGAACTCTTGGCACGCATGTCCTCCACCGGCTCCAACCTCTGGCGACTCTCGTTAAGCACTTTAGGCTCCCCCACTTCCTTCACATGCTAACCGCATGGCAAGCTGCCATGTGTGTTGGGTACAATTCTTCACAGATTACAACATCAGGTGTTAAATTCTACACCTATAGACTTCGTCATAATCAACTCTTCAGGATCGGTATATTTTCTCATTCCTTTTGTCTTTGTGATCATGGTGACCTCCTCTCATGGAAGATTGGCTATCATAAGATATTTCCCTGAAAAAGCAAATTTTTCTAATTAATGGGCTCATCATGTGCTATGGTTCGGTTTACGAGAGTCTCAAGTATCTTTGGGACACATGGCTTGTGTTGTGTGCCTCCCACGAGCTCGTCTCTGTCATTTCAACCAAGCTTTCCATGTAAATAACAGTCTATAAATCCTTCATGATAGTATTGGGGTGGCAGAGGTTGGGAGGTCTTGTTTCTGCTGATAATGTCATTCTCTACATAATCAAACTAAGTTTCAAATTGGGTGGGTGGTTTCACTGTTGGGCACTCGCTCCATTTTAAGGTCCGCTTAATTTACGTTTCCTCTATTACCCATCGTATGTTTTATCATTGTATATCCTATTTCGTTCTCTAGGTAGTAGAATTGTGTTTCGTCTAGGGTGGGTGGTTTCATTGTCGGGTGCTCAACCCATATCTAGGTCTGGTTCACTCTTGTTATACTCTTACCATTTTTGCTTCGGGGAAGCTTGGAGAGCCATTAGGGGCGTGAGGGAAATGGAGTTGCGTTGGGCTACACTTCGCTATTTGAGGTGAAATAAAAGCCATTATTAGCTTATTTCTATCCTCTGAATTCAATTTCACAGATTTTTCTGCCTGTTTAGGCATATTTCTCACTGTAAAACCAATTTTAGCAACTTAATATAGCAAGGACATGCTCATTGGGAGCCTTGGACCCGGCAGATGTAGCCTAGGAGGGGTGAACTGCCTCATCATGTTGTTGTGTTGTTATGGTGAAGTTATGCTGTTGTGTATTTATGATTTAAGATGTTAAACAATAATTTTAATTAACATTCCCTCACACATAAACTCAAAAACAGTTACCAAAAACACTTTGTTTAATTTGCAATACATGATAAACACTTTGCACTCTTAATTAAATGGAAATGGATACTTTGAACAACATATACAAATAGTTTCATTTTCAGATCAAATGGTATCAGAGCTAAGGATTTGAGCCTTAGGAGCTAGAGTTTTACTCAGCATTTGTTTTGTGCAAAGACATAGTTGATTGTTTGCAAGTTTTGATGCTTACTAGGCTTAAACTCAAGAGAGGTGAAGGACACTTGGTTAGTGCAAAAAGTAATCCTCAACCAAGAAGGGCCAGAGAGCTACCTCCAAGAGTCATAGAAGCAGCTTCAAGCATGTCTTCAAGAGAGGGAGAAGCTCCTGAAGATATGGATCCCAAAGAAGAGGAACGGGTGTTCCGAAAGGCTTTCTTGGACATGACGAAGATGGTGAGGATACTCTACCAAGAAAGGAATGATAGGCTTGTTGGAGAAGGGTCTAAAAACCAGAAAGAAGGAGAGGGTTCTTCAAGAGGAAAGAAAAGTGATGACAAGTCAAAGAAAGGACATGGAGGAAATGGTGATCCACCATCCCCATCTTCATCCTCTTCCTCTACATCGTCATCCTCTACTTTGGTGAATCAATCTCACAAGTCTAAAACCACTGGTAAAAGTCCATTTTTAAGGCTTGATGTTAAATTTGAGTTGCCTATGTTTAATGGTGAAGTCAATGCAAATAAACTTGACAATTGGATAAGACAGTTGGAAGTTTACTTGAGGAGATAGAACCTTCATGATGACGACACCAAGATACAGTTAGCCTCTTTGAGAATGGATGGAGCAACATTGGTATGGTGGGAAACCAAGACCAAGGATGAAATTAAAAAACATGGTAAGATCACTTTAACATGGGTTGAATTTATTACTGCAATTAAAAATCAATTTTATCCATTAGCTCATTTACAAAAGGCTATCATGAACTGGAAAAACTTCAAACAGCTTAAGGGACAAAATGTACAAGACTACACCCAAGAGTTTAGGAGAAGAGCACTCTTATTAGGGGTAGACTTACAAAGTCAAGATACTTTGCTGAAATATATAGGTGGTTTGCACAACTAACTTAGACATACTATCCTTATGTCAATCCTACTAGTCTAGATGAAGTTTGTGTACAAGCTACGCATTTAGAGGTTAGAGGGAAAAACACTTTTGATGAGGGTAGAAACAAGCCTTTTAAGGGGGAAAACAAAGATAAAACCTTTAAGGGAAAAGGAAAAAAGAATGCATCTGTCAAACAAGAGGGTGAGAAAGTGATATGTAAACACTGTTCAAGAGAAGGCCATGAAGAGAAAATTTGTTGGAAACTACATCGTGAAAAAAGAACTCAGTTTAACAAAAACAAAGGAAGGAAGAAAACTGCAGATACTACAACTACACCACAAGTCTTAGGTGATGATTCAGGTGATGAAACCAAAATTGTAGCTATCACACCATTTTTTGGTCATCTAACCTATTATCATTAGATGGACCCAAGTACACCATGTAAGACCAATTTTACCCTAAGTAAAATTGCTTTCACTATGTCAAATAACTTAATAAAACACATTTATTAGGTTTTTTATGGTCTAAACAAGAAACCCCAAAGGGAAATATTAAAGAAATCTATATTTGTTTGATTTTCCTCATGGAATAATTAATTAAACAATAATTTAATTATTATTCCTGGTCATATTTAACCCAAAACAAGGAAATTAATTAGATAAATCCTTATTTATCTTATTGTTTTCTAGGAATAATTATTTAAATCTTATTTAAATAATATTCCTTGTTAAATATGACTAAATCATTTATAAATAATTAAATAAATCATTATTTATTTAATTATCATTCAACCACTTCCTTAAAATAATAAATAAATCATTTATTTATTTATTATTTACAAATAAAGGGATTTGACCCAAGTCAAATGCCTTTCCCCTCCAACAAATATAATAAAATATTCCATAAAAGGTGGATCTAGATTTGGTTAATATTATTTTAATCATGCACCAAGATCTAGAATGACCTTATTTTGTTATAAATAGAAGGTTTTTTCTTACCATTCATCACCTTTTGTTGCCTCTTAGATCACTCTGGATCTATACTCTTGGTCTGACTTTGAGCCCTTATCATTGTCATATTTTCTATTATTTGCTTTGTGAGCTCCCTTTGAGTTCTATGTTTGTCTGGGTTTTCTACACCAACAATAGAGAGAAATTCTAGATCTGAAGTGCTGAGGACTTCCAAGAACCCATCCCATTGAGGAGAATTGGAAACACCTTTCTTGTTTTCCTCCCAGGTGCCATTAATATAAAATTATTCAAAAAATATTGTTTTTGTCTTGTCTATTGGATGCATGGAGAAAAACCTTATTTTTACTGCTTAATGTCTTTTTATGCATAGATCTGGATTTTTGCAGCATTTGTCTTGATCAACTAACTGCAGATTTGAAGATATTAGTAGCCATCTTTTGTTGTTAGGGCTGTTTGTTATGCACAACTAAAAGGGTCTTTTTTCGTACACTTACACTAAGGATTCATCCTAACAGCAGCCATGGGTTTGAAGAGTATGAAGGGAAAGGAAACTGAAATTAAGCCAAGCACTAGTATTTCAAACTGTCATGTACAAGCTCCAAATGAGGAAGAAAGAATTGAGTTGTTCCATGTGAGGGTAGTCTCAAAACATACAAAAATTGACACACTATTTGACAGTGGGTCACAAGCAAATCTCATATCAGAAGACTTGGTCAAACAACTTAAACTTGAGACCATTCCACATCCAAAGCCTTATCCACTTGGATGGATATGCAAGGATGCAAATTTACAAGTCTCAAGAAAGTGCATATTGCTATTTGCAATTACTCCACACTTTATTGACACAGTTGAACTTGATGTAGTGCCGCTTGATATATCAGGAATTGTTTTGGGAAGTCCTTACTTATTTGACAGGAAAGCGATCTTCCATCGCCATGAAAATAAGTATCATCTCTTTAAATATGGCAAGGAGTTCATTGTTAGAGCACATCGTAAGAAGGCAAATATAGCGATGGTAAATGCGGGACAAGTAAAAAGGCTAGTGAATTCTAGTAAGAGTTTTGTACTTCTTATGGTTAAGCCCAAGGTTGATGTGAATCATGAGTCATTTGAAAATTATGATTCCAAGCTTAAATCAGATTTATATGATGTAGTTGATGCACATCATGAGATGTTTCAGGAACCGACAGGTTTACCTCCTAAAAGGGAGATTCAACATGAAATCCAGTTACATCAAGATTGTCCTCTTCCTAACATAGGCATGTACTGCATGTCTATCATGGAGAATGCTGAAATAAAGAGGCAAATTAAAGACTTGTTGGAAAAAGGATTCATAAGACCAAACACTTCGCCATGTGGGTCACCGATAGTGTTGATTCCAAAGAAAGATGGAACTTGGCGAATGTGTGTGGACTTCAGGGCATTGAACAAGATAACGGTAAAGAATTGTTACCCACTCCCAATGATAGATGATTTGTTAGATCAGCTGAAAGATGCTAAATATTTCACTAAGTTAGACTTATGTAGTGGTTATCATCAAGTTATAATTGCAGAAAGTGACATTTGGAAGACAACATTTAAAACCAAACAGTGACTCTTTGAGTGGCTTGTTATGCCGTTTGGTTTATGCAATGCGCCTGCAACTTTCATGCGAGTAATGGATGATGTCTTACATCCTTTTCTTGATGATTTCGTTATTATCTACTTAGATGACATCTTAATTTTCAGCAAGACTAGAGAAGAGGATGTCATGCATGTTAAGAAAGTACTTGATATTTTGAAGAAAAATCAGTGGTTTCTTAAAATGTCAAAGTGTGAATTTGGGAAGACTTATTTGGTTTATTTGGGACACATAGTAGGAGGAGGTGCTTTGAGAATTGATACTTCTAAGGTAGAAGCCATTGTGAATTGGCCTACTCCCAAATCCATTACAGAGGTAAGAAATTTTTTGGGTGCAGCTCAGTACTGGAGGAAGTTTATTTCTAACTTCTCTGCCATAGCAGCTCCTATGCATGCAGTGACAAGTGTGAAGTGTGCTTTCCAATGGGGAGGCAAGCAACAGAAAGCTTTAGAGTCTTTGAAAGAGAAGATAAATTCAGCTCCATTCCTTGCAATACCGGACTTGAGACAGCCATTCGAGATTCAGACTGATGCTAGTGATTACGCCATGGGTGCAGTTCTCCTACAACATGGTAAGCCTATCGCATTTCATTAAGTTATTTATTTACTTATGATATGAATTATCCTACGTATATGAATGGTATATTATAAGCAATCTAAGTACACTATTTGATGGCAAAGAAATGTTTGTTCATACCACCATTGCACGTTTTTACAATATTTTATACCACAAAGTAAATTAAGTAAAGAATACCACATTTTATTAGATGGCTTTACAACAATTTCACTTGGTAATAATGTACAAGAAAGGTATTTTCAATAAAGTTGATGATATGCTTTCAAGGCCTAATATTAGTGCTACTACTTTACTTAAGAATGATTCTATTGTACATGAGAGCTACATAGAACAATATGCATCAGATGTTGATTTTAAGGATGTGTATGCTAACTTGAGTGAAGGGAATCATGCTGAGGAGAATGATTATCATTTGCATAATAATTTTTTGTTTTATATGGGCAAGTTATGCATACCACAGGGGGAGAGACTAAGCATCATGAGAGAAGCTCATTCTTCTCTTATTGTTGGACATTTCGGGGTAAGAAAAATAGTGGCACATTTACAGAGGTATTGTTATTGGCCTCACATGGTAGATAGTGTTTCACGTTTCATTAGAGGTTGTTCATTATGTGCTACAAGCAAGCCTAGCAATAGGAAGTTTGGTTTATATACGCCATTGTCGGTACCTTCTAGACCATGGAAAAGTGTTTCTATGGATTTTGTTGGAGGTATACCATTATCTAGAAAGCAATATGATTATCTTTATGTAGTAGTTGATAGATTCAACAAGATGTGTATTCTTGTGCCATGTAAGAAATCTATAACTGCTGAACAAATTGCTGATTTATATTTTCAACATGTATGGGTTCATTATGGCTTGCCTACTTCTATTGTTAGTGACAGTGATTCCAAATTTGTTGGGAATTTTTGGTCCAATCTATGGAAGATGATGGGCACCAAGTTGAAGAAGAGTATTGCTTTCCATCCGCAAATAGATGGCCAAACAGAGGTAGTGAATAGAACCATTATACATCTTTTGAGAGGTTATTGCAGCAAGCATCCCAAGCGTTGGGATGAGCACTTGCATTACATTCAACATGCTTACAACCGGGCCAAGCACTCTTCTACAAATACTTCACCTTTTGAAGCTTGCTTTGGGTATTTGCCTAAGTCACCTTTAGATTTCATTCTTGAGAAGGATGTTTCCATTGATGGGCATATTGAAATTAACAAAGCTCACATGTTGATTGAAAGAATTCAGCTTATACATCAGCAGGTTCAAGAACAACTTGAAAAAAGTCAAGGCAAGTACAAGGAGAGGCATGACAAACACAAAGTTGATCATAAGTTTCAAGAAGGAGATGAGGTATGGTTGCATATTAGTAAAGAAATAATGCAAGGAGAAGGTAAAAATTTGAAGCCTATTTGTTATGGTCCATTCAAGATCCTTAAACAAGTTGGAAATAATGCTTTTCAACTAGATTTGCCTTCATATATACAAATGTATTCTGTTGTGAATGTGGAAAATTTACGTTTGTATGAACCTCTTTTAATTGATGATTATGAAAGTGACATTCAGCTGCCATCCATAGAGGATTTCTCGCCAGAATTTTTGGATGAGTTGAAAGAGGATGCTATCCTTGACAGAAGGGCACGCACTTCGAGGAGGGGAAATGTTAATTATGTTCAGGTTGGTCTAAAAGGCATCAAACCGAGTAAGGAAAAATGGATGGAGGTGGAAAAGGTGAGGGATATGTACCCTCATCTTCTTAACAGGTAACTGAAGGCATTTTGGGTCCAAAAGCTTCACAATGGGGAGGTGTGACCAGGTGATCATGTCCAAGGGGAAAAATTGCTCAAAATTGGAACTGCTCGGAATTGGTTGCAACCTGAATGAACGGATAGGCCTCGTCGCTGGGATTCTGGCACCGTGAACGTGACTCAAATCTGATGTCGTATGAGAAAGATATTGAAGTTTTAAAACGCCCGATGACCTTCAAAACATGACTTTTGAACACAAAAAATTGTCATTTCATAAATTTTATGTGGCAAATTTCATTTTTTTTATTAATTTTTTGAGGGCCTATTACAGGGTGCCACATGGCCTACCTGGAGGCTGCCACGTGGCCCCAAGACATTGGTTCAAAGATGGGTTCAAAATCATGTTTAAAAAAAAATGTTGATGGGCCGACCCGACCCAACCTGAAAGCAATCGGGTCACGTTGAACGCGTTTGGGTCGGGCCCCCGTGCAGCAGTGAATGGGCCTTTGTGCAAAGGAGTGAACGTATTCAGGTGGAGGTCGACCCGACCTGAATGGAGTTGGGTCATTGCAAACAGGCGAGTCTGGTCGTTTGTTTGAACTGGCAGAAAGCAAGGGTTAAGCCTTTAGGGCGTAAGGCAGTTGGTCTCGCGACCTCATGCCAGGACCAAGGGCTAAGCCTATTTCACCAGTGGAACTTTTGTGTTAATCCGCGGGTGCTGGCCCCCTAGCCACGTGACCATGGGCGGGGGGCTAAACCCTTAACCGCCAGCGAGAACTGTACAGATTTTCCGCATGTGAATAGTTAGTTCAACTAACAGTTAAACTAAAAGCCTCCACCAAATTAGTAGCGCGGTTTCACCTGTTTGACATGTCCGCCGATTCTGGTGGCTTTAACTGGAGTTCATCTAGATTTGGTGGGGTTTCCAAGAGACATTGGGCAGAAAATTGTGGAGGTCATAACTTTTCCAATATTGAACCAATTTGGACAAAATTTTGGTCAATTTTGGGTATTCTGAGCGTTATGGAGTGTTTGGGATAGGTTTCAGAGCTAAAAAAGGTGTTCTTCATCCATTTTTTCTTCAGGGAACCTTGGAGAACCATCAGGGCCATGAGGGAAATGGCGCTGCATTGGGCTACATTTCACTGTTTGAGGTGAAATAAAAGCCATTTTTAGCTTATTTATGTCTTATGAATTCAATTTAACAGCTATTTCTGCCTATTTATTCATATTTCTCACTGTAAAACCAATTTTAGCAACTTAATAGAGCAAGGACATGCCCATTGGGAGCCTTGGACCCGGGAGATGTAGCCCAGGAGGGGTGAACTGCCTCAGCATGTTGTTGTGTTGTTATGGTGAAGTCATGCTGCTGTGTATTTATGATTTAAGATGTTAAACAGTAATTTTAATTAACATTACCTCACACATAAACTCAAAAACAGTTACCAAAAACACTTTATTTAATTTGCAAGACATGATAAACACTTTGCACACTTAATTAAATGGAAATGGATACTTTGAACAACAAATACAAATAGTTTCATTTTCAGATTAGTGAGTTACTCCAATTTTTTTGTGCTCTTCTTGCACAACACGAGGGCTGTCTAGTCTTTTGAGTTGGAGGTCATTCTGTCCTCAACTTCCTTGCAAATCGTAGAGCCTATTGGGGTATCGTTTAATTGCCTGATGCTCGTATGTGTAGTGTGGTACGTGGGGATATTTTCTATCTGGTTTTGAGGGAATATTTAAGTGTTTCCACCTCCCTAAAGACCAATTTTTCCTCTTGAGTCAAGCTACATTTCGTCAACCTAAGGAGCGCTCCCAAGTTTCTTTGTCATTAGTTCTTATTAATACGTCTAGTTAGTTTTTTCAAGTCACCTTTAGCTTGCGTTGTTCGGTTTACCCTACAGGTCGTATTATGGTTCAATTCTCTTTGCCTAGCCATACAACCAGTTATAGTGTCACAACCCACGTCCAAGTATTACACTCTTCCTCTATTTGCAATTCATCTCCCGGGATTTTTTGTCATAGTGGTCTTAAATTGTTGAAAGTAGGTTCATTATGGCTCCAAGGATGCGACAACTAGCATGAAGAGGCGAAATTGTTGGGCCTTCCTCAAACAGACATCGTTGTCTCTTCGGATGGGGGTTTGTGGCCAACTTTTTTTAATCTGCTCCATTGGAAGTTCGGAAGGAAATACTATTCCTGGAAGCTAAAGAATTTGGCGATCGAAAATAATTTTTAGATTCAGAGATTTGTGGAAATTGCCTCAAATGGGTGCTAAACCCTGGAAAATTTAGAAAATACACCTCCACTTCTTACACCCCATTACCGACCATCGAAAAATGGAAACACTGTTGAGTATGGTTATAAGAGATAAACAAATTGACAACTATAAAATTTTAGCAGGCCAGGAAGAATTCAAGAGTATAATGAGGGACATCTGCTACAATTGGGATGACATTATTGCAAGACTAGCTTGGGTGGAACGATACATTTCCATAGACTTGGAAACTTAAACCAATGGCCACGAAGAAGCGATATTGTTATCAACGCAATTCCCATCAATTTCATCAATGCAAATTCAGTCTCTCCAGCAATTAACTTCGACGATCATGGATCTCCAGGCTCGCTAATCATCCTTGATTAGCTCTTTCATATTGTTGTTAGTATATAAGCACTCAGGTTACTCTATTTTAATTTAAAATCTTGTATTATTGAATGTTCTTATGTTTATTTTTGGTCATATTATCTCATTTTGTAAAGGGTGGTTGAAAGCAAAAAAGTCTTCCTTGAGGGACACCCTACTACCTGGTCTGTTATCAAAGTCTAAAAATGTTGACATTTTTGTTTACCAGCAAAGGGATTTTTCCTATAGAGGGGCTCATATAGTGAAGATAGTTTTCAAAAGAAAGCTCTTATGTAATCCCCTTATTTTTCGATAATGATATAAAGTAATACTTACAAAAAAAAAGTTATTAGCTTGAAAAATCTTATTATCTTATTTTTTTGTTACTTTAAAAATCATAATTTAAAAAATTAAAAAAAAAACAATAAACAATAAAGTACACATTTATTTATGTTGTTACTATATATGTATATATATAATTGATGGCTAATCATTTTCCAAAAAAGAGCTAAGGAAAAGGACACAAAACAACTAGAGAGTTTAACTGCCCCATGAAGGGGAAGACTAGCGGATAAAAAAATAAAAGTATAGATTAATTTTTGGGTCTACTTTCCCAATACTAATAACATATGTCTATAAAATAAAGTATCAGTCCCATAAGTGGGAATACGAGCCTCTAGAGAAAACACTAGAGAAAAAAAAAAATCTTAGCAAAGTAACAAAAAAACAACAAAGATAAACTTGTAAGCCACGAAGACAAGGAGGTATCAAGATCATGGGTGTCTAATGCCCTTGTAATGTACTCTGTCGTTCTGGTTGAAGTAGCCCATTTCAAGTACATCAAGGTGAGCTAGATGACCCTCCACATCCATCGTCGACAACTTCAACTTCTCCAACTTGTGTATAAGTTTTTCCTAAGCTTCCCGTTCATCAACTTGAATTTTTTTGATAAGTAACTTGACATGCCAATAGAGATAGACAATGTAATGATTCTTACAAATCTTAGTGTTCCTAGTATCCACGATTGAGGCTACAACAACCATAATCTCGTACTCTATAATTCATTGACGTTCATGGTGCACTTCATCCTCAACTACATTAAGTTTTGACTGGATTTTTGGTGAGATGTGAGCCTAATAATAGCAGGTGGAGGAATCAACATATAACTGAGTGCATGACCCTCCCACATTTCCATGACATCAACCTCCCCTTTGAATGCGAGATTTTTAGCGGGTCATCATGACTATGGGAAGGAAGAGGTAGATTAATGTTATTCTTAGTGTTCTGGAGTGTTTGGGATAGGTTTCAGAGCTAACAGAGGTGTTCTTCATCCATTTTTTCTTCAGGGAACCTTGGAGAGCCATTAGGGCCATGAGGGAAATGGCGCTGCATTGGGCTACATTTCACTGTTTGAGGTGAAATAAAAGCCATTTTTAGCTTATTTATGTCTACTGAATTCAATTTAACAGCTATTTCTGCCTATTTATTCATATTTCTCACTATAAAACCAATTTTAGCAACTTAATAGAGCAAGGACATGCCCATTGGGAGCCTTGGACCCGGGAAATGTAGCCCAGGAGGGGTGAACTGCCTCATCATGTTGTTGTGTTGTTATGGTGAAGTCATGCTGCTGTGTATTTCTGATTTAAGATGTTAAATAGTAATTTTAATTAACATTACCTCACACATAAACTCAAAAACAGTTACCAAAAACACTTTATTTAATTTGCAAGACATGATAAACACTTTGCACACTTAATTAAATGGAAATGGATACTTTGAACAACAAATACAAATAGTTTCATTTTCAGATCAGTGAGTTACTCTAATTTTTTTGTGCTCTTCTTGCACAACACGGGGGCTGTCTAGTCTTTTGAGTTGGAGGTCATTCTCATTCCTCAACTTCTTTGCAAATCGTAGAGCCTACTCTGGGTATTTCAATTGCCCGATGCTCGTATGTGTAGTGTGGTACGCGGGATATTTATCCGGTTTTGAGGGAATATTTAAGTGTTTCCACCTCCCTAAAGACCAAATTTCCTCTCTTGATCTGCTACATTTCACAATCCCAAGGAGTCTCAAGTTTTGTCATTAGTTCTTATTAATATGTCCAGCTAGTTTTTTCAAGTCACCTTTAGCTTGCGTTTTGTTCTAAGACTTTTACAGTCGTATTATGGTTCACCTTCTTTGCCTAGCCATACAACTGTAGCTATGTAGTCACAACCCACGTCCAAGTATTACACTCTTCCTCTATTTGCAATTCATCTCCCGTGATTTGTTGTCGTAGCGGTCTTAAATTGTTGAAAGTAGATTCATTATGGCTCCAAGGATGCGACAACTAGCATGAAGAGGCGAAATTGTTGGGCCTTCCTCAAACAGACATCGTTGTCTCTTCGGATGGGGGTTTGTGGCCAACTTTTTTTAATCTGCTCCATTGGAAGTTCGGAAGGAAATACTATTCCTGGAAGCTAAAGAATTTGGCGATCGAAAATAATTTTCAGATTCAGAGATTTGTGGAAATTGCCTCAAATGGGTGCTAAACCCTGGAAAAATTAGAAAATACACCTCCACTTCTTACACCCCATTACCGACCATCGAAAAATGGAAACACTGTTGAGTATGGTTATAAGAGATAAACAAATTGACAACTATAAAATTTTAGCAGGCCAAGAAGAATTCAAGAGTATAATGAGGGACATCTGCTACAATTGGGAAGACATTATTGCAAGACTAGCTTGGGTGGAACGATACATTTCCATAGACTTGGAAACTTAAACCAATGGCCACGAAGAAGCGATATTGTTATCAACGCAATTCCCATCAATTCCATCAATGCAAATTCAGTCTCTCCAGTAATTAACTTCGACGATCATGGATCTCCAGGCTCGCTATCATCCTTGATTAGCTCTTTCATATTGTTGTTAGTATATAAGCACTCAGGTTACTCTATTTTAATTTAAAATCTTGTATTATTGAATGTTCTTATGTTTATTTTTGGTCATATTATCTCATTTTGTAAAGGGTGGTTGAAAGCAAAAAAGTCTTCCTTGAGGGACACCCTACTACCTGGTTTGTTATCAAAGTCTAAAAATGTTGACATTTTTGTTTACCAGCAAAGGGATTTTTCCTACAGAGGGGCTCATGTAGTGAAGATAGTTTTCAAAAGAAAGCTCTTATGTAATCCCCTTATTTTTCGATAATGATATAAAGTAATATTTACAAAAAAAAAGTTATTAGCTTGAAAAATCTTATTATCTTATTTTTTTGTTACTTTAAAAGTCATAATTTAAAAAATAAAAAAAACAATAAACAATAAAGTACACATTTATTTATGTTGTTACTATATACGTATATATATATAATTGATGGCTAATCATTTTCCAAAAAAGAGCTAAGGAAAAGGACACAAAACAACTAGAGAGTTTAACTGCCCCATGAAGGGGAAGACTAGCAGATAAAAAAATAAAAGTATAGATTAATGTTTGGGTCTACTTTCCCAATACTAATAACATATGTCTATAAAATAAAGTATCAGTCCCATAAGTGGGAATACGAGCCTCTAGAGAAAACACTAGAGAAAAAGAAAAATCTTAGCAAAGTAACAAAAAAACAACAAAGATAAACTTGTAAGCCACGAAGACAAGGAGGTATCAAGATCGATGGGGTGTTCAATGCCCTTGTAATGTACTGTTTTCGTTGGCCTTGAAGGCGAGCCCATTTCAAGGTGAGCTAGATGACCCTCCACATCCATCGTCGACAACTTCAACTTCTCCAACTTGTGTATAAGTTTTTCCTAAGCTTCCCGTTGATCAACCTGAACTTTTTTGATAAGTAACTTGACATGCCAATAGAGATCGACAATGTAATGATTCTTACAAATCTTAGTGTTCCTAGTATCCACGATTGAGGCTACAACAACCATAATCTCGTACTCTATAATTCATTGACGTTCATGGTGCACTTCATCCTCAACTACATTAAGTTTTGATTGCATTTCTGGTGAGATGTGAGCCTAATAATAGCAGGTGGAGGAATCAACATATAACTGAGTGCATGACCCTCCCACATTTCCATGACATCAACCTCCCCTGTGACTGCGAGATTTTTAGCGGGTCATCATGACTATGGGAAGGAAGAGGTAGATTAATGTTATTCTTAGCGTTCCGGAGTGTTTGGGATAGGTTTCACAGCTAACAGAGGTGTTCTTCATCCATTTTTTCTTCAGGGAAGCTTGGAGAGCCATAAGGGCCATGAGGGAAATGGCGCTGCATTGGGCTACATTTCACTGTTTGAGGTGAAATAAAAGCCATTTTTAGCTTATTTATGTCTTCTGAATTCAATTTAACAGCTATTTCTGCCTATTTATTCATATTTC
Organism: Pinus albicaulis; assembly: GCA_034641835.2. Lineage (NCBI taxonomy): Eukaryota > Viridiplantae > Streptophyta > Pinopsida > Pinales > Pinaceae > Pinus > Pinus albicaulis. The sequence goes on from CM076576.1 coordinate 164,106,441, forward strand.
TCACTGCAAAACCAATTTTAGCAACTTAATAGAGCAAGGACATGCCCATTGGGAGCCTTGGACCCGGGAGATGTAGCCCAGGAGGGGTGAACTGCCTCATCATGTTGTTGTGTTGTTATGGTGAAGTCATGCTGCTGTGTATTTATGATTTAAGATGTTAAACAATAATTTTAATTAACATTACCTCACACATAAACTCAAAAACAGTTACCAAAAACACTTTATTTAATTTGCAAGACATGATAAACACTTTTCACACTTAATTAAATGGAAATGGATACTTTGAACAACAAATACAAATAGTTTCATTTTCAGATCAGTGAGTTACTCTAATTTTTTTGTGCTCTTCTTGCACAACACGGGGGCTGTCTAGTCTTTTGAGTTGGAGGTCATTCTGTCCTCAAATTCCTTGCAAATCGTAGAGCCTACTGGGGTATCGTTTAATTGCCTGATGCTCGTATGTGTAGTGTGGTACGCGGGGATATTTTCTATCTGGTTTTGAGGGAATATTTAAGTGTTTCCACCTCCCTAAAGACCAAATTTTCCTCTTGAGTCAAGCTACATTTCGTCAACCTAAGGAGCGCTCCCAAGTTTCTTTGTCATTAGTTCTTATTAATATGTCCAGTTAGTTTTTTCAAGTCACCTTTAGCTTGCGTTGTTCGGTTTACCCTACAGGTCGTATTATGGTTCAATTCTCTTTGCCTAGCCATACAACCAGTTATAGTGTCACAACCCACGTCCAAGTATTACACTCTTCCTCTATTTGCAATTCATCTCCCGTGATTTGTTGTCGTAGCGGTCTTAAATTGTTGAAAGTAGGTTCATTATGGCTCCAAGGATGCGACAACTAGCATGAAGAGGCGAAATTGTTGGGCCTTCCTCAAACAGACATCGTTGTCTCTTCGGATGGGGGTTTGTGGCCAAGTTTTTTTAATCTACTCCATTGGAAGTTCGGAAGGAAATACTATTCCTGGAAGCTAAAGAATTTGGCGATTGAAAATAATTTTCAGATTCAGAGATTTGTGGAAATTGCCTCAAATGGGTGCTAAACCCTGGAAAATTTAGAAAATACACCTCCACTTCTTACACCCCATTACCGACCATCGAAAAATGGAAACACTGTTGAGTATGGTTATAAGAGATAAACAAATTGACAACTATAAAATTTAGCAGGCCAGGAAGAATTCAAGAGTATAATGAGGGACATCTGCTACAATTGGGATGACATTATTGCAAGACTAGCTTGGGTGGAACGATACATTTCCATAGACTTGGAAACTTAAACCAATGGCCACGAAGAAGTGATATTGTTATCAACACAATTCCCATCAATTCCATCAATGCAAATTCAGTCTCTCCAGTAATTAACTTCGACGATCATGGATCTCCAGGCTCGCTATCATCCTTGATTAGCTCTTTCATATTGTTGTTAGTATATAAGCACTCAGGTTACTCTATTTTAATTTAAAATCTTGTATTATTGAATGTTCTTATGTTTATTTTTGGTCATATTATCTCATTTTGTAAAGGGTGGTTGAAAGCAAAAAAGTCTTCCTTGAGGGACACCCTACTACCTGGTCTGTTATCAAAGTCTAAAAATGTTGACATTTTTGTTTACCAGCAAAGGGATTTTTCCTACAGAGGGGCTCATGTAGTGAAGATAGTTTTCAAAAGAAATCTCTTATGTAATCCCCTTATTTTTCGATAATGATATAAAGTAATATTTACAAAAAAAAAGTTATTAGCTTGAAAAATCTTATTATCTTATTTTTTTGTTACTTTAAAAATCATAATTTAAAAAATAAAAAAAATTAAACAATAAAGTACACATTTATTTATGTTGTTACTATATACGTATATATATATAATTGATGGCTAATCATTTTCCAAAAAAGAGCTAAGGAAAAGGACATAAAACAACTAGAGAGTTTAACTGCCCCATGAAGGGGAAGACTAGCGGATAAAAAAAAAAAAGTATAGATTAATGTTTGGGTCTACTTTCCCAATACTAACAACATATGTCTATAAAATAAAGTATCAGTCCCATAAGTGGGAATACGAGCCTCTAGAGAAAACACTAGAGAAAAAAAAAAATCTTAGCAAAGTAACAAAAAAACAACAAAGATAAACTTGTAAGCCACAAAGACAAGGAGGTATCAAGATCGATGGGGTGTTCAATGCCCTTGTAATGTACTGTTTTCGTTGGCCTTGGAGGCGATCCCATTTCAAGGTGAGCTAGATGACCCTCCGCATCCATCGTCGACGACTTCAACTTCTCCAACTTGTGTATAAGTTTTTCCTAAGCTTCCCGTTGATCAACCTGAAATTTTTTGATAAGTAACTTGACATGCCAATAGAGATCGACAATGTAATGATTCTTACAAATCTTAGTGTTCCTAGTATCCACGATTGAGGCTACAACAACCATAATCTCGTACTCTATAATTCATTGACGTTCATGGTGCACTTCATCCTCAACTACATTAAGTTTTGACTGGATTTCTGGTGAGATGTGAGCCTAATAATAGCAGGTGGAGGAATTAACATATAACTGAGTGCATGACCCTCCCACATTTCCATGACATCAACCTCCCCTTTGACTGCGAGATTTTTAGCGGGTCATCATGACTATGGGAAGGAAGAGGTAGATTAATGTTATTCTGAGCGTTCTGGAGTGTTTGGGATAGGTTTTAGAGCTAACAGAGGTGTTCTTCATCATTTTTTCTTCAGGGAAGCTTGGAGAGCCATCAGGGGCATGAGGAAAATGGCGCTGCATTGGGCTGCATTTCACCGTTTGAGGTGAAATAAAAGCCATTTTTAGCTTATTTATGTCTTCTGAATTCAATTTAACAGCTATTTCTGCCTATTTATTCATATTTCTCACTGTAATACCAATTTTAGCAACTTAATAGAGCAAGGACATGCCCATTGGGAGCCTTGGACCCGGGAGATGTAGCCCAGGAGGGGTGAACTGCCTCATCATGTTGTTTTGAGAAGCACAGGAGAAGTCATGTCAAAATGTATTTCGATTTACATGTTAAACAACAATTTTAATTAACATTACTCACACATAAAAATAAACTCAAAAACAGCTACCAAAAACATTTTATTTAATTTGCAAGACATGATAAACACTTTGCACACTTAATTAAATGGAAATGGATACTTTGAACAACAAATACAAATAGTTTCATTTTCAGATCAGTGAGTTACTCCAATTTTTTTGTGCTCTTCTTGCACAACACGGGGGCTGTCTAGTATTTTGAGTTGGAGGTCATTATGTCCTCAACTTCCTTGCAAATCATAGAGCCTACTGGGGTATCGTTTAATTGCCTGATGCTCGTATGTGTAGTGTGGTACGCGGGGATATTTTCTATCTGGTTTTGAGGGAATATTTAAGTGTTTCCACCTCCCTAAAGACCAAATTTTCCTCTTGAGTCAAGCTACATTTCGTCAACCTAAGGAGCGCTCCCAAGTTTCTTTGTCATTAGTTCTTATTAATATGTCCAGTTAGTTTTTTCAAGTCACCTTTAGCTTGCGTTGTTCGGTTTACCCTACAGGTCGTATTATGGTTCAATTCTCTTTGCCTAGTCATACAACCAGTTATAGTGTCACAACCCACGTCCAAGTATTACACTCTTCCTCTATTTGCAATTCATCTCCCGTGATTTGTTGTCGTAGCGGTCTTAAATTGTTGAAAGTAGGTTCATTATGGCTCCAAGGATGCGACAACTAGCATGAAGAGGCGAAATTGTTGGGCCTTCCTCAAACAGACATCGTTGTCTCTTCGGATGGGGGTTTGTGGCCAAGTTTTTTTAATCTACTCCATTGGAAGTTCGGAAGGAAATACTATTCCTGGAAGCTAAAGAATTTGGCGATTGAAAATAATTTTCAGATTCAGAGATTTGTGGAAATTATCAAATCGTGCTTTAACCTGAAGGTGTTGAAATCCTCACTTCTTTTGTGCACGTGTAGAAAAAAGGGTTTACTGTTTAGTATGGTTAAGAAAATTCAGCAAATTGACAACTATAAAATTTTAGAGGCCAGGAAAAATTCAAGAGTATATTGAGACATCTGCTACAAAATTGGGATAACATTAATAGAACCAAAGCAGTTGGAGCGATAGAACCTTTTGCATACGAAACTTAAACCAATGACCACGAAGAAGCGATATTGTTATCAACCAATTCCCATCAGTTATCAATACAAATTGGGTCCTCGACCCAATTTAACTTACGACGATCATGGATCTCGAGGCTAACTAATCATCATAATTACATCTCTTTCATATTGTTGTTAGTATATAAGCACTCAGGTTACTCTATTTTAATTTAAAATCTTGTATTATTGAATGTTCTTATGTTTATTTTTGGTCATATTATCTCATTTTGTAAAGGGTGGTTGAAAGCAAAAAAGTCTTCCTTGAGGGACACCCTACTACCTGGTCTGTTATCAAAGTCTACAAATGTTGACATTTTTGTTTACCAGCAGAGGGATTTTTCCTATAGAGGGGCTCATATAGTGAAGATAGTTTTCAAAAGAAAGCTCTTATGTAATCCCCTTATTTTTCGATAATGATATAAAGTAATATTTACAAAAAAAAAATTATTAGCTTGAAAAATCTTATTATCTTATTTTTTTATTACTTTAAAAATCATAATTTAAAAAATAAAAAAAACAATAAACAATAAAGTACACATTTATTTATGTTGTTATTATATATGTATATATATATAATTGATGGCTAATCATTGTCCAAAAAAGAGCTAAGGAAAAGGACACAAAACAACTAGAGAGTTTAACTGCCCCATGAAGGGGAAGACTAGCGGATAAAAAAATAAAAGTATAGATTAATGTTTGGGTCTACTTTCCCAATACTAACAACATATGTCTATAAAATAAAGTATCAGTCCCATAAGTGGGAATAAGAGCCTCTAGAGAAAACACTAGAGAAAAAAAAAATCTTAGCAAAGTAACAAAAAAACAACAAAGATAAACTTGTAAGCCACAAAGACAAGGAGGTATCAAGATCGATGGGGTGTTCAATGCCCTTTTAATGTACTGTTTTCGTTGGCCTTGGAGGCAAGCCCATTTCAAGGTGAGCTAGATGATCCTCCACATCCATCGTCGACAACTTCAAATTCTCCAACTTGTGTATAAGTTTTTCCTAAGCTTCCCGTTGATCAACCTGAGCTTTTTTGATAAGTAACTTGACATGCCAATAGAGATCGACAATGTAATGATTCTTACAAATCTTAGTGTTCCTAGTATCCACGATTGAGGCTACAACAACCATAATCTCGTACTCTATAATTCATTGACGTTCATGGTGCACTTCATCCTCAACTACATTAAGTTTTGACTGGATTTCTGGTGAGATGTGAGCCTAATAATAGCAGGTGGAGGAATCAACATATAACTGAGTGCATGACCCTCCCACATTTCCATGACATCAACCTCCCCTTTGACTGCGAGATTTTTAGCGGGTCATCATGACTATGGGAAGGAAGAGGTAGATAATCCTAAGGAGACCTAGAGTAGAAGGTCACAAGAAATGCAAACCGAAGAAGAGATTGATACTATCCTAGAGGATGTGGGATAAATTTGTATTCATAGGGGAAAATCCTCCATCCATTGTTAGTTCCAATGAGGGAGTAAGAAAGGCAAGGGGGAGGATACTAGGCAAGGGGGGAATAAATGCTGAAAGTCATGGTGGGAGGAGGACACAATAGGGAGGAGAGAGCATGAGTGATAACAGAAACCATGTCAGTGAGTTTGGAGATAGCACACCAACAAAAGCATCAACACAAGCGAGGTTAACGTTGAGCATAGTGCAAGGAGGGAGGTGTTGTAACCAAAGCAAGGATTAAAGTCTTGAACAAAGCACAAATTAATGTTTTCTTTGGGTTTATGGCACATTGGGATGGGATGTGGCCTTGAGCCAAGGCCCATCATCCTTTGGCCACCTTATCATTTGTCGTGAACACCTCGATCATGAATTATGAATTACTATATAAACAAACTTATGCGACACCTTAAGATTATCATGATAGAAAAGAAAATCAAGAGAGTAAAATTTGTTTATAGGGTTATGATATAAACATAATTATTTGGGATCTTAATGTTCTTTCATATAAGAGAATTTATATTATTTTTTTTTTGTGTGACTAGATTGAACTTAGGTAGGGGCCAACCTGTTTATTTGATGGAAGAAGAATGATCAACCCACACTGGGATGTTATCACCAAAATTGTGTGAGGCTTGGTTGAGCCTAGACATCCCTTAGGATAGTTTAATTCCCCCAAAGTGGCTTCTATTCTTAGCCCCTCCCCATGAGGTTTGAACCCAAGGCCTGGCGGGGACTAAACCCCAATGGAACCGACTGATCTACACCCCATGGGTCATATGAGAGATTTTTTTTTTTTTTTGGTTAGGCTAAGCCTAGGCTGGGGCTAGCCCATTTATTGAATGGAAGAAGAATAATAAACCCACGACGGGATGCTTATCACTAAGATTGTGTGAGGCTCGGTTGAGCCTAGATGCCCCTTGTGTTAGTTTAATTCCCCCAAAATGGCTTCCATCCTCAACTCCTCACCATGAGCTTTGAACTTATGACTTGGCAGGGACTAAACCTCACACAAACCAACTTGCCTACACCTCATGGGCATGAGAGAATTTATTATCAAAATTGTGATAGAAAGGATCCATATAACTTAAAATTAAAGTTACTTTAGTTTATTTTTTTAATATATGTGATTGCAATTTTTATTAGTTTTATTTTTTCTATTAAAAACAGTTTAAAAACATTATTTTACAATATATGAAATTCATAATAAATATCATCAAAATACAATATGTGCATTTAATTTAAAGGAGACTTTTTAAATTTGAATTTATGATTTTTAACTATTGTCATTTAAAAAAAGTAAAATCTTGTACTAGATTTTCAAATAATTATATCATATATACTAGACTCTATGTCTCTTGCCTATAACTTGAGAATTGGACCAGAAACAAAAGAGTATGGAGTCCAAAATAACATAATTAAACTGAAAATGACAAGATATGTTCAGAGAGTTAGCGATGTATTTGTTGCCCCATAGTTGGGGAAACCAACAACAAAATTAAAGCAAAAAATGTATTGTTGCTCCACAATGTGTGAGAGAACATGCTAAGAAAACTAAAAATAAAAATTGACATAGGGTATAAACACCCCTAGAATACCAACATAGAAATCCAAAAACCAAATAACATGATCGAAGGGGAGCTTGGGCCTTAGGAGGACAAGGAGGTGTTCAGATTGATGGGCTGTTCCTCAACCCTGCATGATGGAGGAGTTGGGGAGCTGGGTAGTGACCCCATCTCCAATCTAACCAATCTTCCTTCTATGTCTAGCATGAGGTTCTTCAATTCATCCAACCAATGCATGAGATTAATTTGAAATTCTCACTGATCTACCAAAACCTTTCCCAACAACAACTTGACATGCAAATAGAGCCCCACTGTATGGAGGTAGTGATTCTGCCCTCCATGTGAATTGTTTGCATCACACACCCATGGAGTGACTCCTGCCATGACATTTGAATCTAGAATTTCTTTCCTTTGCCGATGAATTTCCTCCTCCACCACCCAAATTTCCTCCTGGATGTTGGGAGCAGTGTGCTCATGAAAACTCCGTGTTGAGGAATCAACTTAAAACCTTGCCTTGGAGTCTCCCATTGTTCCCCATCCCCCTCCGCCCCTATGACAACATGCACACTAACACATCATTGCAGTTGGAGGCAACGAGATGCAACTAATACTTAGCTAATGTGGGGTTGAGAGGTGTAGGAGGTGTTGATGGAAGAGGGTAAACACAAAATCATGCAAGAAGGGTTGGATGTCCATTGGAGGCTAGACAAGTGCCTCACCTTCGGAAAAAGCCACTAAATATGGAGGGAAAACCACTATGCTACAACCAAAGGTCATGGTCGATAACATAAGCAACATGAAGGCAGATCAAAGGAGTAGGAGTAGAGCAAACAAGTTACCTTGAAGGAAGAGCACAATGAAGATTCCAACCCATGTTGTTGGCTTCACAAGGATGACTTGGTTGAGACCCTTTGCCACATTATTTGGAAGGCAAGAGCTCATTAACTTCCGTTTGCCCTTTGGCGTGTGAGGGGTGGGGTGTTGGGGAGCCCCATCCTATCAATCCCTGCCCCATTAATGCTTTGCTAACACTCCATTGAGATTTAACTATTTTCACCCTAAAATTAATTAATTTATAAATTATTAAATTTATTTTCTATTATATACTAGCCTAGATCCATCTTAACTCTGAAGCTAACAAGTGCTGAGAGGGATCAAATCACTTTTCACTCCAAAAGAGGTTTGCATATCAAGAGATTTGATCCCTCTCAATGCTTGACAAATCCAAAGTTACGATAGAACTTGGCTAATTTAATTCCCCCCTTTAAATAAGCTATATTTCAGATGAATACCATGAATTCTCAATACCATAGATTAATACCATAAATTATTTTTATTTTTAGTAATATTTTATTTTTAAAGAGTCATTTTATTTACATTGCACTAATATTTTTATTTTTATTTATTTATTTATTATTATTATTATTTATTTTATTTTATTATTATTATTATTATTTTTTTTAATGAAATTCTATTTAGTCAAAATATTAAACATTACATTACAACATCTCAACCATACTTAATTTAAAAACACTTCTCAATACAATCAAATTTAAATTTTAGTATATAAATTTAAAATTATAATTAACAATATATCTCTATTTTATATTTTTATTTTTACATATTCTACCAAATGTAAATGTTATATGTTATAGTTTTAATGAAAATGATAAAAAATAGATCCCATGGAATAAAGCTACACTATTAACTCATTATGCAAGCCTTGACACCCAATTTTGTTGCTCTTTGCACGTGTCAATGGTGCACCATTGTGATACCCTAAGGTAAATTATGGACATCGAGCTAAATTATAGCCATTGCTTTCAAAGTCTTTTCATGTCCTAGTTGGGTAACAACCATTCCTATCAACCATTATCAACCATTAAACCTATTATGCATGTTGTGGGGCAATCACATTAGTGTTGATCTGAGTACAATTATTTATATTTGATATATAACTTCACATGCACTAAAAACTGCTCGTTATGGCACTAGACATCATTTACTGAAGGTAACTCTTCATGTTTATTTTTATTGATAAATAATGTTAAATATTTTTTATGAGATGATTGAGTGATTGGTATAATAAGATATTATTCTTTTTACTTGATTTCAATTTTTATAGGGACATTTTTGCCTTTTTGTGATAAGGTTCAAGAAGTAGGCTCCTCTGCCTTCTAAGTCATAAATTTTTAGTATATCTGACTTATAGGCTATTGGTTATACTCTTGGTGTTATAGTGGTAGCTACTAGATTTGATCTTGGACCTTACTCAAATTACTTTAACAAGTTACCAATTCACCAAAAAAATATATATATATATATTATAATTTGAAAACTTCTAACTAAATTGTGTAAAAAAACTAGAATATGATTAATTTTCCTTTCATATACACACTTGGTAAACATCTCACACACATAACATGTTATGCGTTCAACAAAGTGCCAACCTTTTTTAAGATTTAATAATGAGGGAAATAGACAAGAATAAGTTAATAATTAGATAAATTTAAATTTTTAATGATAATTTAATTTTTTAAAATTTAAGGTTTTATTTATGATGGAAACTTTAATTATACAAATTTATTGTAAGAATTTTAGTTTTTTTTTGGTAAGTCTAGGTTTTTATTAACTCAGAAAGTTAAATTTTGCAATGTAACTCTCCAAAATTCTGCCAACCTCACTTCCAACGGATTTGTTGGCTAGCAATATAGATCCATATACTTGGACAACTTACAACCAAAGATTTACTAGCTAAAAATGCCAAAATACATGCAGATTCATAAAAATTCCCATGGTCATCCTTAATAAGAAAAATTAACTAGAGCAGGGTTATTCTCTGGGGTGGTTTGTAATCATAGTGAACATGGCCCTCTAAATGAGCCAACCTTTCTTTAGTCTCTCTAATTTTTCTAGAGTGCGAAGCTGATCACACCACAAACCCACTATAAGATTATGCAACTACCACTAGTTATATTGGATATTACCAAGGATCATCATGAATTCCACTTGATCCTCTTGATGAGCCCGATTTAACTAATCCAAATTGGAGACCAATGACTGAACCAACATATCTAAAGTAGTTTGCAATTTGGAAACACGTGGAACACTTGATGCTAGCTTGAGAGGAGGATGGAACAAAGGCTCCTTTTTTATCTCATGGAACTCTGACGAAAGGAGACTATCCACTCTCCAGAGTCACAACAATTCCACACTAAGGAGCATATTATCACAAACGAACTAGAGTGTCCACTCTCTAGAGTCACTACTACCTCCACACTAAGGAGACATATTATCACAAACGAACACCACTGACACTACAGAAAACCATGCTCATAATTTCTAAACCACCCCGAAACCAAAATAGAAAATTTTAACTAATTATAAAACAACTAAAATTTTAATTAATTTAAACATAAACCATTAAAAAAAATTATTAGAATTTTAAACACAAACCATCAAAATAAATAAAGACAAAAATAAACTTACCAAGAATTTGACAATTCCTAATAAAAATTATGTCAATGACAAATGATATGAATCTTGATTGTATTGTATTGCAAATACACCACACTTCTCTTTAAAAAAAAAAAACACTTTTCATTTTTATGAAAGTGAGTGAAATCTATCTTCTCTTTTTAATAAGTGAATTTATTTTATTTTCAAAGAAAGTTGAATTGAGAATGAAGCTAAAACAACATTTGATATTTTTTGTTTTTTGTTTTTTTTTTTTAAATAATGGGAAAAATCTATTTTAACTAAGGTGTTAAACTAATAGTTGAGACAATTATCACTTGTTGTTATTCCTTAATGTATGTTGACTTATAATTGTTATCCAAACCACTTGTAATTACTCACTACTAGTAAGGAGACAAGCTTTAAATCTATTTTAACTAGGGTGTTAAACCAATAGTTGAACCAATAGTTGAGACAATTATCACTTGTTGCTATTCCTTAATGTATGTTGATTTATGATTGTTATCCAAACCACTTGTAATTACCTACTGGTAGTCTAAAAAAAGAAAAAAAGAAAAAAAAGCTTTAGATACCTCTAGATCATGAACCACTAACTTATTTAGTTAGATCTTTTAACTAAACAAAAGCAGTTTTACTATATACTCCAAACCTAATCTTTACTAAATTCTTATAAATAAAGAAAAAGATTATCCAAGTGACTACTTGCTAACTTAAAGAAAAACATTATAAAATCTTAGGATATCGCTTTGAAAATATAAGAAATGAAACCATATAATTTCCAAAGTTCCGGTGAAACTCAAAGTTCCGAGTAAAAAACTGTCCATCGTGATTAACGACGAGTCCCGTACCGATAACATGGTTCCGAGTCTTCGAGAGCAAGTCTCATCTCCACTGTGGGTCCTCTTAGCGCCCTCTCTAACTGCACTTTCATGGCGGGACCTCTTGAGTTGCCAGCCCTCATTCCTCTTTTGAAAGTGGGGGCATCCGGGCAGACCAAACCGGCGCACAAATTCCATTTCCATGCATGTGAAAAAGAACGAATTCGGGCAAAAGGTCAGCTGCCCGTTCCCTGCCCTTAGCCCAGAAAAAGCTGGCAAGCACCATGTTTTTCCGCGAGTGAAGCTCAGTTCGCAATTTACCGTCATTCTTACGCATTTGTGAGGCACCTGATTGATCATTCCCGCACAAAAAAAAACAAATCCCCATCGGAAAATTCAATCATTTTTCATTACAACGTTGAATTTAATCGAGCTCGTTAATTGTTATCATCGTGGTGAGGGCTAGAGCTTGATATTTATTTTTTATTCTCGAAATTTCATAATAGCTTTGGGCTTTCTAAAGAGGAGATGGTGGAATGGGTATGAAAGTGAAGAGGAATGGCATCAACTCACTAAGAGAAGTAGTTCTGCAAGGCTTGAATGCCTGGCTGGTATAGTTGGGAAGAGGATAGAGGAGAAATGGAGCGGAAGTTTCATTCTGTAACCTTTTTCATGGACTGTTAGTCTTTTCTTTGCTTTCAGCTCACGCAGCTTTAGTGCTGTCGTTTGGATGCTTCAGTGATCACAGGTTCGAGTTTTGGTTTGGATTAGAAGGATTTGGGCCTGTTTTGGTGCATTGCAGACCGTTTTAAGGGTGCTTTTTGAAGTTTTGCAGACTGTTCTAAGGTTTCTTTTTGAAGTTTTGACAAGGCTGGGATTGAAGTGGGGAGTTTAATGATGGCTAGGATGAAGGAGAGGCTGAGATACTGGGCATTTTGATGTGGGTTAAGCTTGATTTCAGCTGATTTCAATACCTTTTTGTTCTGGGGAGCAGAAATCAGTGAACAGGACTTTAGAAGGAAGAACCCATTTTGATGTGGAGCTAAGTGTTGTTAGGATTCAAGGGTGATCAATTTGGTATATTTTCATGCTGCATATTTGTATATCGTTTGCCTAGGATTATTTGATGGTTGGTTTATTGGTTTATGGCATTATGGGGACTCGTTTTTTGGTCTTTTTTTGGGTGATATAGGCTTCTTGGTGGCGCGACGTTTTGATATTTCTCTGAAATTGGTTTAAATGTAGTGCGCGGGAGGTTCAGTGGCAATGGAGGCTAGAACAAACACAGTGGCAGGTTCTAACAAGAGGAATGGGCGTGTTTCGGTTCGAGATGATGGAGAGCTTGGGGTTTGTATCCAGTTAGCCTTGTCATTTTATTTTGATAGTCACTGGATTGCATGCATGTTATGCTTTACATTCCTGTTGTTTGTAAATTAATTTCCTGATAAATTTTACAGTTGTTGCAAACATTAACAGTTCTCTGTGTTTTTTAAATGTTCATTTCGGCAGTGTGTTTTTGTTTGCACAGTGTTTCCTTTAAACTTATTAAAATTATCCTAGTTGTTCCAAACACCTTGGGCACCACACCGGACACCTCAAGTGGGACTGGTCCGTCAAAATCGCTCAGGGCTTGTGGTTGGACTCTATTGCTTATTCATGAATCCTGAGAAATTGAACCAAAGCCCCAATGCAATAGTTTTCTTGGTTTCTAGTGCCAGTTTATTTTTAAATACAAGTTGTAAATGGTAATCAACTTTCTAAAATTTGTTGGATTCCAACTAGTCTGATCACATGAAACATTTTTACAATGCTGCACCTTGTCAGTTATACGTTCATTTTTCTAGTCTTGTATTTGAGAAATTTGGATCCTTTTGGGAAGGGTGATTTGGACTCTGGAGAGTGCCCCGGATAACGAGGACCGTTACGAGTGGGGGATGGTCAAGACTTTGCAAGCAGCCAGTGCAAACCTCCCAAGTCACAGTGAAACTGTGGGTGCCTGGTAAGCATGAAGTTACAGTTAATCTGCGAGGTCGGGGAAAATTCGCACAACAATTCCGCGTTTCCTTCTCCATGAATCAAATAGATGCGACGGGCTCCCGGCCAAATTACAGATAGAGATGTATGAAGCATGAACCCCGGAGTTTTAACTTATTGCAAACGCAGAATATCTGTCCCATCGTGCATGGTGCCTTGCGTAATGGACTTTTAAAGTCTCCAAATGGTTGAGCTCTATGACTACTTTTTATACTTGATATCTGCAAGGCATAGTTAGAAGCAATGGAGAAACAATTAGTGAAGCATATGGATTTCTATAGAGACTTATTTTCATGCATAGCCCGATTGTGCACTTTCAAATAAAATAGAACTTTTCAATTCCAAATTCCAATCAGTTGTCATGCATGTTGAAAATCACGGGTCCAATGAAAATCACCCCTCAAATGCCTCTTTCCACGGTATTGGCAGTGGGCACAAGGCATTTGAGGCTACAGAAATTATAAATACTTTCAAAGTTCCCACGTCTTTGGATGGGTCCAGAAAAAAGAGCATAATTTTTTTTTCACCAGCACAAAATGGGACAAGATAGGGGGTCATCTTAGCAAGTTTGGGTCCTAAAGCATGTCCTTGATCAATTAACTACCAGACGAAGAAGGCATTTTTGTGGCTCTATCGGGGTTTTCCCAGTCTTCCTTGGATAAAATATCCAAGCTGATAGGTCTATATTGAGATTCTATTTGTAACTAGTGTAGCTCAGTTGGGGGGCACTTTTTAAGGAGTCAGAGGCAGGGAAGTGGGGCTTGGAACAGTTCCAGATTAATCTCTCCATCGGCCGACAGTTGCTGAGATTCCTAGGTTGAAGCTGAGGGTGTTTGGAATAGTATCCTTGTTTTTGTTGATGATCATCTTATCAGGGTTGGTCAGGTTGAATTTCTTTTTTATTTCTTCCCAATGTATCCAGTCTCTTTTTGGAGTGTCAGATGTCTTTAGCAGTTTTAATTCCCCTTTGAAAAAGCTTTGGAGTAAGTGAACCAGGACAAACTCATATTTGTAATACAAAAGTGGGATCACATTTAGATGGGTATTTATTATTCTAAATTAAATTGGAATATGCTAAAGCTAACATCCTCTATAGAATGTGCAGTTGTTGTAAATTGTGCAACTACTATTCTTAAGTATGTGTTCTCTCCCATGAAGGTTTACACATAGATCGAAACCTAAATTTTGTGTTCATTCTATATCTATCACTGTCTAGCAACAATTACAAACTATATATAGCTGTAACTCCAACACTACCCCTAGAGCCAACATTTTATTGAAAGTTGAAACAAACTCTCCTATTGCTAACCATCTTATTTATGCATGGACAATTCCTTCCATCCATTCATGGTTGCTTAAAAAAGGGCTCAAGCTATTGTTGTCATTACTGGCAGCAGCATTTGCCTCATCATTCTTCCACAGCAAGTCCACGACCCTCTTTCTGCAATTCCAGGAATTGTCTACCCTCTTTCTTCCCTCGATAAAAAGCATCTGCCTTTCCTCTATTTTACATTAAAATCTGATCTGTAGGCTTTCTTTGAGTTGAAGTTCTTGCCTACAAATAGTTTTGTAGTTTTGCTACTTGCATATTCATCATCAGCTTTTTCCCTTCTTTCCTCTTCAAGGATGGCTGCTATCATTGTATTCTATGTCTCGGGCAGTAGGTTCCTGAGAGTAAGACCATGGGACCATATCTTGGTCGTATGCTTTCCAGTAGTAGGTCCATATAATCATTACTCTTCCTTTCCTCTTCAAGTAAAGCCATTGTCATTGTATCTACTATCCCGTATCTTGTACATCAACTTCCAAATAGCAAAGAACATATTATGATAGCTTTTTAGCATGCTCACAGTAGTACGGCTATGATGCTATCTGCGTCAACTGCAGTTACTGTCCCTGAAAGCTTACTCTTCAAGGATTTGAGATTGTTGACATGATTTGCCATACTCTCTAAGGTTGGAGAAATTCTACGATTGCACTATCGTCTCTGTTGGTGATCATCTTCATGGATACTGATAAATAAGCTATCTAATACTTCCACTTCGAATAGGAAAGGCTACTCTTGAGTCTCCACTTAAGGGGGTATTGATACTTGCAATGTTGGTCACGACTCATAACCTGTTAGAGGAAGGGAAGAGACTTGGAAATTGGTTCTTTCAATGTTTAACCCCCATCTTCTTTCCTTTTTGTCACTAACTCCTCCAATTACAGAATCATTTGTAATGTAAAAGTCGATCCATATTCGAATGGACATCTTATATTTTTCGTTAACAAGGCCATGACTCTCTTTCAGCAACTCAGGAATTGTCTTCCTTCTTTCTTCCCATGATAAAGGCATCTGCCTTCCCTCTATTTCACATTAAAATCACATTAAAATCACATTAAAATCACATTAAAATTGATCTGTAGGCTTTCTTCTATTTGAAGTTCTTGCCTACAAATAGTTTATATTCATTGTCACTCTTCTTCCTTATGTTCTCTTCAAGGAGGGCTGCCATCATAGTATTCTATGTTTGGGACAGTAAGTTCCTGAAAGTAAGACCATAGTACCATAGCCTGGTCACATGATCTTCAGTGGTAGGTCCATATCATCATTACTCTTCCTTTTCTCTTTAATTAAGGCTGCTATTATTGTATCCAGTGTCTCATGCATTAACTTCCTAAGAATAAAGACCATATTACCATAGCTTTTTAGCATGCTCACAATAGTGTATGGCTATGGTGCCTTTTACCTCTCTCCTTGGCAGATGTTTTTACATGCATTCTTTGTGAGCAGGACAGTCTTGATGGCGTGGATAACAGTTCTTGAATGGTGCTTTTCATTCTGATTTTTGCGCATTTTTCATGTTGTTCGAGGCAACACACATATCCTGAGGCATGGGCACACTTTCTGAGGCATTGATGGGCTATTGGCATGCACTTGAACACCCTCTATGCATGTGAAGTGGAGCGTCCTTGAGCACTATTCTTAAGCTGATTTTCAGCTTTATTCAGAGCTGACCCACACTTCTGACCTCTTATGATTGCCATGGGGTTATTTAGGGCTTGTATGGATGATGTGAAGGTCACTTCAGCACTGCTACACATTGAAGGCATGGCGTGGCACTCACTTGATGTCGTTTGAATGATTTGGGAATAAGTTATAATTATGATTTGAAGACTAATGAGTAATGAGCCTAATTTGAGGGTCGACCTACCTGTTCTTGGATGTCAACATGGCTGTTGGTGTGTTTTATGGCTGATTTTTGACTTGGAGAGTATCCCCCGTGCTTCATGAAGGTGCCTTGACATGTGGCATGGAGACTTAATTTGGAGGTTATGAGACATTATAGCCCACTTTTATCATTTATGGAACTGTTTTCATGAAGCTGCCCCATTTGTAAAGTTCTATGCTATCTTTTTAAGGACGTTTTTGACCATTGGAGGCCCAATCAACCATCTTGGAGGATTTCTAGGAGCATCTACTTGTTTCTTGGGGTCTTTAAATGCCAACATGGCACCTTGAGGACATCAAGCACCCTTCTTTGGAGGAGAGGACCCCTCGTTGAGGCTTTGCTTCATCTTATTCATTGTACATGTGGCTTGATCACTTTTAGTTTATTGGTATGTCAGATTGCTTAGTTGTATTTTTGTTTTTCTTAGGTTGGGTCTAAGGAAGCACATACGATATTATTTTATTGTAAATGAGATAATATCTTATTTTAATAATAAGATAATATTATTATGTTATTGCTCAATGCTATCTAATACTTCCTCTTCTAATAGGAAGTGCTACTCTTAGGGGTATTGATGCTTGCAATGTTGGTCATGACTCGTAACCTGTTAGAAGCAGAGAAAAAGGCTTATAAATTTCAAATTTGTTCTTTCAACAATTAAACCCACTCTTCACCCTTTAGGCTTTTCATCACTAATTCCTCCAATTGCAAAGTCATTTGTAGTGTAAAAGTTGATCCATATTTGAATGAACATCTTATAAACTATGTCAGTGCATTTGGTGAATTTCAAGCTTGAAATTCCAAATTCGTCGAATCTCAAGGTGAATTGAACAAATTCAGTTTAGATTTGGTGAATTCCAGGTAGAATTCGGTTTCAATTTTGATTTTGAT
This sequence comes from Pinus albicaulis, assembly GCA_034641835.2. NCBI lineage: Eukaryota > Viridiplantae > Streptophyta > Pinopsida > Pinales > Pinaceae > Pinus > Pinus albicaulis. The sequence goes on from CM076576.1 coordinate 164,124,067, forward strand.
TTCGAATTGCAAGTGATTTTTCAACAAAAAAATTGGACACATTTTCCAAATTTGACCTAAAAATTCACTGGGGTTTCAAAAAAAGTTAAAACCCTAACGTCTGCATGTGTTTTGGCTTCTTCAGCGTGGTTTTCATCTCTTTTGACACGCGTGCAGCAGTCCTGAATTGTTTCACCATTCCCTCCACACAGTTCTAACCCTAGCTGGCTATCAACAATTACAGTCCATTTGCCCCCGTCATGAATTGACTTTGAGTCTCTGCCTGATAGTGCACCTGCCTCATGGCCCTCTTCCACATGTTGACGCTACTAGACTGTCCGACAGTGCTGACTTCACTCATGCCTCTGTAGTTTGCGACTCTGGGACTCTGCTACAGGCTACAACATATATATATTTTTAAATTTTAAATTTCATCGTATTCCAAATTTAATGCCAATTTTTATATTTATTTTTTATGTTTGAATTTTTGTTGAACATCAAGGTTGTCATACTCAAATTAAAATTCGAACCAGGTGACTTAGCTTATAATTAAATAGAAGGTATACTTGATAAGTAGAATGGCTACTATAGATAAAACCTAACAATGACTATAAATAGTGTAACCACCATGGATAAAACCTTTTCTCTGTATGCATTCAAATTCACTACTTCCTATACATTGTAGTTACAAACTATATTATGTTTTGGATATACAGCTGTAATTGGAACCCTTTATTCCTCTTCAGGAAATGTTGGATATTATTTCTCATTATTTGTCATATAAAAGGTGTTATTTGACAAGTCTGGATCATATGTCCTATGGATTATCAGTCCAGAACTTTCGTGCCTTTTTAAAAATTGTTGTGAATGCTCTGTTTTTCATTTAATGGATTATCTTATCTCACAAGTGCTTATGGGGATATTTTATTCAATTATTGTAGCCTAAGCCTCCACAACACATAAATAGCCGTGTTTGCCAGATATGTGGAGATGATGTTGGCTCAGCAGCTGATGGGGAGCTCTTTGTAGCTTGCAATGAGTGTGCATTTCCAGTATGCAGGCCTTGCTATGAATATGAGCGGAAGGATGGAAATCAATCTTGTCCACAATGCAAGACTAGATACGAGTGGCATAAAGGTTGGTAGAAGTTTTTACTTGTTAATTCGATGAAGACCTAGATTTCCTTTTACAGTTTTCCTTTATCAACAATATGTCAGATGTCTTCTAGGCATCAAATATCAGTAATTATTGTCCAAATAGGAACACTTACATGTCTGTCTCCGCTTTCAATATGAATCTGACATTAGTCTCTTGTTTACAATGCAAGAATAGATGGAAGTGGCATAAAGGTTGGTAGAAGGTTTTACATGTTAACTTGATGAAGAACTAGATTTCCTTTTACAGTTTTCCTTTATTAACATGATGTCGGATGTCTTTTATCCTTTAGGCAAACAATCTCAGTAATTACTGGTCAAATAGGATCATTTACATGTCTGCTTCTGCTCTGCTTTCAATAGGAAGCTGACATTCTTCTCTTGTTTATGTTATTGTGGTCCAGGGAGCCCTCAAGTGGATGGTGACAAGGAAGAAGAATGTGCAGATGATTTGGATCATGAATTCAACTGCACTCAGGGTAACGGGAATGAAAAACAGCAGATTGCAGAGGCCATTTTGCATTGGCAAATGGCCTATGGACGAGGGGAGGATGTTGGTCCATCACGCTCAGAAAGTCAGGAGCTTCCTCAACTTCAAGTTCCCCTTATTACCAATGGACAACCAGTAGGACACTCAGTTTTCTGAAGTTTCATACATTGAATTCTTGTAATTTTAGATAGTGTTGCCATCTCTTTAGACAACTCTTAAATTTTAATACATTTCATGTTTGGACAGATTTCTGGTGAGTTGCCAGCAGGATCCCCACAATATCGTAGGATTGCTGCTCAACCCACAGGTGGTGGCAGTGGGAAGCGTGTTCATCCACTTCCTTTTCCTGATTTGACTCAAACAGGTTTTTGGAATTTTTTTTATTTATTTATTTCAACATTCTTCATGTTTTGGACTTCATTTTTTTTGTTAGATAATTTGTATTTTCTTGCAGGGCATGTAAGGGTATTTTAGTATTTCCAATGCATCCAATTGAATGTTTTCTGGCTGTTCTATATGATGGATGAAATGGTGCTCTTACACAGGTCAAGTGAGAGCTGGGGACCCTGCCAAAGACTCAAATTCCTATGGATTTGGAAATGTTGCCTGGAAGGAGAGAGTAGAAAGCTGGAAGAATAAACAGGACAAAAATACATTGCAAGTGACTGCTGGTACTTACTATGCGTCCGAAGGAAAGGATGGAGACATGGATGGTTGTGTTGCAGACGAGGAAGACCTTCAAATGTATGCTGCTTACTTTTAGACTTGGAGAATTTCAGTCTTTGTTTGTCAATACTGTTCAGCAATTAACGAGTTCCCTCGAGTTTTATTTGCATTTGCTGCTCTTACATTATTTGGTATTTTAGATTTGAAAGAACCTTTTTCTTTGTGTTTATCATGATTTGCCCTCTATTTTGCATGTCATGCTTCCTTTCTATCACTCTAATAGGCAATGGAAGGTGTTGGTTATAAATGCATGTAGTGGGATGGAACAAAATGTGTGCCAGATTGCAGTGCTAATTGTTCTTTTAAACTAGATTTAGTTTTCAGTATTTGAGACTTATAATAAATCAATTAATAGAGTTTTAAATGAGATTTTTTTCTTGCAGCCGCTATGAAGAACAGTGTTTTACTTTTTGATTTTCTTTGAGGCTGCTTTTTTAAATTGAAATTCTCTCTTTTGGAAAAGACTACTGCAAATTTATTGCGACCAGACAATATCATGGGTTCCTATTTGTAATATATCATGGAGATGGATTTCGGATTCATGGCTGGATGCAATTCAACTAGTAATCTTCTTTTGATTTTTTTCCATGCAATTTTCTTGGCAGGAGTGATGAAGCACGCCAGCCCCTATCGAGAAAGGTTCCTATTGCTTCTTCCAAGATCAATCCGTACAGGATGGTGATTGTTCTACGGCTTGTGGTCTTGTGTTTTTTCTTCCGCTACCGAATATTGAATCCTGTTTACAATGCTTATGGACTTTGGCTTACTTCAGTAACATGTGAGATTTGGTTTGGCATATCCTGGATTCTTGATCAGTTTCCTAAATGGCTTCCCATCAATAGGGAAACTTATCTTGACAGGCTTTGTTTGAGGTGAGACTATTGCCTGCAAAAATACTTCTACTCACAAAGTTCTAGATGTTTTTTAATTTCCTAAAGATACTGTGTAGTCAACGAGAAGCTTGTACCAAAGTGCTTACAATCCCCATATCTTCTGACAGATACGATAGAGAAGGAGAGCCATCTCAGTTGGCTGCTGTTGATATTTTTGTCAGCACAGTTGATCCTATGAAGGAGCCTCCTCTCGTCACGGCAAATACTGTTTTGTCAATTCTTTCTGTGGACTATCCGGTTGATAAAGTTTCATGTTATGTGTCTGACGATGGAGCTGCAATGCTAACATTTGAAGCCCTTTCTGAAACCTCAGAATTTGCAAGGAAATGGGTGCCATTTGTTAAAAAGTTTGATATTGAACCCAGGGCTCCTGAGTGGTATTTTGCTCAAAAGATAGACTATTTGAAGGATAAAGTGCAACCTTCCTTTGTAAAAGAACGCAGAGCAATGAAGGCAAGTAGACGTGAAAGAATTCGTAACCTCTTGCTTGGGCTTTTGACATTTGAGTATGTTGGTTTTTTATCTTTTGATAGGTATCCTGATTGCATTTTTTCTATCATTTCCAGAGAGAATATGAAGAGTTCAAGGTCCGAATCAATGCTCTTGTTGCTAAAGCTCAGAAGGTTCCTGAAGAAGGCTGGATTATGCAAGATGGAACACCTTGGCCTGGAAATAATACCCGGGACCATCCCGGGATGATACAGGTATTTCATTCTCTTCAATTAGTATTTATGACTACTGTTTTGTTAAAAGATTGTTGAAACTGAAACCAATGGTGAGGTTATTTTGCAACTGTGTTGATAGTTATCCTTGCTAAATACAAGATTTCTTTGTGTCTCTCCATTATAGGTGTTCTTAGGTCATAGTGGTGGGCTTGACACCGATGGCAATGAACTACCTCGACTCGTATATGTTTCTCGTGAAAAGAGACCTGGTTTTGAACACCACAAAAAAGCTGGTGCAATGAATTCATTGGTAAGTAATTTTTCTATCCATATAAAAATGTCATGCTTGTTCATATTCATTGAGAAAAAACTTCACAATACAGTGGTCGCATCAGATTTGTCCATAGAGAAGAATGTATTACCTTTCGAGGTTGAGATCAGATCCTTTTGCTTTCTACAAACTCTTGGAGTCAAAACAATCCTGTAGAGGATTCTATCAAAACTGTATCAAGTTACATTGTTCAAATCCGAGCAAAACTGGTGAGAGGCCTGTCCAAAACATCAAGCCCACTGGGCTAAAAGAAGAAAGCGAAACACAACATACCTGCCTAGATGGCCTAAACCCAATCCTTCAATGAATCAGTGGAAAGATAAACTAAATGCGAGACATAAATTTCCTCAATCTGGCCTCTTGAGCCTGAGAACTTGGAGGAGACAGATTTAAGCGAATGAACTTTGCCTCATTACCTTTATGGTTTACCTAATGAGGAAGATGAAACGCTATGCAACAAAACACTCCAAGACGAGGATAGCTTGGAATTAACCCCCACCGATTGACCAGCATTGGTCAAAAGTTAAAACATTACTGGAAGAAGAAAACACTCCACCATGAAATGATTCAATGCCCATAACTGACTGCTGCTCCAAAGCAGTAATTGCACCCAAAGCTGGAAACAAAACTGGATCCAAGAAAGGAGGAGAAACATTGTCCTCAAAGCAATCTGAAAATACACTGACATCAGTCCCCAATCAACAAAACCATGCACTTGATGAGTGAGAGGCAGATCATCCAAAGAAGTATAAGGGTTCTGCTTAATCAACCCCGACAGTCTAGAAGAAGACTCCTTTTTGGAACCCTCAATTGTTTGAAGTCCACCATCCCTCGAAGACTGAATTGAAGAAGACTCCTTTTTGGAACCCTCAATTGTTTGAAGTCCACCATCCCTTGAAGACTGAATCAAAGAAACAAAATTTGGGCTTGCTGTCCCCAACCCATGACCAGACCCTAGTCAGCTTATCAACTTTTTAATGAAACCAGAAACATTGTGCAGGTGCTAACAGTGGTGCTAGACAATCCAAAGCCCTTATTGCTGCTGACTGCTCCACAATCTCACCAGACTGCGAAGTCAACGAACAAGCTGGAGCCTCTGAAATCCCATTTAGATGATGCAAAGGAAGTAGATTAGGCAAGATAAGATAATTTTATTAATGTCCAACAAATGACCACAAAAGGAGGTCAATGGGATTGCTGGGTACAATGAAGGGCAATACTCTGTTAAAGGTCCGCTAATCCAACGACGATCGGGGTATTCACATCAGGGATGACAATGTCCACTACACGCCCAGAAACAGGGACGATGGCCTTCCCAGACAAAGCTTTACTGACTATCATGGCTTTTACATTCAGCAGAATGTTCTCCCTTCTGGGACACTAATGGCAACCCCTGCAGTGTCAGAAGCAGTCAAACTTCCCTCAGAAACTGATATAGACTTCATAGAGGAGAAATATGTGTTAAATTTTACTGGAGAGAAAACAAAACACAAATCATAAACATGCAATGTTTATCCTGGAGAACCCAAATCTGGGGAAAAACCAGGTAACAGAATATTTTTTTAGTGTCCCTTGGCCAAACTCGGCCAAGCTGGCCAAGTGAGCCTTCACTGCTCACATCCCTGGCACATTACAATGAAGTCTTCTCAAGCCTTTTAAAGGCTTCATTACATGCAATCCACGGGCAGCAAAACCATGTGCCCAAAACCACCACTGTTTGACTGGGCAAATTTCACCAAGTCAAGTTTAACTAACAAAATAAAGAACCAACCCTCCATTTCTTGTGTGCGATGTCCTCCCTAAGGCAGTCCCAATGAGTGTGGCGAGCTTTATGGCAGAATCTGCAGTGGAAGGGAATCTTCTCATTCCTGTTCTTGAATCCATTTTGTTCCCCACACACTCTGGGGATTTTGTCTTGAAACCCTCCATTCATATTCAAAAGAATTAAAATATGAGGCACCCTTTTTTTTCTGTTTAGTGTTTCCAGGGAGGCTCTTGAAACTCATCTTAGGGAGTCTGCAATGACCATTAAAACCTTTGTACAACAAAGATGGGGAGGCAGGCCCAACAAATTAACCCATAATAACTGAAGCTCTCTGAAAGCATATGGAAAATCAAAGTGCTCTGACAAGGGCAAAAGAACCAGACCCACATCACTATAGCACCAAGGACCTGCCGTTAAGACAGCTTCACAATCCTTTGAGCAATCAAAGACAAAGGAATTAAAAAACCCCTCTGCGAAGGATAAATTTTTACCTTCCTAGAAAGCAAACAGCCCCAAACCTTGTTGAGCCAAAAAGGTTGCTTGAATGAAGTTGGCTTATGCCCGCAGAAGTAACCATATAAAGCTTGATATGCTCAGGAACACTGCACCCTGCAGAATCCATTCAAAAGGAAGATCAATCGAATGCTCACCTGCCCTGACCTGAATACAATGCTTCTTGAACTTCTGGGAAGGCTCATAATCTGAGCGCGACCCTCCAATCTGCCAGCTACTTCATGACCAGCTACCACTGCTCCTAGATTGCACCCAGAAAACCTAATTGCCACTACGTTGCCAGTAGCATTTCCACTCTCCTCATCCATTCTGCTCATCTAGCAACCATTGGTAAGTATTTTGCTAAACCAAAATCTGGAAAAGTTATTTTGCCTCTTAAATTTGTTTTTTTTTATAAAATTTATGCTGTTCTTAGTAAGATGTTCCTCTTGTTATTTATTTACAGGTTCGTGTTTCCGCAGTTCTTACCAATGGCCCTTATATGCTCAATCTTGATTGTGACCATTATATAAACAACAGCAGGGCCCTTCGTGAGGCCATGTGTTTTATGATGGATCCTACTCTTGGGAAGAAAGTCTGTTATGTTCAGTTCCCTCAAAGGTTTGATGGCATTGACAGAAGTGATCGATATGCCAACCACAATACAGTCTTTTTTGATGTGAGTGTTGATCAAATTGCATTGTTACAGACTTGCATTTGCATATGCTGCTTTATGCGCTTTTGAAACTAAAATATTGTACTGGATTGTTTGCAGATCAATTTGAAGGGTTTGGATGGGATACAGGGGCCTGTTTATGTGGGCACAGGGTGTGTTTTCAACAGGAAAGCCCTCTATGGTTATGAGCCTCCTCACAAAAGTAAGATCCATCTTCCAAGCTGTTGTGGACCTAGAAAGAAGAGTAGAAAATCAAACAAGAAGTACAACGACACAAAAAAATTAGACAGGCCAACTGATTCAACTGTCCCCATATTCAGTCTGGAAGACATAGAAGAAGGAGGTGTGGAAGGTAAGTGCCAATTTCTAAACAGTTTCTTAAGCTACTAGATGCCACATTTTTATATTTGCCTCTGCCTTACATATTGCACTGTTTGCTAACTATACACAGGATTTGATGATGAAAAATCCCCGCTGATGTTCCAAAAAAGCTTAGAGAAAAAATTTGGTCAATCCCTTGTCTTTGTGGCATCCACTCAAATGGAGAATGGTGGTGTGCCACAATCTGCAACTACTGCTGATTTATTAAAAGAAGCAATCCATGTAATCAGCTGTGGTTATGAAGACAAGTCAGATTGGGGAAAAGAGGTAAAACCATAACCACCAATTTGACAATAACAGTGCCTATATTTGGTTCTTTGGGCCTAACATAACTGATATTTAATTTTTTAATGGATTGGGAACTTGTATCTTGTGCAGATTGGTTGGATATATGGTTCCGTGACAGAAGATATTTTGACTGGCTTTAAAATGCACTCTCGTGGTTGGCGATCAATATACTGTATGCCTCATCTTGCTGCATTCAAGGGATCTGCGCCAATTAATCTTTCTGATCGTCTGAACCAAGTTCTGCGATGGGCTTTGGGCTCTGTGGAAATTCTTCTTAGCAGGCATTGTCCAATTTGGTATGGTTATAGTGGAAGGCTCAAATGGTTGGAGAGGCTGGCATATATAAACACCACCGTTTATCCTATCACTTCTATTCCTCTGCTTGCATATTGTACATTGCCGGCAATATGTCTTCTTACTGGGAAATTCATTATTCCCGAGGTAGAATTTTAGCCCCTACTCGCAATCTGGTTAAAAATGGTCTGTTAACAGACGTTGGATTGTTCTGATCCTTCTAACTTTTATTTGTCGATTTGCAGATTAGCACTCTTGCAAGTTTATGGTTCATTTCATTATTTTTATCCATTTTTGCTACTGGCATACTAGAAATGCGATGGAGCGGGGTTGGCATTGATGAATGGTGGAGGAATGAGCAATTCTGGGTGATTGGAGGTGTGTCTGCTCATCTCTTTGCAGTCATTCAAGGATTACTAAAGGTCCTTGCTGGTGTTGACACAAACTTCACTGTTACCTCAAAAGCTTCAGATGAAGGTGGTGATTTTGCAGAGTTGTATGTAATCAAATGGACTGCTCTCCTCATCCCCCCAACCACTTTGCTTTTAATTAACATTGTAGGCGTGGTGGCGGGCATCTCCTCTGCTATCAGCACCGGTTATCGATCATGGGGTCCCCTGTTTGGGAAACTCTTTTTTGCTTTTTGGGTGATTGTTCACCTTTATCCTTTCCTCAAGGGTTTGATGGGTCGCCAGAACCGCACTCCAACTGTTGTTATTGTTTGGTCAGTTCTTCTGGCATCTATTTTCTCTTTGTTATGGGTTCGTGTAGATCCCTTCACAGCCAGGATCAGAGGACCAGACACACAACAGTGTGGCATCAATTGCTAAATGGCTCATAAACTTCCATTTCCTGGTCAACCATGTCTACTCCAAAATTAATTTGCGATTCAGAAAGGCTTCTCTGTCATCGAAGATCTAAACTGCTCAGAGGGCTTAAGCATTCTGTAACCTGTTACAGCTTTTTCAGGATTTGATAATTCTTTTACCTAATCATAACGTGATGGGACGCTGTTGGTATGTAGATGCAGTGTTCTTGATATTTCTTGTTATTTGTTCTCTAGGGCATTTTTCTTGGCACTTGTGATCCTTCATTTTGGTAATGAGTCACCAAGTAAGATTCACTGAAGAGACGCTGGTAACTGTTGCCATTGTGATAGTGAAGACGCTGTGCCGATTCTGCCGAATAGAGCAACTGCAAGCTATAGTTCAGTTAAGAAGTTTTGACTGTAGTGTGATTCCGTATCTGAAGATAATCTGCCCGCCTGTGACAACGCTTAGAGGGTTTATGTAATATATTCATCATGAAAAGTGTGTAGTAGTCTCGTAGCAATAATGGTCTGTTTTCTGTAAGATTCTTTGTAACGAGAGAATATCTTATTTTTAGTTAACTCGTTTGAACTATTATGTCACTACATGCAATGACACGGCTGTTACATATAAATAATTGATGAATTTTAACTGCTGCCAATCTTACTATGTTAATATTTCTGGTTAAAGGAGCTGGAGCTCTTTCATTATGTTCTCTAGTGTATTCTAGTTTTCTATGAAGTTATTGTTCAACGGATCTTGTTACACGGCTGGTCACGAACTTATAAAATTCCTGCCATCACTACATTCATAATAGGAAGGAGGTTGAATTGCGTTCATTCAGAAGATGAATGTCTATACTCTGTGCTGGGATGTTTTGTTGGATGTCTCAGCCTCTCCTATGGAGGAGGGATGTCTTTTTATCATTTTAATACCAAGCGATCATTTTCAATCTCTGTTAATTGTCTTATAAACTCCTTGTTATTAGGGGAATTTTGACCTCTAACAAAGGCCTTTTTATCATTTTAATACTGAGCGCTCATTTTCAGTCTCTGTTAATTGTCTTATAAACTCCTTGTTATTAGGTGAATTTTGCCCTCACAATACAAATATGTAATAACAAAAGCAACTTTAAAAGAATCAACTAGATTCAAGATAATAATGGATTATAATAATGTCATGAATCAACTAGATTCAAGATAATAATGATTAAAATAAAAAAAAGTTGTATTTGATTATTTAAAAAAAAAACATATATAATATTTGAAATAAAAAATTATTATTATAGTTATTAAGAATTTTTATTATAATTACTTGTATAGATAATGTTTCTATTTGAGTTTCAATGTTTATAAGTAAGGCTTATATTTTTAAAGATATAAAGATGAATAATTTATAATTATTGTAATAATTTTGTGTCTAAAAATGAAAATGTAAATATAATTTGAATTATTCAAATTTTAATTTTGGTATATATTATGTGAGTGGATGGAGCAAATCTACTTATCAACATTTTTGAGTGATTTTAAAACTTTAAATTATATTATTAGAAAAAATCTTAAATTAGAAATTTTTTATTATAAAATAAGAATATGAAATAGTTTTATACGACAACATATATAACATTCATAAAAATGAAGTTTTAATTTTATAAATTGGAAAACAAAGTTCGTTATATGATTAGTTTAATAAGTTACAAATAATATATATCATCTAATTAATAAATACTTAATTTGATTATCTATTTATTTAGATTAAAATTGAATTGATTCACTAATGATGAGTTTGTATATTTGTGAACTGTACGCTAATTAGTTAATGATGAGTTTTATATTGATGGGCAATGGGTATATTAGTTAATACAATAAAAGCTTTATATTATATATTGTTTAGTTACAATCTTCTACACATTTATTCAAAAACATCCTCTTTTTGTAATTGTTTGAGCTTGGTAATATATATGCCATTTAATTAACATTAGTAGTATTAATGATAAAATTTGCTATTTTTATATTTCTAATTTTTTTGTAATAAAATAAAAATAAGAAATAAAAACTATGTTCTAAATAGAAAAATAATGTTGGCTATAATTAAAAAAGATTGTATTTTTCACTCTAAAAAAAATTACACTTGAAGAAATTTGATCCCTCTAGGCTCATGTATAAGGTTCATTCATGATTGCCAAAGTTAAGGCTATAGTAATGAAATGCGATTATTTGTTTGTTAACTTTGCCTTGCTTCACATTGGGACAACAAACTCACTGGAATGTAAATTCTACCAGCACCCCATTCTCATTCCAATTAGAATAGGTTTTATTTGTAATGTAAAAAACTATATACTAGCAATTGCACCACATGTTGCAAAGGAAACGCCGTAAGACTGTAGAGTAGCATAGAATATAGAAGTAAAAGATTTATGTAATTTTGTTTATTTACTGACGTTTGTGTGAAAAAAAACTTTGAAATTTAAACTTTACACAATTGAGTTACAACACTTAGGAAGGGCAATAGTATGAATAATCCCATCAATATGTTTCACTCATAATGTGTACTTCGACAGAATTCTTTAGTGTGTACCTCCCAACTGCATAACTGGAAAATAATATTATTAACTTCTCAAAGATGTTATTTATTTATACTTTTACAAAATTACATAGCTCGCAAATAAGTCCAACTTCTTCATCCAAGACAAACTCATGCCCATTAATGCACAAATGATTGTATTAATCATCTTTTGTATCTCTGTTGAGTTTCCAAATATTGCTATGTTTCTTGGATCCCATGCCACTGAACCAATGGAATACTATCAACATAAATAAAATCACCAAACAAACAAAAAGGATGAGCAATCACAATTTTTGGATTGCTTTAGGGCAAATAAACAGTAATATTTTTCCTTGTTGAGAAGACTAGCTAATTTGATAATGAAAATAGATTGATATCTAGATTTACATAAACACAAGGCAAGCCCATGAGAGAACTAACACTATCGCTCTCACTCACTCTTTCTATGTATATAATTTGATGCATCAGAAACTTCCAAGTTATGATTATCACATTTACCAAAGATAAAAACCATTACTTGACAATAAAGTGTCACATTACAAATCCTTTAAAAGGAGACTTATTGTGAAGTTAGACTCAAAATATTAATGGCAATGTTCAAAATTTTTGCTAGAAACATTAACAACATTTTAAACAGAGGATAAAGAAAAATTATTATTATTACTATTACTATTGACAAATATATTCTCAATGTTCAAGCCTATGTTTTTTTTTTTTTTTTTTTTTTCCGCCACTATTATTGCAAGACTTATTCTTATTAAAAATATTTATTATTATTCTCATATTTACTAGCCAAAATTTTTATGTCATTGAAATTTTTGACAATGGAATTATGGTTTGCTAGAAAGTTATTATTAATTAAATAATTTGAGTTATTGATATAATTTAATGTTGAAAAATATGAAAGAGGTTTCGATGAAAGGGGATCATGAGGATTAGCGGATTGAGACTTGGCAGGGGAGTCAAAGGAGGTAGCCAACGAAGTTAACTGATGGAGGAGGGGGTCACAGTGGAGGAGGGAGATACACTGGCGGGTAGAGAGTTTGACCCGAGGGTTGACAACGACGAGACGAGCAGGGGACAAGGTTCGGACTCTGGAGAGAGACCAGGGTTGTATCAAGGGCGAGGAGACACGAGTCAAGGTTGAAGGGCGTCGAGAAGAGGGCTCAATGTCGCAAGAGATCGCAGCAGGGTTTACGTTGGATTCAGAGGAAGCCAGAGATATACTGCAGCGAGGAGATGAAACAGGAACCAATTGAAGGATCAGAACCAAAATCAGAAGAAACAATTCCACCGCATCAAGTCGAAGAGGGAAATTAAATGCTCTGCAAGTTGGAGTACTTAGAAATGTGTCAATGCCGGAGCAGAAGGAGAGATATCGTTTCTGGATCCAGATTCCGACGCTATGAGAGAGGAGGGAGATGAATAGTTTTGAAAGGAGCTTGACACGGAAAACTGACTAAAAACCTGATCATCTTCATTGCTGGAGTCGATGGGTCCGTGGGACTTGCGAAATGGGAGAAGTCTCATATGAAATGGAACCACCCTTCTATTTAGATTTTAACAAGGTTGAGTGCAGCTGCAAGTCACATCATAAATTCATTTTCATTGCCCAAAGCAAGGATGGCTTTAAAATATTCTAGTCCAGATATCAATATGAGAGTAACTACAAAAACATGAATTAACCCTACAAACCATCATGAACCAAGTAGAACCGGTGAATATATTGGTGGACATTTATGTAGACTTTAAAATCTCATCTCCTCACCTCTAAGCGTTATTTCAACCTCTATCAAATTAGTTGGTAGGTAGAAAATGGGGTTTGTCTGAAACCAGGGATTATGGGTTTTCAGGTTGAAAATACTTCGATGTGCTATACTAATCTGAGATACTGATTAATTCTAGTAGCATTCTGCATTGCATGCATGGAATAAACTTGTTGGAAGTTGCAGACCTGTTATTTCCTTAAGGAAAAGTATCAACACATGGAAACTAAGTGGATAATTTATGTTGCTACCTTAAGTGCATGTAAGTAACGAAGAAGACTTGTTGATATGTTTCCTTTTATTTAATTTGCAAGAAAAAATTGTAGAAATTATATAACTTATGTGTTATATATCCAAGATTCTCCTGATCACACACTATTTTAACTTCATGCACAATACAGAATCTATTCCACCATTGATCATCACATGCGGAAATTAAATCAATTGCAATGCACACATAAAACAATAAAAATTCACACACATTAACACAATTGTTTAACGGGAAAACCTGAAGCTAAAAACCCCAACTATCTGTATATAATATATGTCATAGAGATCATGTAACAATCCTCATACAACGCTGAACATGTCAAGCTCTCAGTGCAATACAATCGCTACACACTAATCAGGCTCAATCTTGCAAATCCATGCACCGATCTTTGCCACATGCTAGCCTGCCTCTACTGCGCAATCCCTGCTGAAGAATGGCTCTGAATGAACTCGAATCCAACCAGCCTTGTTCACGCAATCCTCATTGGCATCTCCACTGAGTGTTGGATGCAATCAATGCATCACTATAGTCACAACTGATAGTCACACTTGCTTTTTCACTTATCTCTCCACTGGTCTCCACTGAAACTGCCATGCACTGTAGTTAACTGATGTATTCTTTAGTTGATTAATGAGTTATTATTTAGTGAATTAATTAACTAATTAATTCACACCACTCTCACTAGTGTATCAATCAGTTAGACTAGATACAACTAGCTCAACTGAGTCTAATTGAGTTAAACTAAATACAACTCCACCAACTACTTCTATAACTCCACCAAACTCTGTCACATGAGTTCTAACTGAAGTCCTCATGCGTTAGCTCCAGTAAACCCTCAGGAATAGAGTAATTCCTTCTGTGAGTTGCTGTGCCACATTTGTGCACTTAACTGAAGTGCTCCAAGAGAATAAGATAATGTTTAGAGTCCAAATATTATTAAGAGCTAATAATATTTGACATATCTATTTTTAGACTGACATCTAAAAATAGATTCCGCCCAATATGTCTAAAAATAGAAGTCCATCTATTTTTTCCAACTTGACCAACCATCCACAAATAGCATCCTGCAACTCATAGAATATGATCGGCATGTCTAGAAATAGACATAGTTTAAAAATAGACTTTGCGCCAAAAATGCCCTGCGGGCCCACTTAGTGAAGACGACTCTTTTCACTAAGCTCATCATCTTGTTGAATCTCAACAAAATTGGGACAAAATCAATGCCAAAGATGAATAGCTGCAATTAATATCACAACAACAAACATAAACTATTATTCCTTAAAAATGCCCAACATTTTAGTGTGTAAATTTTAGAAGAAGTACCTAGAATGTTGACTGTGAGCGATAATGAACCAAGATATTAGAAAATGGGCTTACCCATTCTTGCTTCATAAGCGTGCCAAACGCCTCCCATATGCATTCTTGTGATCTAGATTTGAATGTGATGAGGCATTTCCTAAAGAAACCTTTGTTGTAATTGCCATCGCTGCTACTGCATTCTTTGTTGTCTCTAAGTCAACATTATCTGGTGATTGAACTACTTTAAAGAAACCCTCTAACATCTTTGAAACCCTCTAGAGCTCCGTTCTCCTTCGGTGAATTTGGTCTGAATGGTGGTTCTCTGCTCTTGAAAATGCTCCCTTGATATGAGGCCAGTGCTGCAGGACACACACAAGCCATGACATGCACCTTCAAGAGTCGTTCGTGCAGTTGGGAAATGAATGGACATGGAATTTGGAAAGTAGTTCGTGTAGTTGGGAAATGTATGGAAAAATAATTTGGAATCATGGGAACAAGTGGCAACTGCCACTTATCAGTGCAATTTAAATCAACGGGTGAGTTGATCCAATCGTCTAACAAAAGATCGACCAATTGTCTAACAAAAGATCGAACGACACAGATTATGGCAATAAGGTAGGAGGGGAGCTATTTTCACAAGGGATGGCTTACGACGTAAAAATGTATAGAGAGGTGGCTTTCATCACTTCAAGAGCAGTAAAAATAAGTCTATTGAGAAAATTATTTTCACAAGGGATGGCTTACGACATAAAAATGTATGGAGAGGTGGCTTTCATCACTTCAAGAGCAGTAAAAATAAGTCTATTGAGAAAACAACTCCAACACCGAGAGAGATTCGGTAACATTTATGGAACTTGCGAACATGTCTTGTTTTGTGGTGTTGGCTACTTAGCATATATTTCTTGATCTTGTGTAGAAGAAATGAATTTGTCTTTAGATTATATTACATTAACCATGAAATTGCCAACATTCATGACACACTTTCCATCACATTTGTCGAGAAAATTATAATAGAGTATCACACTTTTCTTATCAGAGCTAAATGCTCCTATATGCAACAACGATAAATTTCATCACTTAAGAGATGTAAAAACAATTTTATTGCGAAAAAAATTCCAACACATTTGTAGAGAAAATTATAACACTTCTCTCATCAGAGCTAAATGCTCCTATATGCAACAACGATGGATTTCATCACTTAAGATGTGTAAAAACAATTTTATTGCGAAAAAAATTCTAACACATTTGTAGAGAAAATTATAACACAGTATCACACTTTTCTTATTAGAGTTAAATGCTCCTATATGAAACAAATATGGATTTTATCAGTTAAGAGCTGTAAAAAGAAGTTTATTGAGAGAACAACTCCAACACATTTGAAGAGAAAATTATAACACAGTGTCACACTTTTCTTATCAGAGCTGTAGAAATTATATAACTTATGTGTTATATATCCAAGATTCTCCTGATCTCACACTATTTTAACTTCATGCAAAATACAGAATCTATTCCACCATTGATCATTTGCGGAAATTAAATCAAGATTGCAATGCACACATGAAACGATAAAAATTCACATACATTAACGCAGTTGTTTAACGGGAAAGCCTGAAGCTGAAAACCCCAACTATCTGTATATAATATATGTCATAGAGATCATGTAACAATCCTCATACAAAACTGATCATATCAAGCTCTCAGTACAATATAATCGCTACACACTATTCAGGCCCGATCTTGCAAATCCATGATCTTTGCCACCTACTAGCCTTCCTCTACTGCGCAATCCCTGCAGAAGAATGGATTTGAATGAACTCGAATTACTCCAGCCTTGCTCACGCAATCCTCATTGGCATCTCCACTGAGTGTTGGATGCAATCAATGCATCACTATAGTCACACTTTTTCTTTCACCTATCTCTCCACTGGTCTCCACTGAAACTTCCATGTGCTGTAGTTAAATGATGTATTCTTTAGTTGATTAATGAGTTATTATTTAGTGAATTAATTAACTAATTAATTCACACCACTCTCACTAGTGTATCAATCAGTTAGACTAGATACAACTAGCTCAACTGAGTCTAACTGAGTTAAACTAAATACAACTCCACCGACTACTTCTATAACTCCACCAAACTCTGTCACATGAGTTCTAACTGAAGTCCTCCATGCAATAGCTCCAGTAAACCCTCAAGAATAGCGTAATTCCTTCTGTCAGCTGTTGTGCCACATCTGTGCACTTAACTGAAGTGCTCCAAGAGAATAAGATAATGTTTAGAGTCAAAATATTATTAAGAGCTAATAATATTTGACATATCTATTTTTAGACTGGCAATCTAAAAATAGATTCCGCCCAATATGTCTAAAAATAGAAGTCCATCTATTTTTCCAACTTGACCAACCATCCACAAATAGCATCCTGCAACTCATAGAACATGATCGACATGTCTAAAAATAGACATAGTCTAAAAATAGACTTGCGCCAAAAATAGCCTGCGGGCCCACTTAGTGAAGGTGACTCTTTTCACTAAGCTCATCATCTTGTTGCAATCTCAACACTCCCTCTCAACAAGATAGGGATTATCTGCCACCCCGATCTTGCCTCTATGGTATTCGAATTTTCTCCTGGTGAGCGCCTTCGTCAAGATATCAGCATCCTGATCCTCCGTAGGACTGTAAGAAAGTAACATGATCTTCCAGTGCACACAATCTACGATATGATGATACCAGATGTCAATGTGTTTAGATGTATCATGAAATACTGGATTAACCGAGAGTTTGATGCAACCCTGATTATCACAATATATCACGGTAGGATCTAAGTGTAAACCGAACAACCCGACCAGGATCTTACTCATCCATATTGCCTCGCATGTAGCCAAACTTGCTACCATGTACTCGATCTCCACTAAACTGAGTGCCACGGATCTTTGTTCCTTTCTTTGTACCAAAGAAACTACGCCAGATCCGATGCAAAAATCCCCCTCCCGGATGTGCTCTTTGCATCGTTGGGCTCCAACCCAATGCGCATCCGTGAAGCCATGTAGCTTCAACTCATCCGACTGTCTGTACCACAATCCATACCCAGATGTGCCCCTGAGATACCTCAGGACATGCTTGCCTGCCTTCCAAAAGAGCTTGGTAGGCTTCACCATAGCTTGTGAAAGCTGGTTCACAACATAGCATATGTCCAGTCGTGTATTGACTAAATACATGAGCGAACCAACCAACTGTCGATAAACAGTGGCATCCACTACCTCTGCCGATGTAGCATCCTCTTTCCTCCAACCACCAGGAAGAGGAGTGTCGATAGTCTTGCGGCCTTGCATGTGAAACTTCTCCAGTATATCCCGGACATACTTGCCTTGAGACACAAACAGTTCACCTTTCCGCTGCCAAATTTCCAATCCCAGGAAATAATGAAGAAGGCCCAAGTCCTTCATCTCAAACTCCTTTGCAAGATCTGCCTTGCATGAGTGTATCAACAGTTCATCACCCGTTAGTATTAAATCATCTACATAAAGCACAATGTTAAAAGCTTACCCTCCATCACAATCTGGTATAGGTTTGGATCCGCCTCACTGTTGGTGAAACCAAGTTCGGTGAAATAACTGTCTATCCGTGTGTACCAAGCACGAGGTGCTTGTTTCAGCCCATACAACGCTCTTTTGAGCCTGCACACATGCGATTCGCTACTGAAGATTTCGAATCCTTCAGGCTGCTCAATGTAAACCTCCTCCTCAATGATTCCGTTGAGGAACACAGTCTTCACATCCATCTGATGAATGTGCCAACCCATTTGCGCTGAGAGAGCAAGGATGGTTTGTATGGAAGAATACCTTGCGAGGTGAAAATGTTTCTTCATAGTTGATCCCCTCGATCTGTGAGAAGCCCCAGGCAACAAATCTTGCCTTATACTTCTCAACGCTCCCATCAACAACTTGCTTCACTTTGTAGATCCATCTCAAACCTAACACTGATTTCCCTTCTGGCCTTGGGACAATCTCCCATGCACTGTTTCTGAAAATCAAGTCATACTCTTCCACCATGGCATCTACCCACGCGGGATCCTCCACAA
This sequence comes from Pinus albicaulis, assembly GCA_034641835.2. Classification (NCBI taxonomy): domain Eukaryota; kingdom Viridiplantae; phylum Streptophyta; class Pinopsida; order Pinales; family Pinaceae; genus Pinus; species Pinus albicaulis. The sequence continues at coordinate 164,142,988 of CM076576.1, forward strand.
CTTTTTAGAAAGAGGATGGCTTCGTCACGATACACTTGCTCATCAGAGCCATGTATCCAGTAAAAAAGTCAAGTGACTGTCTCTGTCTGCGCTGTGATGTAGGAACTCCTACATTCTGCACTGCATCAATATTCAGTCACTCAGCTTCTGTAGTGCGCTTCCGCCCTCTGATGTTTGGCGCTGCATGAGTGGTTTCTTCCACTCCATGAACCTCCTCTTGTGGCTGATCCACATCTTGAGGCTCATCTTTAGGAACAAGTAGCTCCTCCTCTGCATGCAAGTGTAGCTCCATCTCAAGCGACAACTTCATGGATTTCTCCTCATGAAATTTGATATTCCGTCGCACGACAGTCATCCGACTGTCTGGCAAATACACACGATAATTGTGGGGTGTTTCTGTGTACCCCACAAATATCCCAACCTCTGCGGTTCCTTCGTCACATGAATGTAAACATGTGAGCCAATAATCTTCAAATGAGAAATATCAGGCTTCTTACTAGAAAACACCTCTTCAGGTGTACTCATGCCAAGTACTCTATGAGGACAATGGTTTTGCACATAAACCGTAGTGTTGCATGCCTCAGCCCACAAGTGTATGGGAAGGCCCTGATCATGCAACATCACCTGTGCAGCACCCACGATCGTTCTGTTCTTCCTCTCCGCGACCCCATTTTGCTGTGGATTATGAGGCACTATGAGTTCTCTTTGAATTCCTTCTTTGCTATAGAAGTCTTTGAATTCGCCAGAGATGTATTCACCACCATTATCGCTCCTTAGAGCTTTCACCTTCTTCCCCGACTCTTTCTCAACCAGCGCCTTGAACTTACAGAACTTTGAGTATGTCTCGCTCTTCTTCTGCATGAAGAAGATCCAACACTTACGAGAAAAGTCATCAACAAATATCACATAATACCTGTGCTTTGCTGTTGAAGCAACCGATAAAGGTCCACACACGTATGTGTGAATTCTCTCAAGGAACGTTGAGGCGTGACTATCCTTCTCATGAAAAGTGGTCTTCACAAATTTTCCCAAAGTACATCCCTTGCACTGATCTGACTGCGCAAGTGTGCCTTTGGGAAGCCCGGTAGAAATCTGCTGCAAAATTTTCAAAGCGCCATGGTGAAGATGGCCCAATATCCTGTGCCACAATTCACCCTCATCCCGGCTCACCACTCCTTCTGCTTTGCCTGCCATTTCTGCGCAGCCATCTACCTGCAATTGATAAAGATTCTTAACTCGAATCCCTATCCTCCTGGTTTGACCAGTTGTTTTATGCTGAAGGAAAGATTTTCCTTCACTGAAAACAACATCATAACCCTTGTCTTCCAACATCGCCACGAAGATTAGATTCTTCTTCAATCCTGGAACATGCATGAAATCCTTCAAGATGAAAGGTTTACCGGATTCCCTCTCAAAGGAAATGGTCCTGATACCAGTCGCACTGTATCTACCATCATTGCCCATCTCGATGTGCACTCCAAGATCCTTTTCCTCCAGATCACTAAACAAATCTTTGTCTCCGGTCATATGGAAAGACGCACCACTGTCAATAAACCACACCGATCCCATCACACTTGAAACCAAGCATGCGATAAAAGAAAAATCCAGCTCAAACTGCAAGGCTAAGGCCTCTCCAACTACAGATCCAGCAGCTTGCTTATTCTTCTTCTTCTGTGGACAATTAGTGGCGAAATGCCCGTGCTGGTGATAGTGAAAACACTTCACCTTGGAGAAATCCTGCTTCTTTCCTTTAGCTTCAGATTTGGAAGATTTCTTCCCTTTTCCTTTCCGAGCTTTGGCAGCCAAAGCGCAATTCTCTTCATCTTCATTCTTCGATGAAGATCCATCCCTGGTACCCCGCCTTATCTCCTCCTGCACAAGATTCGACCAAAGTCGCTCCCATCCTGGCAGTTTCTCCCGTCCATTAATAGAGTCTTCGTAGCTATGCAAACTCTTCGGAAGCCCAAGGAGAGCCAAGCTCACCAAGTCTTCTTCATAAACAGTAACCCCCACACTTCCTAGCTCGTCCTTGCAGTGGACAAACTTCGTAAGGTATTTTGGTATACTGTCGCCTTTCTCCATTTTTATTTTTATGAGTTTGTCTTTAAGCGCCAACTTCCTCTGGTCACTTTTGCTTTAGAACAAGTCTGTCAAAGCCTTCCACATTAAGAATGGAGTGGATTTACCGTGAAGGTTGGACACAATGTGGTTCTTCACACCTTCCAACAGAATCCTTCGACACTTTTCTACCTTCTTTTGCCATGCGTCAAGTGCGGCTGCATTGCTAGAACCCGACTTAGGAACATCGCTATCGATGAACTCCTTCAACTCATTATCATCCAACACCGCCTCCATCCTGTCCTTCCATGCTACGTAATTTGAGCTCCCATCAAGGGCATACTCCAATCACAATATGTTGAAAGACATTTCAATGAATGCTCAACTTTGACACCAAGAATGATTGCCTATGCATCAAAATGATCACCATGAATGATTGCCTATTTTTGAACATAGTCCTATTTTATGACAAAACATAGTCTAAAAATAGACCTTGCGCCAAAAATAGCATGCGGGCCCACTTAGTGAAGGCGACTCTTTTCACTAAGCTCATCTTCTTGTTGAATCTCAACAAGAGCTAAATGCTCCTATATGCAACAACGATGGCTTTCATCAATTCAAGAGCAGTAAAAACAATTTTATTGAGAAAACAACTGTAGCACTTAGAGAGATTTGGAAGCAACTGTTGAATTGGTGAACATGTCTTGCTGTATGGTGTTGGATATTGGGCATAGCTTTCTTGATCTTGTAAATTTGCATGTAGCTTATACTACTTTAAGCATGAAATTGTCAACATTTTGGGCACACTTTCCATCACATTTGTAGAGAAAATTACAATAGAGTATCACATTTTTCTTATCATATCTAAATATTCCTATATGCAACAACTACATTGTGCCTCATTGTTTAAATTTGTGCAACTGTGCATCTAATAAGATCCATTTCAACTGAGAACGTCAATACATCACTGTGTGAATGATAACTTGTGACATCCCTAGTCATTTTATTTTATTGTGGATGAAGTTATACACTAATAACTTGTGAAATCCCTAGCCACTTTCTTCGATTGTGGATGAGGTTATAAACTAGAATATACTCTCTCTTCAGAAGACTCTATATTATATATTAAATGGATGGAAAGGTTATGATAAAACTTGTACAAAAAACCCCTTAGAGTTGTCTCTACTTACTTTATTGTTAATCACATAGTGTCAGTTTTATAAAACTATAATTTTCACTAAGGACTGAGTGGGTTTTTTTGTTTGGAATCGAAAAATAAAAAAATTATAAAATCTAAAATTATGTAGTGAAAAACATTGCTTAAAAATTTGAATAAAAAGTTGAGTAAGTTTGAAATCATATAATATGAAAATTGTTTATGATTATGAAGTAAAAAACATATAAGATTTTTTAGCTACAATTAGGTAATTAAAGATATGTATATAGTTTTTTTTAAGGGAAGATATTTGATATTCCTTAACAAAAAAAATCAGAAAGAGTATGTATGTAGTTACAAACCATTTCAATTAAGTAATTATCGTTATTTAAGAAATCACAATTAAGAACATTCATCATTATTGCTCAAGATAAATCATGTCTAATTTCAAAAAAAAAAGCATACATTTAAAAAAAATTCATTATTAATTTAATTTTTTATATATTAAGAAATACTACTTATGAATAATAAAACAAATGTAACAAAAATAATATATAACAAAAAAAAACCATGTATTTTTGGAATAATAAAATAGTTGTAACAAAAATAATATAGAAAAAGAAAAACTATGTATATTTGGTTGTATGAAAATTTAGATGCATCTTATAAAGTAAAATTTTAAAAGAATAATGATTATAAACATTTAAAAATATTTTTATTAAATAATTAGTTTAGATCTATATTATTTATTTGATGGATCAATTCTCTTTTCACTCTAAAAGAGGTTTGCATATCAAGACATTTGATTTCTCTTGGCTCTTGGTAGATCCAGAGTTGAGATTGATCTAAACCATCTTAATTTCCCCCTTTAAATAAACTACATTCCACATGAATACCATGGGTCAATACCATGCGCTGTTTTTATAGTTTACTATTATTTTATTTTATTATTTTTATTGTATTTTAACCTTGTTAAAATGTTCATTACATTATGTCAATGTTTTTATTTAATTTACTTTTATTTTTATTTTTGTGTAATTTGACATAGTCAAAATGTTAAACATGACATTACAACATTTCTATCATACTTTGTTGGAGAGCATGGTGACACAAAAAAGTAATATTTAAATATATAAATAGTTATTTTCCTTTTTTATATTATTTTTTATCCATGCAATTTAAATTAATTGGTTTGTGTGGACTTTAATTTTATGATATAAATTTTATTTAAATTTAACAAATTTTTAATAACAACATTTTAACTTAAAAGTCATCAAAACCTAAATCCTTATTAAAAAGAAAAAAATTAACATTATAAAAAACATATATAATACTATTTACTTTTATTTTTCAAAACTTGAAAATAATAAATCACAAGTCAACTCTTATTACATGTAATATGTTACATAAAATTGGAATACTTACAAAACTAAAATGCCACCTCCTATTATGTGTAGAATGTTGCATGAGATTGGAATACTATTGTTAAATGTTACATGAGATTGGAATTGGATAGTTACAAAAATAAAATGTTGTGTGAAAAAATTACAACAATGTGATGTAGATTTCATCAAAGTAAAAAATAATTAGTATATCATAGTTAAAAATGGTTTTTGTGGGAGTTGAATTTTATATAAAAACAATAAGTATCTATGATATATAAACCAACATAGATCCATCTTAACTAAAGATCTATCAAGGGCCTAGAGGGATTTTTCTGTATTAATTGTCATGGAATTTAGTATTCAACTTCACATTGCTTTTTTTAATGTAAATTTTATCAGCACCCCATTCCCATTCCAATTAGATTAGGTTTTATTTGTAATGTAAAAAACTATATAATATTTGTTGAACTTTAGAATTACCTTCTCTTTGACAGTTTTTCTCACCTCTTTCCATCACTTTCTCATAAGATCACAGACCCCGATGAATGATAAATGATAGGTTTTGTCTTAAGGATGCATCAAAATGATTGCCATATTATATTTCCATGTTCTTGCTATTTGGATAGATTTTTTCAATTCAGCTACAGAATGCAGCCTGTTCTGCAGCTAACCGTGGATTCCGTAGCTACTCTCATGGTTTGGCAGATTCTGTTAGTGTCCCGTGATTTAGCAGATTAGTAGACCAAATGCACAGGGTAACATCAGACCAGTCTTTGGAGTCCTAGGACCTAGCATTCCTGGACTGAGAGAGGGCTCTCTCTATTGTATGCAAAGGATGTGAACTTGTTTGCTTTAGATGGTTGATTTTAGGCTAGTTGTTAAGTGTAGGGTTTTGTTGTTTGTTTGGTTGGGTAAGATGATCAAGTAGGATAGGTGGAGTGAGAGGTCATCAAATCATTTGGGCTATGGAGTCTATGAAAGTTATGGATATCTCAACAATGAGTCAGAGTGCATCACAGGGAAAATCTAGTGTGGTCAATGGATCCTTAAGGTTATGTGTGAAGTGAAATGGACATTAAGTTGGGGAAACAAGGTAGGGAAAAGGGCAGTTAAGAATCCTTTGTCATATACCCATAAAAAAGAAGGTCTAAAACACCATTAACATCATGAAACAATCAATAGACAGGGCAAACCAGTAACTCTTTGATTCAACTTAAGCTAATAAGAATTCTAGACAAACATTCCAATGAAATATAGAAGGTGAGAAACTCATTTAACTTCTAGTGATTTCACCTTCCATCTTTAGAAAACATACAAGATGACAAATAACTTTAATCCATGAAGAGGGAACTCCTAAGCATCATAAATCAAGCTACAAATGTAGGAATTATATAACATATGCATTATATATCTATATTCTCCTAATCTAACAATATTTAACTTCTTTCTAAATACAGAATCCTTCCACTGTTAATCTTTTGCGGAAATTATAAACTTGATTGCAAACACATGAAGCAATAAAAACAATCACACATAACTCAGTTGTTTAACGGGAAGCCTGAAGCTGAAAATCCCAACTATCATATATTATGTATCATGGAGATCATGTAACAATCTCATACAAAGCTTAGTACATCAAGCTCTCAGTACAATCAACGTCACACACTAACATGATGAAATCTGCAAATCCATGCACTGATTTCTGCCCTCCTAATAGCCTGCCTCCATTGTGCAATCCCTGCTGAAGAATATCTCTGAGTGAATTTGAATTACCCTTGCCTTGAATGCACAATCCTCATTAGCAACTCCAATGTGTGTGTGATGCAATCAATGCATCATTATAGTCACAACATATAGTCCATCTCACCCTTTCACCTACCACTCCACTAAGTCTCCACTGGAACTGACATGCACTGTAGTTAACTGCTGTATTTGTTCAGTTGATTAATGAGTTATTATTTGTGAATTAATTAACTAATTAATTCACTCCACTCTCACTAGTGTATCATTTAGTTAGACTAGATACAACTAGCTCAACTGAGTTTAACTCACTTTAACTGAGTTAAACTGAATACAACTCCATGAAATACTCTTCCAACTCTGTCATAACTTTGCCACTTCAGTTCTAACTGAGTCCTCCATGCATGAAACACCAGTAAACCCTAGGAATTGGGTAATTCCTTCAGCCCACTGATTTTCCAAATCTGTACACTGAAATTAAGTGCTCCAAGAGAATAAGTTGATGTTTATTGTCTGATTATTATTAAGGGCTAATAATAATCGACATGCATGTATTTTTAGATCGACGATCTATAAATAGACTTCGCCCAATATTCTAAAAATATAATTTCATCTATTTTTCCAACTTGACCAACCATCCAAAAATAGCATCCTGCAACTTCTGAAATATAATCACCATGTCTAAAAATACACATAGTCTAAAAATAGACTTGCACCTAAAAATAGCCCGCGGGCCCACTTAGTGAAGGTGATTGATTTTCACTAAGCTCCATCATCTTGTTGAATCTCAACACTCCCTATCAACAATATAGGGATTATCCTTCATCCCGATCCTACCTCTGTGGTATTTGAGTTTTCTCCTGGTGAGCGCCTTCATCAGAATATCTGCATCTTGATCTTCCGTAGGAATGTACTGAAGCAACATGATCTTCCGCTGCACACAGTCTTTGATATGATGATACTGGATATCAATATGTTTAGACCTATCATGAAACACATGATTAATCGAGAGTTTAATGCAACTATGATTATCAAAATGTATCACTGTAGGATCTAAATGTGAACCGAACAAACCGACTAGGATCTTCCTCATCTAGATAGCCTCACATGCAACTTGACTTGCTGCCATGTATTATGCTTGTTCTGAAATGAGTGCCACGTATATTTTTTTCTTGCTGTACCAAGAAACTGCTGTAGACCCGATACTGAAAATCCCTCCCGATGTGCTCTTTCTGTCTGTTGGGCTGCCTACCCAATCTGCATCAGTGAAGCCATGCAACTTCACCTCATCCGTCTCTCTGTACCATAAGCCATACTCAGATGTGCCCCTGAGATACCTCAGGACATGCTTGCCTGCCTTCCAAATGAGCTTGGTAGGCTTAACCATCGCTTGTGAAAGCTGGTTCACCGCATAGCATATGTACGATCTTGTATTAACTAAATACATGAGTGAACCCACCAACTGTCGATAAACAGTGGCATCCAATACCTCTGCCGATGTAGCATCCTCTTTCCTCCAATTTCCTGGAAGAGGAGTGTCAATAGGCTTGCAGCCTTGCATGTGAAACTTCTCCAGTATCTCCTAGGCATACTTTCCTTGAGACACAAAAAGTTCACCTTCTCGCTGCCATATTTCCAATCCAAGGAAATAATGAAGGAGGCCCAAATCCTTCATCTCGAACTCCTTTTCCAGATCTGCCTTGCATGAGTGTATCAACTGCTCATCACCCGTTAGTATTAAATCATCAACATAAAGAACAATGATTAAAAGCTTAACCTCCACCACAATTTGGTACAGGTTTGCATCCGCCTCACTCTTGGTGAAACCAAGTCCGGTGAAATAGCTGTCGATCCAAGTGTACCAAGCACGTGGTGCTTGCTTCAACCTATACAGTACTATTTTGAGCCTGCACACATGCAAATCGCTGTTGAAGATCTCAAATCCTTTAGGCTGCTCAATGTACACCTCTTCCTCAATGATTCCATTAAGGAACGCAGTCTTCACATCCATCTGATGAATGTGCCAACCCATCTGCGCTGAGAGGGAAAGGATGGTCTGTATGGAATAATACCGTGCGACAGGTGCAAAGGTTTCTTCATAGTCAATCCCCTCAATCTGTGAGAAGCCCCGGGCAACAAATCTTGCCTTATCCTTCTCGACGCTCCCATCAGTATATTTGCTTTACCTTGTAGATCCATCTTGATCCTACAACTGATTTACCCACCAGCCTTGGAACAATCTCCCAAGCACTGTTTCTGACAATGGAGTCATACTCCTCCACCATGGTATCTACCCATGTGGGCTCCTGCACTGCTTCTTCGAAAAAAGATGGCTCTGTCACGATACACTTGCTCATATGAGCCATGTATCCAGTAAATTGGTCAGGTGACTATCTCTGTCTGTGTTGTGATGTAGGGACTCCTACATTCTGTGTCGCATCAAGCTTCAATCTCTTAGCTTCTGTGGTACGCTTTCTGCCTTGTTTGATGTTTGGTTTTGCATGAGTGGACTCCTCCACTCCATGAATCTCCTCCTGTGGCTGATCCACATCTAGAGGCTCATCTTTGGGAACAAGAAGTTCCTTATCTGCATGCAAGTGTAGCTCCCTCTCAAGCGACAACTTCATAGATTTTACCGCATTGAATTTTATATCCCGTTGCACCATAGTCATTCGACTGTTTGGAAAATACACACGATAATTATGGGGTGTTTCTGTGTACCCCACAAATATCCCAACTTCTGCAGTTGGCTTCAACATCTTCTTGGCGTCCTTTGTCACATGAATGTAAACAGATGAGCCAAAAATCTTCAAATGAGAAATATCAGGCTTCTTACCAGTAAAAGCTTCTTCAGGTGTACTCATGCCAAGTACTCTATGAGGACAACGATTTTGCACATAAACCGCAGTGTTGCATGCTTTCGCCCACAAGTGCATTGGTAGGCCCTGGTCATGCAACATAGCTCATGCAACACCCATGATCATTTTGTTCTTCCTCTCTGCGACCCCATTCTGCTGTGGGTTATGAGGCGCTATGAGTTCTCTTCGAATTCCTTCTTTGCTACATAAGTATTTGAATTCGCCTGAGATATATTCACCACCATTATCGCTCTGTAGAGCTTTCACTTGCTTCCTCGACTCCTTCTCCACCAATTCTTTAAACTCGCAGAACTTTGAGAATGTTTTTCTCTTCTTCTACATGAAGAAGTTCCAGCATCTACAAGAATAGTCATAAAAAAAAAACACAATACCTGTGTTTTGCTGTTGAAGCAACCGAGAAAGGTCCACACACGTCTGTGTGAATTCTCTCTAGGATCACTGAAGCACGATTCTCCTTCTCATGAAAGGTGGTCTTCACAAACTTACCCATAGTACATCCCTTGCACTGATCTGATTGTGCAAGAGTACCTTTGGGAAGTCTAGTAGAAATCTGCTGCAAATCTTCAAAGTGCCATGGTGAAGATGGCCCAATCTCCTGTGCCATAATTTTCCCTCATCCTGGCTCACCACTTCTTCTACTTTGCCCATCATTGCAGCACATCCAACTACCTCCAGCTTTTAGAGATTATTAAATCGAATCCCTATCTTCTTGGTTTATCCCGTTGTTTTATGTCGAAGGAAGGCTTTTCCCTCAATGAAAACAATTTCATAACGACCTTTGTCTTCCAACATTGCGACCGAGACCAAGTTCTTCTTCAGACCTGGAACATGCATAACATCTTTCAACAGAAATGGATTACCTGGCTCCCTCTCAAAGGAAATGGTCCCAATTTCGGTCGCACTGTATCGACCATCGTCGCCCATCTCTATATGAATTTGGAGGTCCTTCTCCTCCAGATCACTAAACAACTCCTTGTCTCCCGTCATATGTAAATACGCATCACTATCAAGATACCACACCGATCCCATAGCGCTTGAAACCAAGCATGCGATCAAAGAGAAATCAAGTTCAAATTGCGAGGCTAAGGCCTCTCCAGCTGCAGCTCTAACAGCCTTCTTGTTCTTCTTCTTCTGTGGGTAGTTAGTGGCGAAATTCCCATGTTCGTGAGAGTGAAAACACTTCACTTTGGACAAATCCTACTTTCCTTTTGCCTCGGATTTTGAAGGGAATTTATTCCCCTTCCCTTTCCTTGCTTTGGCATCCAAAGCGCAATTCTCTTCATCTTCATTCTTCGATGAAGAACCATCCTTGTTACTTTGCCTTATCTCCTCCAACACAAGATCCGACCAAAGTCGCTCCCATCCCAACAGTTTCTCCCGTCCATTGATAGAGTCTTCGTAGCTATGCCAACTCTTCGGAAGCCCAAGGAGAGCCAAGCTCACCAAGTCTTCATCATCAATAATAATCCCCACACTTCCCAGTTCATCCTTACAGTGGAAAAACTTCATGAGATATTTTGTAATACTGTCGCCCTTCTCCATTTTTATTTTTCTGAGCTTATCTTTAAGCGCCAACTTCCTCTGATCGCTTCTGCTTTGGAAAAAATATGTCAAAGCCTTCCACATTGCAAATGGAGTGGCTTTCCCATGAAGGCTAGACACAATATGGTACTTCACACCTTCCAATAGAATTATTCTTGTCTTTGCTACCTTCTTTTGCCATTCGTCAAGTCCTGCAGCATCACTAGAATTCGGCTTAGGAACATTGCTATCAATGAAATCCTTCAATCCATTATCTTCCAGCACCGCCTCCATCCTGTCCTTCCAGGCTATGTAATTTGAGCTGCCATCAAGGGCATACTCCAATTGCAACCCATTGAAAGACATTTCAATGTATACTCAACTGTGGCACCAAGAATTTTTTTTGCAGAAAATTCGAATTGTCCACCAGCACAAACTCAACAAATCTTCACAATTGCAATCTTCAAGAATTAACACTGCTATGATAACATGTAGAAATTATATAACATATGCATTATATATCCAGATTCTCCTAATATAACAATATTTAACTTCTTGCTAAATACAGAATCCTTCCACTGTTAATCTTTTGCGGAAATTATAAACTTAATTGCAAACACATGAAGCTATAAAAACAATCGCACATAACTCAGTTGTTTAACGGGAAATCCTGAAGCTGAAAACCCAAACTATCATATATTATGTATCATGGAGATCATTTAACAATCTCATACAAAGCTTAGTACATCAAGCTCTTAGTACAATCAATCGTCACACACTAACATGATGAAATCTACAAATCCATGTACTGATTTCTGCCCTCCTGATAGCCTGCCTCCACTACGCAATCCCTGCTGAAGAATAGCTCTGAATGAATTCGAATTATCCTTGCCTTGATTGTGCAAACCTCATTGGAAACTCCAATGTGTGTGTGATGCAATCAATGCATCACTATAGTCACAACAGATAGTCCATCTCACCCTTTCACCTACCTCTCCACTGAGTCTCCACTAGAACTGACATGCATGTAGTTAACTGGTGTATTTGTTCAATTGATTATTATTTGTGAATTAATTAACTAATCAATTCACTACACTCTCACTAGTGTATCATTCAGTTAGAATAGATACAACTATATGAACCGAGTTTAACTCACTTTAACTGAGTTAAAATGAATACAACTCCATGAACTACTCTTCCAATTCTGTCATAACTTTTCCATTTCAGTTCTAACCGAGTCCTCCACACATGAACCATCAGTAAACCCTAGGAATTGCGTAATTCCTTCAGCCCACTGATTTTCCAAATATGTACACTAAAATTAAGTGCTCCAAGAGAATAAGTTGATGTTTATTGTCTAATTATTATTAAAAATTAATAATAATCGACATGCATCTATTTTTAGATCGACGATCTATAAATAGACTTCGCCCAATATTCTAAGAATAGAATTTCATCTATTTTTCCAACTTGACCAACCATCCACAAATAGCATCCTGCAACTTCTAAAATATGATCACCATGTCTAAAAATAGACATAGTATAAAAATAGACTTGCACCTAAAAATAGCCTACGGGCCCACTTAGTGTAGGCGACTGATTTTCACTAAGCTCCATCATCTTGTTGAATCTCAACAACAAAGAACTTTGAGGAAAAACTATTAAGCATGGGCAAAGGGCATGATCAAAACATGGCCTCTTTGACTAATCCTAACAAGTAATACTTCAAAGAGATATTTCACAAACAGAGTTTAGATAGCATCAAATAAGCAGGGCTTACCATGAAACATATTTGGAAACTAGCATATTAATCCATTAATGAAATAAACAAACTTAGGTGGGTATAAGGAGCAACTAAGAATTCCTTAAAATAACCCAACAAAGGAAAACATAAAGACAATAGCAAACAGGGAGACTGAGGTGCCTCAAACAACATTTCTCAACCTATATTTTTTTGATCTATTGCAAATGAACACAATTATTGGCTCGAGGGGTCCTGACCCAAGTTCGGAGCGCACGGTTTGCCAACAAACCGCTATACTACTGGCCCTTTTGGCAGTGACCTTCTTGCGCAAGTCAAAGTCTCACCCGAAGTAGTATGGGTGGGTGTTGGAACCAGGTTTCCGCACCCTGAGAAAGGAGGGGTAAGGCAAGCACAGTTGCGCTAAGCTCTGTAATTCCCAGATTGCGTTGCGCTGCGCACGGTTAATCAGGCCTCTATTCACATCCACGTGTGCTAGATCTATAATTATATGCCTTTATGATAATAACACATCATTACATAAACAGAACTGAATAGAACATAACCAATCCAGATATTGAAACCACACTTACACAGATCTTCGCAGCTTAAACACAGAAAATACACAATGCAGCAATTACCAACAATTCGCACAAGAATAATCACAGATTCAATTATCTATCAATATTTCTTATTCATTCATTCATCAATTCTTCCTTACAATCCCCTTCCCAACCTGCACACACAGCAGCAGGGTCCGCACACAGTTGGACTTGGATCTCCGCGCACACAGCCAGCAGGAGTCCTTTCCCCAAAACCCAAACAGATAGCTTAAACCACAATTCGCATCAACAAAGCATCATTCCTATCTCCTACAATACAAAATATCCCTCTATTTATAGCAATCTAGCCTAGAATTCCCTATGGTCCGCAAACCATGGTTTTCGGACCCATGGTTTACCCTTTTACCCATTACAATGCTTTCGGGGCTTTGACCCACCCCAAAACCCTTGCGCTAGACTAAATCTAATAAAAAATATTTAAAATGGACCAGTTTCGCAGCTTGTAGGAGACCCTGTTCCAACAAAAATGATAAACAAGAAAACATGACCAAATTATAGACACATCACCATTAACCATGCTCAGGGATTCTGCAAGCAAGAGCCTTTCATCATCATCAATCAAAGCAAATAAATCACAAGCTCCACAACACCAAATTGCTCTTCAACCTCAAAGAACCATGTATTGCTCTCAATACTCATCAAAAGCCAACATTTACAATGAATCCTCATGCTCTATATAACAAGCAAGGAGGAGAAAAACCTAATAGAGTCTCTAGAAGTCTATTGGCTAATCAGAAGTGTCACTATTGTCCTTGAGACCTTGCAAGGCCCAAGGCACAAAATATATTTTCGGGCATTTTTATCAAAGAAATTGACATTTGAGGTTTGAAAAGCCTCCTAAAACTTGAAAAGCGTACATTTTTGACTTTTTGTCTTCAGGAGCGTAGCACTGTGTTTTAAGATGAATTTCCATGCCAAGGGCGTAGCACAGGAACAGGAAAAATGGGTCATCTTGCAACAGTGTTTCGAAGGCCTTCCCGATGTCGGAATAGGCTCCGTGAAGGCTCTTTGGAAAGCCCCTTGAGTCTCATTTATATATCTACCCTTGTTTCTCTGATTGGAACTCTGGAACCTATTCAAAAACCAAAAATTCCAAGACTGGTAAAGGCACAACACATGTCCTGAAAAGCAGGCAAAAAGGTGAAAATTAGGGTTTTTTTGACCCTTTTGGAGTACCAAAACAACTCCAATTGATCTGAAAATTTGTGAGAATGCTATACTTGTGATGAGGATCCAAAAAATGTAAGACTTTACTCCTGAAGATGCTCTGAAAAAGAGAGTAGCACCATGTGTGCTACCTAATTGGCCCTCAAATTAGAAAAAAACCAAAACTTGTCAAAATTCTCCCAAATTTGGTGGAAGTATGCCTCATGGGTTTTGGGAGACCTGTAGAGAAGCTTGTGCCAATATCCCAAGGTTATCTTGGCTCTTTTCCTCTTTTAGTGCTTGGATATCAGTTTGGGCCTTTTTGAGTTTTGCCCTTGCAAATTGATTTCTTTGGGTATAATGCTTAGTCATTCTTATTTGTAAATCCAAGTCTTTATTTTCCTTCTCCAGCTTGGAAAACACATGTCTCTCCCCTCTTTGATATGTGAGAGGAAAAGGTTTGATAAGTTTCATTTGAATATTTTCTTCATGATTGACCTTAAGGCTTCTTTTCTTTTCATCAATGATCTCTGTATTTGTGTCCTCTTCATTTTGTTCTTGAATGCCTTCTTGAGAGGCACTTTAATTTTCCCCCATGCTATCATCACAATCATGATATTCATCATTTTCATCCTCTTCCATATCTTCTAAATTTTTATCCTCTATGTTTGCAACATTATCATTCTCTGTGTTGTCACTATTAGAGGTGTTTTTATCAGTGTTCATCACTGTCTTGTGCATTTTCATCTTCATGGCTGGCCTCTTTGTCACTATTCCCTTCACCACTGCACTGTTCACTACCTTTGTCTTCATAATTTGTCTCTTCATTATCTATCCCTTCTTCACTATCTAGCCCACTGTATTTATCTTTATAATCTGCCTTTGTCTTTTCATCATTGTCATTTTCTGTGGGGTCACTGTTAGAGGTACCTTCATTAGTTTCTTAATTTTCCTCAAACTCTTTGCTATCCCCTATAATGTCCTCATTGCTTTCATTTTGATCACTGTTATCCTCTTCTACATCTCCTACCTTTTCATCTTCTTATTCATTGCTTGCATCTGTTTCTTCTTCACTATTGGGCTTACTGCCTTTGTCTTCAAAATCTGCCTCTTCATTATTTGCCTCTTCATGGTCTTCTTGTTCTAAACTGTCCTCTTTATCATTGTCATTTTCTTCCTCACTGTCCTTTGTTTCTTCTTCATCATCACCACTTTCTTCATTTTCATTTTCCTCTCCCTCATCACTTGTTTCTTCCTCTTGACCGTCTTTTATTTCTTCCTTATCATCTTTTTCTTCATTTTCACTTTCTTCTTCATGACTATCATTTTCCTCTTTCTCTTCATCACTTTCTTCTTGTTCTGATGCTTTAGGAGAAAGTGAAGGAGGGAGGTTTTCTTGGGGAGAGGATTCATGTGGAGAGGATGAATCATGGTCAGTGGGGGGTGATTGAGGAGTGGAGGAAGGTCGGTGGGACGATGAGGGTAAACTTTGCAAAGGAAGAGGCTGTGGATTTGTGAAAACATCATGGGCGATGAATACTTCCCATGGGATACCCTATTGCTCTAATTGATGCAACACAATCATCTTGATAAGAGAATGGTGAAAAAGACTTTGCATTTGCTGTGAAGGATGTCTCTTTTGCACAATGTATGACATCTTATCAATACTTATATAAAGGTAATAGGGAAAAT
Organism: Pinus albicaulis; assembly: GCA_034641835.2. Lineage (NCBI taxonomy): Eukaryota > Viridiplantae > Streptophyta > Pinopsida > Pinales > Pinaceae > Pinus > Pinus albicaulis. Next base: position 164,158,929 of record CM076576.1, read on the forward strand.
GTAACAGCTTGGCCCTAGTGAAATGCATGAGCAATCTTATATGGTAGGAATAGAGTCTAGAAAACCTACCCTCACAGGGGAAGTACTTCATAATGACTTTCATTAAAGGGGCACACCTTTCCAACAAATGGGAAAAGGGAAAAATAGTTTGCAATCAGCTTGGTATCTTGGTTTCAAGAAAGGATGATAATGGCTTAAGTCCAAATTCACCTGTTTGAACCATTTTTCTCCCATACAAGGTATTCCAGTGGCCATAGAAATTGTATTGGTGGATAGCTCAAAAATTGCCCCAGCTAGATGCACTTGATGGTCATGGAGGTTGAGGATAAAAAACCTGGTCAACTCAGGGTGACTTTGGACTCTTTGTACCTTTTCACAGAAATCAAGACAACCTACCTCTTGGAAATATGCAACTGTGGTAGGGGAGGCTGTCAACTCCTTGGTGTTCAAAGGCTCAAACCTGTTTGATCTCCCACCCTTTCTCGGTGGTCCCCTGGACCTTTGGCCTCCCTCGCCACTGTCAACACTTCCTTCTCTAGGCATTTTATCCTTTACTCTTGCTTTGAAATCAAAACCTTGAAGCTGCTTGTGAAATGAAATGAAGAGGGTGAGTGGGATGGTGAGGAGACAATAGTGTCAAGGCTTGGCAGTGTGGAGGCTAGTTATGTAAATGGAGATGTTATTTGGTAGAAGAGCCACTTCTTAGCATGGAGACCAAACTTATCTATTCCTTTAGGGTTTTTCTTTTCATTACATTTCTTGCTAAGTTTCACCTTTAAAATAGCATGAGAGGAGGAAGAGTATCTAAATACCTTTTATAAAATATTCGGAGGTGCCAAGTAGAGAAAATTAGGAGTTTTGAGCAAATTGGAGGCTTGCACTGGCTTGAGATGCTTCCTGGCTGAACGCGCAACACTCAAGCTCCTGCACGTGCTGTCGGGTCGGCCTGAACGACCCAGTGCGTAGCAGCTTGGGCGGAGTGGGGTGTTGGGCCTTTGCACTGAACGACCCAGTGCATAGCAGCTCGGGCGGAGTGGTCGAACGGTCCTGCATGCAGTAAACACGTAGCACTCTTCCACAGGCGTGTAGCACCCTATTGCAATTTACAAAGAGAGCACACACAGGCACGTAGCACAGCTTTACAGGAGCGTAGCGCAAGGGTTTTCTCGCCCGAGGTCTGCTAGGAACTTATATTTTTCACTTGAAGGCTTTCTCTCCTCTTTTTGCATATGAAAAATGAGTTGAGCAATAGACATGGGATTTTTATACCCTTGGAAAAATAATTAAAAACCAAAACCCAATTTTGCTAATGTTTTCTTTTGATAATTTTATCCCTTTGTCTTTGTTTGGATTTTTACAACCTTTAATAACCCAACAGGGATTTCAAGGTTAGCAGGATTTTCATTTCTAACAATTTACCTCTTGATTTCCTTATCTTGACCATTTTGAAGACCTTTGACTGTACTTCGAAAGTTTAGGCTCCTTCACACTGATACTGTTTAGAATTTCTCCCTTTGGTGCAGTGAAACAGTGTTGTCTTGACAAACCTTAAGGCCATCTTCTGATATCATTTTTAAACTTCTGCCTGCTGTCATCATGGAGGTATCTCATCTTCATTTCTAGTTTCAATAAATCTTCAATTTATGCTCAGTGGCGCTGATGTACCTCTGTTCTTGTGATCCTTTGCATGGAGTCCTTGCTGGGCAACACCTTTTAGCCAATCAGTCATGAAACCCTGATTTTCTTTGTTCATAGGCCTACTGCCTCTCCTTTTCTGTGGCTACCCTGAGGGATGATTTTCTCTTCTTACCTTACCTATTCTTATATTGATGGCCATCTCATTCATTCCTGTAGAAATGCCTAAGATGGGTAGCTGTCTTTTGTAGAAGTTGTGCTTTGACCAAGGAGGTCCTTTTTTGAAGGCTTTTTGATACCTTTTGGACAATCATGAGCTAATCCTCCTTTTCATTTGATTTCATCTTTGGGCACATGTAAAACAGTGAGTTTAGAAAACCAAAACAATGAATAACCTATGAGACCCTACATGACCTATTGGGAGGCCTTTTGGACTTGGCCTTTGGCTGAAAACTTGACTTAAGGTTTTTAGGTGTAAAAAAGAGTTTTGAAAAACCTTTATGCCTTGTAGACCTAAAAAATGATGACTTTTATTTATCTAAAGAGCTTAGAAAGGTAGCTTAAAAACCACTAATTCTTGAGGCACTTGGTGAATAGGGGAAAATGTTAGGCTACTTGGCAATCCAAGGTGTAAGTAGAAGGGTTAGGCAAGTCAAAACAGAGAGGTAAGGTCAGAGGTGGAAAAAATAATGAAAATGAGTGGCAAAAGCCTCATATTGGTCTTCTGGGAGTGATAGGCTGGCCATGCCTTAATAGAGTAGTAGAACAATGAAAATTTATCCTAAGGATAATGAAGGCAGTGAGATTTCTAGAACTCACAATATTCATGAATTTTGTTTCTAGAAATTTGGAATAAACATTTAGTCATCAATAGAAAGAAAAAAATTACTGATGACTAACAATGGCTCCACTTGGGGAGGGCAGCTCCTTTTAAGGAGGTGTCCAGAACTTCAGATCTCTTAGTTTATGGAGACCAATGCCTCATCCATTGTGCAGATTTTTCTTTTCTTTTCTTTTGCTGGTGCTTGTTTGAAGTTGTGACTTTAATAATTTGAAAAAACATGATTACTCCAACTTCATCTCTACCTACCCATCTTACTTGCCTAACATTTTTTCTTCCTTGGGTGCACTTAAACTGGCAAACCCCTGACATTCCTTTTCTTTCGAAAATAAAAAAAAAACTATCTACTTCTACTCTTATTACTTCCAAGAGTTCAGATTATGCTAATGAACTCCTTTTATTCTCTACCTAGTCTATTTTACTGTCAAGATTAAGCGGTATGACAAAATTCATTCTCTAAACTATCGACACGAAATTGAAAACATGATTTGAACTAGGATTAGACAATCTGATTCATCATGGGTTGTGGCATTAGTACAAGTTGAAAACAAACATTAGTTTTGCAGAAACAAAACTAGAAGGTATGAGGGCTGTGTTTCATCATTAGTTAATCATCCCTATCCTTCTCCTTGGTTCAAATTTTAGCATGTGGAACCAGTATATTTCATTCCTAGTCTATTTTATTTTGAAAAGTCAAGCTTAAATGATTTGACCAACATTCTTTCACTAACATATCAATAATAAATTGAAAACATGCTTAGCCATGATTAGGCTAGATGACTGAACAAGACCTTCTTTTTGAAAAAGTAGTGGCATTTAGGCTTGCACACTTTCTGCATCAGTATTTTTTGGGTATGGGGCTATACCTTCTCTTCGAATCTGCCCTCTTTTTCATTCTTTCGATGTTTTGTGTTTTTGTGACTTTTCTCATGCAATGTTTTATGTACAATGAATGAAAATTTTAAACTAAGGGTTTTTACAACAATGGTACTTGAGCATCCTGTCCTCAAAAGGATCTCCTACATTCTTTGTCCATTTAGCTCTTGTAAACAGAAATCATAGTTACCTCCATTTGAAAACATGGTAAAAGGATTTTTCCAAAAAATTTCGAACAATCCATGCTCTCCTTGGTATTTCCTCTTTGAGTCTTGCTTCCCAAATTTTTTTCTGTCAAAGATCATCTTTAGGTAGAAAAGGTATTCTTTATCAGCTTCAAAATAGATGATGATGTCATGAATGTATATCATAGTGAAGAAGTTGGAAACAGGGGCCATGGCTCTTTGGAAGGTGTCTTCAACACTCCTTAGCCCATGAAACATTTGATCAAACATGTAGTTGTTCCAAGGAGCTTTGAAAATGTCTTTATGCTGATTGATTTGAAGTGGTATCATCTTAGGGTGACCTGAAACACTATCATGTAATGACATTTTATTAGAAATTCTACCCTTGGCATAAGATGATTTATCTTCGGAAAAGGGTATTTTTACTTCATGGGATTTTTGCCTAGGTACCTAAAGTCTATACATAGCCTGTATCCTTTGGACTTCTTGTTAGTGATACAATTTTCCCAAGGGTTTCATGGTATTTCTTGGAAGGAGGCCTCTTTTGAATAATGTCTATGTCACAAGGCTTTAAGCTTTGATTCATATGTACAAAAGCATCCTGAAACTTCTTGCATAGCCTTATGTATTTTAGTTTTGTGTGTAATGATAAGGTTCTGGACAACTTAATCATTTTGGGCCTTCCTAGGCAGTCTACATTATACTCCTCTATATCAGTTCCAGTAGATACCCCTTTAGGGTCCATAGCAACATTTGTGAGAGTCAAAAATTCTTTTGAAGAGACAAAACTCTTTGATGATGAAGTATCTATGTAATGCAAAAACATAAGACTCTCTTGATCCAGATTCCCAAAGATTTTTGTTCTGTGAGGGCATTTCAGTACTTATGGATTGGCAAAAGGAAACAATTGTGTTTTTGGGGTTTGTCCTTCCTTTGAGCAACCCAATTCATATACTAACCTGATTTTTGGTTTTGAAATCTCATTTTCAGTTTGCAGAAAGTCAAGTTTAGTTTTATCATCATGTGGTTTTTCAGGGCTACTATAGTTTTGACTTTTGAGTTCCTCATGTAGAGATTGGTTTGACTGTTGCAGTGTGTCTCGATCTGTCTCAAATTCACTTACCTGCTCATTAATATCCTCTTCATTACACAAGATGAAAGAATCAAGATCTGAATGAATGGAATAAAGAGGGGTGTTGTTTGGCCTCTCCTGACTGCTGACCATATATTTCATGTGGGATTCCCGGTATAGTCTCCTTGTCTGGTTAAAAATAGGGATGGTAGCATAGGACATATCTAGTTTAATGTTCCCCTGAAGTTTGGCTCCCCAAGATCTGGATAACAACATGCCATACTTAGGGGGAATGTCTGCCACTACTATGTCCATGACAAGACCTTTAGTAGGCATTTGTGCTAGATTGAAACAAAGATCCTTGATTAGGCCCAAACACTTGACTCTACTCGAATCAAAAGAGTACAAGTATTTTTAAGGCTTAGTTATCTCTAGGCCTAATCTCTCCATCACAACTTTAGGCATGAGGTTGTGTGAGGCACCAGAGTATAGCATGGTATTGTGTAATATCTTGTCATGTATGTTTAGGCTGATATAGAAAGGAGGGAAAACTCCTTCTTGATACTTTCCCTCAACCTTAGGTCCAAACAACAACTCAGGCTCATCATCAGTCAAATTTAGAGTGTCAGTATAATTTCCTAAGTTCAATACTTTCAGCACTTGAGATCTATACACTCCTTGAGTTACCAGTTCAATGAGAGGCATGGTTATCTTGATTTTAGCAATATCTCCTTCAAAGATGAAAGGTATTTGTGTTTTAGACATATTTACATCAGTATTATCAGCCATACATTTTTCTACATTTTTTAATTTTTTGATTTTGATTTAGGGCTTTAGACAATAATTTTTTTTCAGGGCCACTAGTAGATGCACTAGGGTAGCTTGTATCACCACTTGGTTGGCTAGTTTTGTCTCTATTTATATCAGTTTTATTAGCCATGGTGTTGGTATTGTCTGCTGTCATTTTAGGAGCATTTTCAGGGGTTTTCCTGATGGAAGTGTCTAAGTTGTTCTTCTTGGAGTTGTCCTGGTTTTTCTTACTCTTAAGATCATATTGCCTATGGACTTCCATTATGGAATTTTCCAATCCCAACTGGTAGTCTTCAGAATCTTCATAGCTTGTTTCAGTTATATTCGAGGAGAAGAAACCTTGTTCCTTCTCTGTGAGAAAGACATCGCCCTCATTATTAGAGCCTATTAAGTTTACATGGTTCTCATCTGGCTGTTCAATATCTCTTTTCCCTTCATCTACATAGTTATCTTGGAAAGGGGGCCTAATCTATTGGTCATTTTCCCTTTGTCTGATTTGGGGTGGGTCTCTTCTGAAGTTCTGATTTCGGTTTCTGTTTTGGGGATTTGGTTGATTTTCCCTAGGAGGTGTTCTTTCATTTATGCTTATTCTATCCATCATTCTCTCCATGGTTCTAACTAGGTTGTCAATCTTGGAATAATATGAGGAGGTTGAGGGCATGGTTTCATCTTTGTAGGTTACCCTTTTTTGGATCTTAGCCTAGCTCTCTTTTCAATTAAGTTGGCCTCTACACTTATAGCTCCCTTTTGCATGTCTTCTAAAGTTAGGGGCTCTTTTTCTCTTAGCTGATAGGCCATGTCTGGGTCAAAACCTTCCGGAAATTTAGTTAAGGCTAGGTATAGTGGAGGTTTCATGTTTGGTGGTAGTGCGTTGTAAACACTATTGAACCTAGTGCAATAGTCTTGGACACTTTCCCCTGTGTTTCTCTTAAGATTTCTATATTCTAAGAGGATATGAAGAGGGTTTTTCTTAATCTCCCACTTGTTTATGAATGTTTGGTAAAGGGAAGGGAGATCATGTATGATGTTGGGACTTAAGTTTTTGAACCATTTTTTAGCTTCTCCTCCTAGGCTTTGGGCAAACATCCTCATCTTCATGGTTTCCTCTTCTAATTCCATGACATAGTCAAAAGCATCATTTATTCTATCTACATGTTGTTGGGAAATGGTAGATTCAACCCCAGTAAAGTGAGGGATCCTGGACTGATAGTCATTTGGAAAAGGTACCAAAGGTTGTGGTAAAACTAGAGGGGCATACGAAGGTGCTATGATAGGAGCTAATGGTAGATTTACAAATGGAGGGTTTGTGAGATGGGATGGAGTGGTTTTCACAGTGGTGGTATGAATGGGTGTGGTGGAAGTACTTGGACCAACAGATTAATTCTGAGCAGATTTGGTATGGAAAGAGCTAAAGTGGTGGAGAAGATGAAAATCAGGTGGGGTGGAAGGAGAGGCTTCTCTACTAGAACTCCGCTGCAAATATATGGGCTCAAGGTCAGTATGGTCAATCCTACTGTGTGGCTTAGTTCTGAAAAGGTTTCTTGTGTGGTGCAAGTCAAACTACGGATCTTGCAAGACTGTGAGATGTTCAGGTACAAAGCTTGCTTTATGAATGGTCCTAACAGTAGTTAAGTTTCCAGTTTTAGAAGTTTGCCACAAAATCATTTTTGGGTCATCAACTATAGTAGGAGGGTTTGGGTCTGGATGAGATCTGGTACTGATTCTTTGTGAAGCTAGATTTCAAACTCAAAATTTAGAGAGGCTGAAAGTTTTTGGACTTTTGCGAAAAGTTTACCTCTCTTAGTGTTTGCTAAACTCACATAGTGTGTGACTAGACTTATAAACTTCTCAGGGCTGATTCGACACAATCCTAAGGAAGTCTGATAAGAACTAGTGAAGTGGTAGGCCTACTGGAGGCTAGTGGAGTCGCCAGGTGGATGTTTTTAGTTTGTTTTGAGGATGTATGTCTATGGTCCACCTCCAATAATTGACAAAAAACCAATCTAGGAATGTTTTGGGGTTTTCTGAGTTCCTATATGTATCCCTAAGGGTTCTATGAGTGTACTATAGCTGGGTCATCATTTTTCTAGGATGGTGAAACAATCAGAGTCTACTCTTGGCTATCATTTCATTTTCTAAGCTTAACTAAGGGTTAAATGAGCCTATAAGAGTTTTTTAGGCTACTATGTACTCAGTCCCACCGTGATCGCCATTATGTTAGTGTCCCGTGATTTAGCAGATTGGTAGACCAAATGCACAAGGTAACATTAGACTAGTCTTTGGAGTCCTAGGACCTAGCTTTCTTGGACTCAGAGAGGGCTCTCTCTATTGTATGCAAAGGATGTGAACTTGTTTGCTTTAGATGGTTGATTTAAGGCTAGTTGTTAAGTGCAGGGTTTTTTTGTTTGTTTGGTTGGGTAAGATGATCAAGTAGGATAGGTGGAGTGAGAGGTCATAAAATCATTTGGGATGTGGAGTCTATGAAAGTTATGGATATCTCAACCATGAGTCAGAGTGCATCACAGGGAAAATCTAGTGTGGTCAATGGATCTTTAAGGTTATGTGTGAAGTGAAATGGACATTAAGTTGGGGAAACAAGGTAAGGCAAAGGGCAGTTAAGAATCCTTTGTCATATACCCATAAACAGGAAGGTTTAAAACACCATTAACATCATGAAGCAATAAATAGACAGGGCAAACCAGTAACTCTTTGATTCAACTTAAGCTAATAAGAATTCTAGACAAACATTCCAATGAAATATAGAAGGTGAGAAACTCATTTAACTTCTAGTGATTTCACCTTCCAGCTTTAGAAAACATATAAGATGACAACTAAATTTAATCCATGAAGAGGTAAATCCTAAGCATCGTAAATCAAGCTACAAAGAACTTTTAGGCAAACCTATTAAGCATGGGAAAAGGGCATGATCAAAACATGGCCTCTTTGACTAATCCTAACAAGTAATACTTCAAAGAGAGATTTCAAAAACATAGTTTAGATAAGCAGGGCTTACCATGAAACATATTTGGAAACTAGCATATTAATCCATTAATGAAATAAAAAAACTTAGGTGGGTATAAGGAGCAGATGAAAACATAAAGACAATAGCAAACAAGAAGACTAAGGTGCCTCAAACAACATTTCTCAACCTATAATTTTCTAATCTATTGCAACATAGAAGTATGAACACAATGATAAACAAGAAAACATGAACAAATTATAGACACATCACCATTAACCAAGCTCAGGGATCCTGCAAGCAATATTTCATCATCATCAATCAGAGCAAATAAATCACAAGCTCCACAACAACAAATTGTTCTTCAACCTCAAATAACCATGTATTTCTCTCAAAACTCATCAAATCAAACATTTAAAATGAATCCTCATGCTCTATATAACAAACAAGGAGGATAAAAACCTAATAGAGTCTTTAGAAGTCTATTGGCTAATAAGAAGTGTCACTATTGTCCCTGAGACCTTAAAAGGCCCAAGGCACAAAATATCTAAAAAAAATATATTTTCGGGCATTTTTAGCAAAAAAATTGACATTTGAGGTCTGACAAGCCTCCTAAAACTTTCCAAGCGTAAATTTTTGACTTTTCAACTTCAGGAGCGCATCACTGTGTTTTAAGATGAATTTCCATGCTAAGGGTGTAGCACAGGAATAAGAAAAAATGGCTCATCTTGTAGTAGTGTTTCGAAGGCCTTCCCGATGTCGGAATAGGTTCCGTGAAGGCTCGTTGGAAATCCCTTTGAGTCTAATTTCCATATCTACCCTTGTTTCTTTGATTGGACCTCTAGAACCTATTCAAAAACAAAAAATTCCAAGACTGGTAAAGGCGGAACACATGTCCTGAAAAGCAGGTAGAAAGGTGAAAATTAGGGTGTTTTTGACCCTTTTGGAGGACCAAAACAACTCCAATTGATCTGAAACTTTGTGAGCATGCTATACTTGTGATTAGGATCCCAAAAATGTAAGCCTTCATTAAAGGGGCATACCTTTCCAACAAATGTGAAATGGGAAAAATAGTTTTGCAATCAGCTTAGTATCTTGGTTTCAAGAAAGGCTGATAATGGCTTAAGTCCAAATTCACCTGTTTGAACCATTTTTCTCCCAGACAAGGTATTCCAGTGGCTATAGAAATTGTATTGGTGGATAGCTCAAAACTTACCCCTGCTAGATGCACTTAATGGTCATGGAGGTTGAGGATAAAAAGCCTGGTCAACTCAGGGTGACTTTGGACTCTTTGTACCTTTTCACAGAAATCAAGACAACCTACCTCTTGGAAATATGCAACTGTGGTAGGGGTGGCTGTCAATTCCCTGGTGTTCAAAGTCTCAAACCTTTTTTCTCTCCCACCCTTTCTTTGTGGTCTCCTGGGCCTTTGGCCTCCCTCGCCACTGTCAGCACTTCCTTCTCTAGGCATTTTATCCTTTACTCTTGCTTTGAAATCAAAACCTTGAAGCTGCTTGTGAAATGATACGAAGAGGGTGAGTGGGGTGGTGAGGAGACAGTAGTGTCAAGGCTTGGCAGTGTGGAGGCTAGTTATGCAAATGGAGATGTTATTTGGTAGAAGAGCCACTTCTTAGCATGGAGACCATACTTATCTCTTCCTTTAGGGTTTTTATTTTCATTACATTTCTTGCTAAGTTTCACCTTTAAAATAACATGAAAGGAGGCAGAGTATCTAAATACATTTCATAAAAGCTTTAGAGGTGCCAAGCAGAGAAAATTAGGAGTTTTGAGAAAATTGGAGGCTTGCACTGGCTTGAGATGCTTCCTGGTTGAACACGTAGCACATGAGCGCAACACTCGGGCTCCTACACATGTTGTCGGGTCAGCCTGAATGGCCCAGCGTGTAGTAGCTCAAGCGAAGTGGGGTGTCAGGCCTCTGTGCTGAACGACCTAGCGCGTAGCATCTCGGGTGGTCCTGCATGCGATAAACGCGTAACACTCTTCCACAGGCGCGTAGCGCCTTGTTGCAATTTACAAAGAGAGCACACACAGGCACATAGCACAACTTTATAGGAGCGTAGCACAAGGGTTTTCCTACCCGAGGTTTTCCAGGAACTCAGATTTTTCACTTGAAGGCTTTCTATCCTCTTTTGCACATGAGAAATGAGTTGAGTGATATACATGGGATTTTTATACCCTTGGAAAAATAATTAAAAACCAAAACCCAATTTTTCTAATGTTTGCTTTTGATATTTTTATCCCTTTGTCTTTGTTTGGATTTTTACAACCTTTAATAACCCAACAGGGATTTCAGGGTTAGTAGGATTTTCCATTTCTCACACTTTACCTCATGATTTCTTTATCTTGACCATTTTGAATACATTTGACTATACTTTGAAAGTTTAGGCTCCTTCACATTGATACTCTTTAGAATTTCTCCCTTTGGTGCAGTGAAACAGTGTTGTCTTAACAAAACTTAAGGCCATCTTCTGATATCATTTTTCAACTTCTGCCTGCTGTCATCATGGAGGTATCTCATATTCATTTCTAGTTTCAATAAATCTTCAATTTATGCTCAGTGGTGCTGATGTACCTCTGTCCTTGTGATCCTTTGCATGGACTCCTTGCTGGGCAACACCTTTTAGCCAATCAGTCATAAAACCCTGATTTTCTTTGTTCATAGGCCTACTGCCTCTCCTTTTCTATGGCTACCCTTAGGGATGATTTTCCGTTCTTACCTTACCTCTTCTTTTATTGATGGCCATCTCATTCATTCCTGTAGAAATGTCTAAGATGGGCAGCTGTCTTTTGTAGAAGTTGTGCTTTGACCAAGGAGGTCCTTTCTTGAAGGCTTTTTGATACCTTTTGGACAATCATGAACTAATCCTCCTTTTCATTTGATTTCATCTCTGGGCACATGTAAAACAGTGAGTTTAGAAAACCAAAACAATGAATAACCTATGAGACCCTACATGACCTATTGGGAGGCCTTTGGCTGAAAACTTGACTTAGGGTTTTTAGGAGTAAAACAAAATTTTGACAAACCCTTATGCCTTGTATAACTAAAAAATGATGATTTTGATTTATCTAAAGAGCCTAGAAAGGTAGCTTAAAAACCACCAATGCTTGAGGCACTTCGTGAATATGGGAAAAGGTTAGGCTACTTGGCAATCCAAGGTGTAAGTATAAGGGTTAGGCAAGTCAAAAAAGAGTGGTAAGGTCAGAGGTGGCAAACATAGTGAAAATAAGTGGCAAAAGCCTCATGATTGGTCTTCTGGGAGTGATAGGCTGGCCATGCCTTGATAGAGTAGTAGAACAGTGAAAAATTTATCCTAAGGATAACGAAGGAAGTGAGATTCCTAGAACTCACAATATTCATGAATTTTATTTCTAGAAATCTGGGATAAACATTTAGTCATCTATAGAAAGTAAAAAATTACTGATGACTAACAGGTTCCAGGTGTCAAATGAAGAATTGGGCCACATGGGTGTTTCTAGAATAATTTCTACATGGATTCTATCCTATTCACTCGGTCCAGATCGACAAAAAAACAAGCCTAAGATCATGGTCAAAGATGGAGTCAAAGTAAATTATCTGAAAGCAGTAGGACCGTTGATTTTCTCTTCATAGTAAATCAAGAGTCCAACAGTCCTATTGCAATTATAATTTGAATTAGCCACATGTAGCAAGTTTATCTCACAAACTGTTATGTATTTTCCTTTAAATATCGGTTGTAAAAGGCCGAGAAGACAATTCAGAAATTAAGTGTTAAGTTCAGGCTTTTTGCTGATACTCTGTATCCAGACTTCATTTTATCATAATACAAATTTCATGTTGCCAATGATTTCTTAAGTGCATCCTTAACCAGCTAGCAGTTCAGCCAAATCAGTTGCGGAGGGCTCTTGCATCTGAAGGAGGTTTTTTTCATTTTGTTGTTTTTAGTTTAATTTCCATTACTCCATTTTCAGAAATTCTGTTTTTCTAATTAGATTAATGTTTCATTTCAGTTTTGATCAATAGCATGACATTAAAACATAATTGTGAAACCTTGTTCTTCTCAAATATTTCGTGAATATATATAACACTGTTTTCAAAATTGAATCAAGTTTGAAGCAATAAGAATATACAGTTATCTAGTTTTCTTACTGTTTTGTCATTCATTTTCTTAGAACAGAATTGTCAATTAAATGTGTCAACGGATGTTTCCAAAAACCATTTCAATGTGATGATCCTAAACTAAATGGTTGAATGTCTAATTCATATAGTGATTGAATTTTCTCTGCACATTGTTATTTGCTTTCTAGGAATTTAGAAACTAAGGCATAATTGACTTCTTACACAACACTTCAAGAGGGTAGTACTTCATAATTGAATGTTGGAGTAGCTAAATATATATTAGAAATTTTCCTTTGCATACTTTGCTCACTTTTCTGGGACATTAGAAATTAAAGTACAGATAGTTGTTGACACATCATTTCAAGAAGGTCATACTTCATTATTGAATGCTGTAGTGACTAGAAGTACATTAGTTGTTTTCATTTTCTTCTTTTTACAAGTACTGCAATTTCAATTATTAGTTTTAAAAACTAGATCCATGGAATAGGACTAATGATAAGATAAAGTGGATACTCTGTTTTCTAAATTAGATTCTAACAAACTAGCAGTTTTTGGTTTATTTTTATGAAAATTAGATTAATTTAGAAAAAATTCCTTTTCTTCCTTCTTAAAAATCATTAGATTCCTTTAACTCTTTTCATAGTTTTAGATTGAACATTCTTAAACATCAAAAGAACAAAACCCCCAAAACAACATAAAATACATACAACGAAGTAAGAAGAAGGTTAACTAAGCACATACCGTGCACCACAATTCATCAGTTTACAAACCTCAGTTGATAATTTATGTAAGCAATTTAAGACATTAAATTAACCAAACATTTTGGTGCCGTTGCCGGGGAAGTGTAAATAGGAGCCTTTTTATTTCTTAAATGGTTCATGACTTTAGGAACAAATTCTATAAGGACATGGGATGATATGAAAAGAGTATTTTTGGAAAAATATAAAGATTATTGTATACACCATGACTTTAGAAATGAAGTCTTTAAGATGAAAAAAAGAGAGGATGAAAGCCTAGAAGATTTAGTGGAGAGATTTACTTATAATATCAAAAGATCTAAATTGCATAATTTAGGATCAGACGCATTAAAAGTTCTCCTACTAAATGCTATAAAGGATGAATGGATTGATCTTCTTAATGTGGTTGGAAAAGGAGATGTCTATCAATTGTCATTTCAAGAGATTTGTGAACTGTGCAAGAACATATCAAGAGGAAAAGAAAAGTATGTAAGATCCCCTCAAGATCCATTTATGGCAAGAGTAAGTAATTCGACATCAGGATTGGTAAGTCAAACTAAATTTAACAATTTGCTAAACATTCTTGGTAATTTAAATGAACAAATTGACATGCTAAGAATGCAAAACATACAAAAAGTTGAGAATGCTACTTCATTTATATTTTTCCCTAAATGTAGAAAGAAACATGCTTTTCATGAATTTCCACTTGATAACATTAAGATTTGTGACATCTGTGCAGGATCACATACTACTAAATATTGTCCATCATTACCAGGGTTAAAGGCAGTTTACCAGGAAGAAAATAAAACACTGGAAAAATCTTGTTATGTAGCTCCAAGAAGACCAGGGCAGCCTCATCAACCTTGTATGATGCAAGATCTCAATTCTCAATTTCAGGGTTATGCACAACAATCTTAAAGTACTTGGAAAACACCCTTGCCTTGGAAACCTTGGACATCTCAATCCCAACCTCAAAACCAACCTTGTAAACCTTGGCCATCTCAATCCCAACCTCAAAACCAATATTGGCAACAAATTTGGCAAAGGCCCTACAAAGGAAATCCACCATATCCTCAATATTTCCCTCTCTATCCTTAATACCATCATGAATTTTATACATACCATTCACCTCCACCACAACATCAATATCACCCTCATTTGACCTCAATTCAACCTTTCCCATTATCATCCACACAAGCACCCCAAAGATCCATTCCCACTCCACTACCTGCACAACCATTTCATATCCCCAACAATAAAACACCTCAATCAACTTAAAATTTTGAGGTATTGCAAAATGATTCACCAACTATCATTGAAGAACAACAACCAGAAGAAGAATACTCAAATAAGGTCCAAGAATCATGGATGTCTGTTGATAAAGAGAAGTTATTGGAACCAGATATTGAAAATTTTCATGCCTGCCTATCACCAGATTCTATAAATAAAGATCACATCTCTGAAGACTTGCATGACATGATAGCAGGAAGCCAAGGAATACAAAATTACATTGAATCTTGGTTCAGGAGAGTCATCGGATCCCAATGCTCAATTCTTAAGTATCTTCTGACATCATCTAAATCAAGACAATTGGTCTCTCATATACGGGTACATATCAAAGAGTATATTTCAAACCTGCATATGAGTTTATCTATCATCCTATTACAGACATGGTTCCATTGGAAGTATTCATATACTTGAATAAGATTTCTTTTTCAAGTAGAGTAGGACATATAAAATAAAAAATAAAAAAATAAAGAGAAAAATAAGTCCTATTGTGAAAATTAGCTTGTTGGCGAAATTGGACATGAGTTTTGCTTGTAAACCAGGCAACTGGCGAGCAAATTTCACAATAAGTTCTGCAATTTCATGATGGTTTCAATATTACAGTATGGTTCTTAAAATCATTTTTGGTTCTATGCTCGAGTTGGATGATGTGGAATTCCTTAAGGTCCACCTTCCAACAGATCTTGTCCCATTGACCTCAACACCTTATCTGGGATCAAGATCAAATATTATTTGGAGTGCCTTGGAACTTGCATACATCAATGGCAAGCCTCCTCATTGACAAAAATGGGAATACAACAATGTCTCTTGATTGTCAGATCTTGCAAGTGATTCGACTTCAACACATTCATTCATCCCTATCAAGATGCACTCAGGTACCTTGACACTCATTTACATTATCGATGAATTATCTCGCATTGGTTAACAATTTTCATCATTGGTCGATTGACTGCAGGGGAATTTACTGGATATGTCAACTTTGAAAAAAGGATGAGATCCAGAGGCTACTTGGCCATCTGCAAAATCTGTCTGTAGAGTTTGAAATATTCCCCCTTCAGGGATTCAGTACTTTGGCTTGAATCCACAGGCTGAGCAAAAGATCTTGCTCTGATACCACTGTAATGTTCCTTTTTCAGGATTGCTCATAAAACATGCATGAAAAACACTCTTCCAGCAACATATGCAAAAAAATACTGAAATGGACTCTTGGATCCCATAAAATAATATACAATTTAAATCCAAGAATATAGCTAAAACAAATCAAACTAGGTGGGCTAAACAGGCCTCCCACACTAGTGTGGCCAAAACTAGTGAAAAACCCCAAGACTGCAAAATGCCGGAGCAACTACTCAAGGGACTGCGTAGTCTAAGAGAGGGTTTAAACATAAAGTGATCAAATAAAAATAGATATGCTCATGTATTGATAAAAAATGCTGGAGAACAGAGATCTAAGCTCCCTTTACAAAATACAAAAGAAACCGACAAGGGTTTCTTGTCAAACACTCTATATCTAAAATGTGATATTCAGAAAAAGACTGAATAATCACTGCAAAACTGAAGTACATGAGTGAAATATGCTGAAATATGTCTGATCTTATAAATAACCCTCAAGGGCTTCCTCCCATGAAAGGATGAACCTCTCAATCACAAGGAAACTCAGCAATGGAACCACCAAACCATGCAATAAGTTCTGCCTCCTGAAAAACGCACTCCCTAGCAGAAACAACGCTGGGAGGGTGAGATAAATGTGTGGTTTGATACCAAAGATCTGAAATAATCTTTGGAGCTCTCCAAACAAATCTCTCAAGTGAAGGAAACCTTCCTCCAATGAGAAACTAGCTCAGAAGCCGAGATTCCAATCCCTTCCACTACTGCACCCAGCAACATTGCACAATCTCCGGTAGAGCTGTGCTGATGAAGATGACTGAAGCTTGGCCTAAAAAACTGATGTGGAATGATGAATTCAAACTCTTCGAATGAGCTCCTCAAAGGAAGGAGGTGGGATTCCCGCTCGGGAACACCCAGTGCTAAACAACACTGCAACTTTCTAAGCAGCAAGCAGCAACAATTCTTGGCAATCAAGAATGATAATAATCTACAACATAATGAAAAATGCTGCCATCCTCTTCCTTATATCATAAGTGCGTTTTCTTTCCCTTGGCCCCACTTACTTAGGTTGCTTCTAACCCAAGATACCTTTCCCTCCAAAATTGCGTTTTCCAACCTAGGATTCTTCCTCCACTAAAACTGCGTTGTTGACTTTGGTCAAAGCAGCTTCATTTTATCTTTGTTCACACATGGAGGTTTTTTATTGAGCTATAAAGAGTGCCTCCTTTCACACTTGGAGTGTTTTTATCCTCCTTACGAGACTTATGGGATTTTCTACCCATTTATTTGCTGACTATAGCTGCTGCTAACTCTAATGTTCCATTTAGCTTGGAAGCTAAAATTTTGGAACATTACATAGGTTTTGTCTTAAGGATGCATCAAAATGATTGCCATATTATATTTCCATGTTCTTGTTATTTGGATAGATTTTTGCAATTTAGCTATAGAATGCAGCCTGTTCTGCAACTAACTGTGGATTCCATAACTACTCTCATGGTTTGGCAGGTTCCAGGTGTCAAATGAAGAATTGGGCCACATGGGTGTTTATAGAATCATTTCTACATGGATTCTATCCTATTCACTCGGTCCAGATCGACAGAATAGTGAGCCTAAGATCATGGTTAAAGATGGAGTCAAAGTACGTTATCTGAAAGTAGTAGGTCTCTTGATTTTCTCTTTGTAGCAAATCAAGAGTCCAATAGTCCTATTGCAATTATAATTTGAATTAGCCACCTGTAGCAAGTTTATCTCACAAACTGTTATGTATTTTCCTTTAAATATCGGTTGTAAAAGGCTGAGAAGACAGTTCAGAAATTAAGTGTTAATTTCAGGCTTTTTGTTGATATTCTTTATTCAGACTTCATTTTATCATAATACAAAGTTCATGTTGCCAATGATTTCTTAAGCGCATCCTTAAACAACTAGCAGTTCAACCAAATTAGTTGCAGAGGGCCCCTACATCTGAAGGTGTTGAAGTTTGCAACAACAAATAGTGAAATTGGCATCCGGAAGCATCATCCTTGATCCTAGTGAAAAATAAGCACCTAAACTAGGTGGGGCCCACACAGGCTATTTTTAGGTATATGTCTATTTTTACAATGGTGAGCATATTCTAAAATTAGCAGGATGCTGATTCTAGATGGTTGAGAAAATTATATCTTTAGATGAGTTTCTATTTTTAGAAGATGGGCGAAGTTTATTTATAGATCGCAAATCTAAAAATAGAATGCATGTCGATTATTATTAGCCCTTAACAATAATCAGACAATAAATAGTAACTTATTCTCTTGGAGCACTTGATTTTAGTGAAAAGATGTGTCACATCAGTGGGCTGGAGGAATTACGCAATTCCTAGGGTGGTTTGTGAGTCATGCATGGAGGACTTCGTTATAACTGACATTGGCAAGTTGTAATAGAGTTGGAAGAGTAGTTATGTGAGTTGTTATTTAGTTTAACTCAGTTTAGTGAGTTAAAATTAGTAGTGCTAGTTGTAACTGAACATACACTAGTGAAAGATGAGTGAATTAATTAGTTAATTAATTCACAAGTATTATATTACTTGCAACTAAAGAAATACAATAGTTAACTACTTGCATGTTAGATCCAGTGGAGACTGAGTGGAGAGATAGGTGAAAGGGTGAGATGGACTATCTGTTGTGACTATAGTGGTGCATTCAATGCATCTAGACACACGTTGGAGATTCCTATGAGTTTTGCGTAGTCAAGGCAAGGTAAGGTCAAATTCATTTAGGGTCTTCTTCAGCAGGGATTGCGTAGTGGAGGTAGGCTGTCAGGAGGCAAGAAATTGGTGCATGGAGGTGCAAATTTCTGCAAGACAGTGTGAGCCGATTGTATATTGTACTGAGAGCTCTATGAGCTGTGATTTGTATGAGATATATGAGATTGTTTCATGATCCATTGATATACATAATATATGATAGTTGGGGTTTTTATCTTTAAGCTTTCCCGGTAAAACATCTTGTTATGTGTGATTGATTTTTCTTCATGTGTTTGCAATTGGCGATTTAATTTCCGCAAAGAATTAAGTAGAAAGATTCTGTATTTAACATAAGGATTAAATTGTTAGACCAGGAGAATCTGGTAATATACATACATATTGTATAATTTCTATAGAAGGAGGTTTTTTTCATTTTGTTGTTTTTAGTTTAATTTCCATTACTCTGTTTTCAACAATTCTGTTTTTCTAATTAGATTAATGTTTCATTTCAGTTTTGATCAATAGCATGACATTAAAACATAACTGTGCAACCTTGTTCTTCTCAAATATTTCGTGAATATAGATAACTCTATTTTGAAAATTGAATCAAGTTTGAAGCAATAAGAATATACAATTATCTAGTTTTCTTACTGTTTTGTCATTCATTTTCTTAGAACAAAATTTTCAATTAACAATGTCAACGGATGTTTCCAAAAAACATTTCAAGATGATGATCCTAAACTAAATGGTTGAATGTCTAATTCATACAGTGATTGAATTTACTCTGCACATTGTTCTTTTCTTTCTAGGAATTTAGAAACTAAGGCATAATTGACTTCTTACACAACACTTCAAGAGGGTAGTACTTCATAATTGAATGTTGGAGTAGCTAAATATACATTAGACATTTTCCTTTACATACTTTGCTCACTTTTCTAGGACATTAGAAATTAAAGTATAGATAGTTGTTGACACATAATTTCAAGAAGGTCATACTTCATAATTGAATGTTGTAGTAACTAGAAGTACATTAGTTTATTTCATTTTCTAAGTTTTACAAGTACTACAATTTCAATTCTTAGTTTTAAGAACTAGATCCATGGAATAGGACTAATGATAAGATAACGTAGATACTGTGTTTTGTAAATTAGATTCTAACTAACCAACAATTTTTGGTTTATTTTTATGAAAATTAGATTAATTTGGAAATACTTCCTTTTCTTCCTTCTTAAAAATCATTAGATTCCTTTAACTCTTTTCATAGTTTTAGATTGAACATTCTTAAAAATCAAAAGAACAAAACCCCCAAAACAACATAAAATACATACAACGAAGTAAGAAGAAGGTTAACTAAGCACATACAGTGCACCACACTTCACCAGTTTACAATCCTCGGCTGATAATTTATGTAAGCAATTTAAGACATTAAATTGACCAAACAAGATTATTTGTCAAAACTTGAAAATAATAAATCATAAGTCAACTCTTATTACATGTAATATGTTACATAAATCTGGAATACTTACAAAAATAAAATGCCACCTCCTATTATTTGTAGAATGTTGCATGAGATTGGAATACTACTGTAATATGTTACATGAAATTGGAATTGGAATAGTTACAAAAATAAAATGTTGTGTGAAAAAATTACAACAATGTGATGTAGATTTCATCAAAATAAAAAATAATTAGTATATCATAGTTAAAAATGCTTTTTGTGGGAGTTCAATTTCCTCGAAGTATAAAAACAATAAGTATCTATGATATATAAACCAACATAGATCCATATTAACTCAAGATCTATCAAGGGCCTAGAGGGATTTTATTGTATTAATTTTCATGGAATTTAGTATTCAACTTCACATTGCTTTTTTTTGAAGTAATTAATTATTTCCATATAAAAAAGCACCCCTCTCCAGTTTGTAATCAATGATGAGATATTCTTTATGGATTAAGACTATTTAACAATAAGGTTTGCAACCCTTACAACAATATACTCAATATGTGCTCATCATGTTACTTGTGGGAATCAACCTAAGTGGGGATGATAACAATCATTCCTCTTCATGAGCCTTAGTATTGCAACTAGAGTGTTGCAACTCCCAAGGCTACTAGATTTAATTACCAACCAGGGTTTCGTACACATTTAATAGGTGAAAATGCTATATGCGTAGTAGGCTAAGCTCCACTCAAGTCACTTTGAAGCAATGAACCAGACCAAGGCATACAAATACCACTATGTCATTTGAATCTAGATTTGCAAGGAAATAAATTGCACGAAAGGAAAGTTCTAATCTACTTTTTAGAGATGGAAATGTACTCTATTTGCAAAATTATAAATGCTACTTGCTCAAATGTAAATGCTAATCCTAATTGCAAAAATGTAAAGACTACACTACTTGCAGGGATGTAAAGGACACAATACTTGCAAAAATGTAAACATTAATCTATTTTCAGAATGTAAGTGTTGCATTAAAAGGAAACGTACTCTATGGTATGGAAATAACAGTGCTTGAAATAGACATGCTAGCTTAAGAAGCATAAAACAAAGACAACCAACCTAATCTACCTTGCATAAAGAAAAGAGCATGTAATCAATCGTTAATCACTGCATTCCAAAGAGATTAAATATAGTGACAGAGTTCATTAGTGTTGGACACCTAATCCTTTAAGGGTTGGTGTGGAATGTAAATAGTCAAAGGGAGTCCAAGAGACCACTTGGTATGTGAAGACCAAGGGTCACAAGGAAGTGTATAAATGTGTATCATAGCTAATAGTAAATGAATTCAATGTTTTATCATATTTTGGTTGTCTTCTCCATGTGTGCATCTTACATGGTAGTAGAGCTAGATGAATTCTTGCGCTGCTCAAGTTTAAGCTATTAGTTTTTGTGGCCTCAGTCTAGGCACCTTCACCAAAATTGTGCCCCTTTTCTGCATATTTTCAACTCTGACTGTCAGAACAACACCTAAGCATTTTACCTACATACCTAACATTGTCCTTCTCTCTGTCAGTTGATGGAGACTAGCACTGTACTTCTCTCTGTCAGTTGATGGAGACTAGCACTGTACTTCTCTCTGTCGAGTGATGGGGAATAGCTTATCTGTGTGAAGATTATCTCTTCTAGAAAACCCAATCAGATTTCTATTTCATCCTATCACGTCTACAACCTGAAAAGGCAACGTAGAGTGGTATCAGTTACAGTGGTGAAATATCACACACAAATCTCTTTTCCAATAGAGAATTAGTAAGTATCAGAGATATTCCTGTAAATGGATGCACATGAATAAAAAAATGACAATATAAATTCATTGTTATGATACTAATAGGGATGGGGTGTAGTTTTTGTTTGAATAATTAATTTGTTATCAGTTCTCTCAGCCATCGTAATCCCTAGTAACAATGGGGATCAATGGTGGAGCTTTCTAGGACGAGAATTTGATGATTTTTGAAAATCCTAAGCTGAGATTTATGAAATTTTCATTTACAATGGTGGATAAGTAGGAGCCATGATATATATGAATATGATAGATACCATGAAAGAAAGTGATATTATCACTATCCGAAGCGAAAGACAAATGTCTCATGTTAAATCACTTTGATTTCTTTCTCGTTTCTCCATTAATATTTTACCATGATCATAATTGCGACATCGTCATATTAATATTATTCTTACAATGAATCTGTTACACGTCATTTTTTCACCATGAAGTTTGACTGTCATTATGGGTCTATCACCATCCATATCATGATCTCTTAGAGGTCAAAAAACATTCATGTTCCTGAACCAAGTCTTGGAAACTGGAGAAAATCTCTTTAAAATGTTTAAAATATTACCTGCACACTTTTTGTGACCATTTCCTATTCATGCCCTGATACTTCTATTAGCCACGATGATCACCACTCTGTTCGCCAATAAAAACTACACACCCTCGTAAAAAATAATTAAACAAGAAAAGGTAACTTCTATAAGCCTAATTGGTCAAATATTATCCCAACTGGAAGCCTCTAGAGTCACGCCAATTTGAGCTATATCCCTCTACTCATGGATAAAGGAACCCTAATCCATTCATTGAAGGATCTTATCCCTTTCTTGATGGATCTAAAACCTCCTCAATCTCTCTATAAATTGAGCCGAAGTTTCAGGTTTGAGGGTACTGGTAGTGGAGAGAGTTCATAGAGTTCATAGATTTTGAATTAGTAGTTGTCGGTTGTACATTGAAGATCACACCTTTGTACACAAGACTTCATGCTGGCCATTTTAGAGAGGAAGGCTTATCAAACTGAGGAAACAATTGCACATACATACAGGAGAAATCTGTACAACATTAAAACTCAGGTTGTAAGATTGCTCTTTTTGATTTCTGATAATACATATGGATCTCTTTTTCTCATTGTCTTGTTTCTAAATTCATTGAAATTATGTCAAACTTAGACTCCTTGATCACTAAGTTGAACTGGTATTTATGATTATTATATACTGCAGGTGCTTTGATCCTTTGAATTGTTTGTGATTGCAAGTTCTTCTCAACATTGAAGGATTTCTTTGGAGCGAAAGGCAAAATGCTACATCAAACGCCTCGATTGAAAGGTAGGAGCATAACCTCCTCATTTCCAAGTTATATTAATGTAAAATTCTAATAGTTTAGAGAAAGAGGCATTCAAATGTTTGTTTGTTTCTATTTGCCTATTGGGGTACTGGGAGATTTCTCTTGTTCGCAAGAGGGATCAATCCACAAAAAAATTTGCGACTCCACTCGGGAAGACAAGTTAAGTTTTCCTTTGGTTTTGTTTGTTTTGACATTATATCTTTCCTAGTTTGACTTTTCTGAGTGTGGTTGGGTATATAACCTTTTAGATTCTCTAAACTAGAAAGCCTTAAAATTGTTTTTTCCAACTTTCCTCTGCCCTGCGCGGTTTTATGTGGAAAACAGTGCGACAACCTGCGAAAGTTTCCAATATAGTTAAGTGTGCATGCGTACTGGTTTGCACTAAAAACTGCGCACCCCCTGGGACATTTTGAAAAAAAATAGATTTTATCTTCCAGAGTTAGATAACCAAATTCTTAAGGTTTAAACTAATATATACCAACTCTTAGAGTCTGTCTATGAACTCCTCCTTAACACCTTAGAGTCTTGCTTGATAAATCATCCTTTTTTCCTAATTCAGTTAGGGTTTTCCCTGGTTTTTTATTGCTCTTTTTTGAAGATAGATTCATTTTCCAAAGATCGTTGGTTTTCTGTTATTGCCTTCTTGATCCACTAGGATTATTGCCAGCCTTACCTATTTGAGTATTTGTTTCTTACTCGATTGCCAAAAGGAAAAAAATTCTAGATTACCGAAGTCTAATTTGTCTCAAACTAGTCTTTTATGATTTCATTTATGCTACTTCAAGTGGAATTTTTTTTAGTTTGCTTTAAACTAAGAGAAATCATTAAAAGACACTCATAGGTATCTTAGTTAGGGTTTTTAATTAGAGCTTTGATTTTATTTGAAGATTTTACACTTTTTAGGGTTTTTATAAGTTTCTTTTCTTTTGAGAATCGTTTGTTCATCAAAATTGTAGTTTTTGGCTTTGTAATCGACGGATTTTTCATCACAAAAGAGATATTGGTCAAGCTTGGAAATGGAATTGTTTTCTTGATAAAAAAAATATATATATATATTATTTGAAGTTTTAGGAAGCTTGTACTGTTTGAGTCCAAAATTCCTTCAACTTTCTCTTAAATAGAATTCATCGAAATAAAGAGTTGCATTTTCATATTGATGCATTTAGAGTATTTTGGGTCAGGTCACAATATCATCAAGTTTCATCTCCATACCCCTCTACGTAAATAACATCCAAATCAATATAATTCTTAATAAAATTATTCTAGATATTTTTTACATTTTCTAGGGCCCATTCCACCAATTTAGCTTAGGCTAATGCTTTGGAATAGGTCATAATTAACATTACAAAGAAGATAAAACAAACAAGTAGCATCTTGCGTAGGGAAATCCAATTGTTGCATTTGTGCTCTGGGAATCTCTTCTTAAAAGAGTTAATCACAAGGTCATTTCGGACCCAGTGACGTAATTGTACCTACTTCATTGGCGAAGATAGAAGGTGTGCATGTAATACAAACGATAAACCTTAGATTAATCATTGTAGAGGAGCCTGGGGTCACTTGTTAGCAAACCTCAGATTTACCATGTCAAGGAGATTTCAAGGGGATTGAGCTTTGATACTCTACCCTTGCATGTATATCGGACTACAGACTATTACCCCAGGTGAAATTGTCTCAGTTGGTGACCTTAGTGGCCATAATATTTAGGATTTTTCCCAAGGTGATGGTGGAGGAAAGGTCCCACTGTACCTGGAGAAGACGTTGACTAGACTCACTTGGACTTTCCAGAGGGTAATCTTCACTTCGAAATGGTAGTGAAGTTACTTGTACCAGACTGTTTCATTAAGCAGGTTGTCAGGGTAACTGTTCCAACCACCAGTTTTCCACATTAATTTCCACGACATTGGATTTCATCTCCAACTAGTGTTTTTATTATGGAAACATATTGTTTGTGTGTGGAAACTGGAACCTATCCTCCGGTTGAAGGGAAAAATATTCTCGGTAATTATCAAACTTATGTTCTGATGCCTCAAAATGGTTATGGTCAACCTTATGCATCACAATATTCAATGGGAACTCCTTACCCAGGGATAAATACTATGTGTAACCCTTTATTTAATCCATAGTCTTTGTAACCTACATTGCAAGTACCTTATAATCAACCTGCTTATCCAGCTTGACAATTTAGTTTTACCCAAGTCCAATAGCCTATTAAAGGTGCACTTCAAATTACCCCACATGTACTTGTGCCAAGTAGTTAGCAAGCTGGTCCGAGTACTCCTTGTACTTCTATCCAATATACTCTGTTCAATAACCATACACCTATCCCAGGATTTTCTCAAGTCCCTATTGTTACGACCCTTCAAATACCAACGCCAAATGTCACATAGGCGATTCCTCAGGTTACTACTCATCAAACTAGACCTACAATCCAGTCTATTCCTCAAACCTCTGTAGGAAAACCTAGTGAAACTACAGTTCAAAAAATTCTACCTTTTACAGGTCAAACCTTTCAAGGACAACTCTTTGTTGGTCAATCTAATCAAGGGAAATGTTTTACAGGACCAACTATTCAGGGACAACCTTTTCAAGGTAAGTTTTTTCAAAGTCAACCATTTCAAGGGAAATTGCGATATGGAAAAATGGGACAAAATCTAGTTTACCAGAGCCAGCCATACCCTAGTTATACATATAAAATACTAGCTCATCCTCAATTTGGTATGGCTAACCCTAGATGCCCTCGAGGTATACTGATTCCAAATGCTTAGGCTCTCCAAAGTTTTCCTGGATATCCTCCTCCGGGTACTGGCATTGTCCCTCAAGGTTATCAATTTTCTCAGCAATACCCTAACTGGCGGTTACCATTCATTGCAACTTTAGATTTACTAGACTTGTCTCGACTAACGAATGATCCAATTTACTATCTTCCGTTTTGGCCAGCAATGCCTAATAAGTTTCCCAGTGACATTCCAAAGTTTGAAGGAAAATTAGGAGAATACCCCTTGAATCATCTGATGACTTATCATCTGTGGTGTGCATTCAATTATTTAATCGATGATTCGATTCGTTTGATACTTTTTCAAAGAAATTTGATCGGGTTAGCCGCAAAGTGGTACATTGAGTTACCACGAGGCTCTTTCACCAATTTCAACGCTTTAGCAACAACCTTCCTAACTCATTTTTAGTTTCTAGTCTGTTATGATAATGGCATGGAAATTTTGACTTCGTTAAAACAAAGTACGTCTACGTACATTTCAGATAAGATACACGAATGGCGACGTAGACGCCACTTAGTTAAATTTTTCATTCCGGATCAAATTCTTGCTGAATGATTCATAAAATCATTACTTCCTAAGATTACTAAGATGTAGCTAAATGAGGCGTTGTAGCAGAAGAGAAGGTCATAGCTCAAGCCCAGTACCTGGACCTTGTTTACACATAGTCCGATGCTTTGTATGAAAAAATTCTTGATTTACCATGCCCAGGTCAACTCACTGCAACTCCTTCCAGTTCTCATGCTGCAGATGGTGTAATTGGTACAATTAATATGACAAAGAGTAAGATGAAATCATCTAAATATAATTCTCCAATCATAACTCTACCAGATTCACCTAAAGGAGATCCTTCCCTAGAAACTTCTGACGAGATTCATGTCTTAGAATCATCTACAACCAAAGAAAAATCATCCGACAATAAGAAGGAAGGGAAGGGTAAAAATAAACAAAAAAATTCTCCCAAAGAGAAAGCAAAAAAAACTGAATCATTAGATGAAAAACGAAAACCTTGTTATCCTTTTCTTATCTGTGATGAGGATCACTACACCAAAGAGTGCCCACATCAGGCAAAGGTATCCAAATTTTTCAAAGGTTCACCCACACATGCTGTCCTTAAAAATCATTTTCCATCACAAGGCAAAAAAATGATCGGATCTTCTTCCAATTCATAGATGGATATCCTGATGATGTCCCAGGTCATGGTTGTGACGCGATCTCAAAACTATGGATCTAAGAGTCCTATAACTGGAAAATAAACTGAATCATCTATTTAAACTCCAATATCAACTCCTCCTATTTCTGAACCATTAGAAATCGAGAAACCTAATCCTGATCTAGTTAAACCACCTGCCAAAGGTGTACTTCGAAAATCGGCTTTCAACCCACATGCAATAGCTTCTCAAAATTACAATATTGTTGAAGATTTGGCCATATCCCATTCAACAATGTCAACCCTCGAAGTGCTGCAATATCATCTAGCTCAGAGGAAATTACTATTATGAGCTATAGGAGCGATTTATCCTCAAGAATCAAATCTCATTGTCTTTGATCTCGAGAACTTTGTACCTAGAATCCCGCATCAAATATCTTTTAAAATTCCATTTTTAGTCAAATCTAGGCGAGTTTTTTGCACAATAATTGATCAGGGAGCATCTACGTGCATTATGTCCCTAGATTTTTGGAAAACTCTTGGTTCTCTACAAATCAACCAGTCACCGGTGATTCTTAAAGCCTTTGATGGAAGAGGCTTTCACCCATTTGGAATATTCCTGGATCTGCCTATAGAGGTAGAAGGAAAAACCGTAACGCTTAAGGTGGAAGTTGTTGATGCCCCTCTTGATTACAACCTTCTTCTTGGTCAAAGTTGGTCTTATGCTATGACCGTTGTGGTCTCATTAGTTTTTCAAATGATCAAGTTTCCTCATAAAGGAAATATTGTTAAAATCGATTAGTTGTCTTACTTCGCTTCAGACCCTACCTAGACAGATAATGTCCAGCATGTTGGAAAAAAGGTTACCCCTTATGAAGATGTTGGGGTAGGACTAGTTAAAGATTCCTCTCTTATGGGAACTTTCGCTATACCTGCTCCTAACGTACCTCGAACTATTTCCAATATCAATATGATCACATCAAACACAATGCCATTTGATGACAAATGGAATGTGCCTTTAGAATCTGAATTGGATTCCTATGGTGGTGATATGCCTTTAAGTCCATGTGAATTGGCATATGTAGCAGTACAGTCGTGTTCTGACATTCCATCAACTAATACTGATCAAATGAATGTGGTTAGTGAAGAGTCTTCTTCTTTATCAAGCTCAACCATGAAATCATTTTCGGATCCTTTTCAACAATTTTTTTCAACTGATGAAAATATTCGAGAAATCTTGTCATTGGATGAATTACCATGGGAAGATCTTCATCATATATCTTCTTTTCTACGTGACCTTGATAGACTCGAAAATGAATTTTTATCCATATTTTTGATTGATTATGTAGAGAAACCTCAAATCCTATGTCCATTATTCATATTCATTCTGAGACAAATTTAGGAAATATTTCTGCCAAAATTCCCATTGACATATTGATCAAACCCAAGATAACTGAAAACATTAATATAGGCGCTTCTTGCTCGATTGAAGAGATCAATTTATACAAAGTCCTATTTCAGGAATTCTGAGATTTTGGCCTGGTCTTATGAAGAAATGCCAGGTATTGATCCTAAGATTGTTATTCACGAAATTAAGACGTACCCGAAGTCGAAACCTATTAGACAGAGATTACGTCCGATACATCCGTGGAAAGTTGCTGCAATTAAAGCTGAAGTTGAAAAATTACTTCGTGTAGGTTTTATTTATCCTATTCCTTTGACGGATTGGGTATCTAATATAGTTCTAGTAACCAAGAAACAAGGGACTATCAGAGTATTTTTTGATTATCAGGATATTAACAAGGCCTGTCCTAAAGAAAATTATCCTACCCCACATCGATAAAATTGTTGTTGATTGTGCTAGAAACAAAATATTTTCGTTTATGGATGGATTTTCTGGCTACAATCAAATAAACATACTCCTTGTTGATCAACCTAAAAAAAAATTTATATGTCCACGGGGAACATTTGCATACTGTAAATTACCATTTGGACTAAAAAATTCCGGCGCAACGTTTGAAATTGCTATGTCTTACGCATGTCATAATATCAAACACATTGTACAACCCTACTTGGATAAATTACCTGCTCATTCTTTACGTAGACAATATCATCCTACACATTTACGTGCAATATTTATGAGATGTAGTCATTGAAAAATTTGTTTGAATCCGCACAAATGTGTATTTTTTGTACAATCAGGACGTTTACTTGGGTTCATTGTTTCAAAAGAAGTCATTCATGTCGACCCATTGAAGGTTGAGGCCATTGTCAATTTACCTCCTCCTTCCACTCTTCACCAAATCCAAAGTTTGCAAGGGAAAGCAAACTTTCTGCGTCTTTTTTTATCCTGAACTATGAGGAGTTAATTAAAGGTTTCACTCGGTTATTAAAACAAGATGTTCCATTCATTTGGGACAAGCTTGTTGATAAAGCTTTTGATGTACTCAAACACGTGTTGACCCAAGCACCGTTGTTGCATCCACCTGATTATCACCGAGATTACTTTTTGTATTTAGCTGCATCTGATTCCACGATTGGAATGGTTTTAGTTCAAGAGGACGACTCTAACAATGAACATGTGATTTATTTCCTAAGTTGGAATCTCACTCTTACATAGATCAAGTATTCGCATGTGGAGAAATTGGCCTTGGCGCCAACCGTTCAAGGTGTACAATAATTCTGTCATTACATATTGTTAAGTAAAACCATAGTGATATATAATTGCGACCCGATGATGTACATTTTGACGAAAGAATTTCTTGGGGTAAAATAATCTAAATGGATAGTTATCCTACAAGACTTTTATTTGGAGTTCGAGAAATCGAATTCTAAGAAATCATTGGTTTTTGCTGAACTTATGTGTGATTTTCCATATATTGAATCTGAAATAGTGGTAGAGGAACATCTTGCTGATGAATCTCTATTTCTAATTAGTACATTAGATCATTGACATGGAGATATTATTATATATTTTCAAACCCAAACCTTTCAGCCATAACTTTAACGATCTGATTGGCGTAGAATATGATAGAAATCTCAACAATACAATATTGTTTGTGAAACTCTTTATCGTTGTGGTGCCGATTCTATTTTTAGATGTTGTATAAACCATGAAGAAGCCGAAAGGGTCTTAAATGACAACCATTCTATAGGGTGTGGTGTTCATGTGTCTAGGTTTTCCACAACCCAAAAGATATTTCGCGCTGGCTATTTTTGGCCATCACTATTCAAAGATTGTATTCTCGTGGTTAGAAAATGCCACAATTGTCATATTTTTGATCGAAATATATGTACACCTCTAGTTCATCTTAGCCCAATCATTGCTGTCGATCCTTTTGCAAAATGGGGAATCGATTTTATCACTTGTAAGCCTCACTTGGCCAGGGGGCATGGGTATTGTTGGTGTCCGGATATGAATATAATTCAACCCTTTTTCCACATAAATTATCAACCCAAGGGTGTTAGTTATTTCAAGGCTAATGACACAGTATATGCAGACACAAGCACATGACTGGCTATAGATCACAGGCTTAAATCCATAACACACAGACCATTGTAACAACAATTAAATAAATTGCAGAATTAAAAGACATTCACATAAGAATTAAACTGTAACAGCAGTAAGGAATCACAATAAAACATAAACAATGCAATAAAAAGGAAAACGTAGCACCTGATTAGAAGAGTGGGCCCAACTCTCTGATCAGGGCTGCGATAAGCTCACGAATTATAGAAGAAAAAACAAGATGCTACGCATTCAATTACTGACAGAATAGATTTGTTACAAGATCTGTATGTAAGTGGGCTTAACCTTGATTCATAGCCCACAGGCCTCTTTATACAAATGTCCTGGAATCCTTGATTCCCCTCAGAAACTCCATAATTACAAAAGTACATTTTGTTACAACGACAACCTAGTTTCCCAGAAGGAAGCCGTAAAAAGGCATGAAATAACGCTGGTATAGACAGAGTCTGTTACGTTGTAACAAAAAATGAGGATAGTGTTGGAGATGATGGGCTGTTCCTAGAATCACGGTTGCAATGCTCCTGTTTTGGCCGAATCTGTAGAAATATCAGAGTTAATATGTAAAAAGGTAAAACTTCCATGAAAATTACTTTATTAATCAGATATCCCATGAAAGATAAGGAAAAGAGTTTTACCTCATGCGTTTAAGAATAATAATGGTACAAAGAGATAGAAAGATAGGGTAAAATGGGAGATGAGAGTATACAAATCCGGTACCCAACATCTCCCCCCAACTGGTTTATCTGCATGTCCTCATGCAACTCGTCGTCTCCTCAGATCCAGATTGGACTGAATGTGATTGGCATGATGTTGTGTGAGGTCATACTCTTCAGCCTTTTCTGTCCCTGGTGGTTTATATCCCTCTGTCAAACCAACATCCTTCCACCAGTCTGGATCAACGTTGTATGCAGGAGTATATTGCTCGGCTGGCAACTAGATAAGGGGAAATTGAAACCTCAATCCCATCCATATGACCCCACAAGTATGAATGCATGCCATGAAATGTAGAATTCTCTCTAGAGCCTGTGCAAAATTAGGTGCCCCAAATGGTTATCGTTCTCTGACGGCTGAGGATGACAACATACACCTTTTCTGACAACTGTCCAGCGCTTCCTTGTGGAACATCATAATCTGGCTGACACATAGTCTAGCACACCATTTATGGGTTACCAACATGTGTTCTTTACAACCCTCAATCTGTAGAAATGTATAATGATTGTTATAAATGTTTGAGGACTGACCATGCTCTTTCCTCATCATTAATGGCCTTCTGACTTGGTTTTCTTCAAATGTATCCCAAGCTTTTCTCCAGTTAATTTGATTGATGGTATAAGAGGTGAAAGCTCTTAAATGGATGTCCCCTACGAATAGAACATGGTTAAAGGATTGATCATGCCTTAATAAATACCCATGCATGTAGAGCTCACACATTAAGTGCTGTCCTATGATATCATGAATTTTTAAAATACAGGGAAATTGAATGGGTTCCTCAATTTCATACCAAATATCCTTATATATACTTTCAAGACAAAATAAAAGAATTTTTTTGTGAAGGAATAAGGCATAGCTATGTGCAGGAGGTCTGTAGGCCATTACCTGCTGTGCTAGGGAGAACATCTTCTCCTTATCTGTTTGCAGCAGCTGCACTTGCTATTCCAATTCTTTTATTCTATCCTTATGTTTAGCTTGCTTCAGTCACGCCTTATATAACTGATCCATGTACCCTATGACGATTCTGGCAGCCTATTCTCGAATCCGAGCTGTTTCCTTCTTATGGTCACTCGTAGCAGATTGCCACTTTTGGATCTCAGCCGCCAATACAAATTCTTGGCCTTCAAACAACTCTTCAATCAGGCCAGTCTGGGTAGCTGCAGAGGAGACCTCGATTTTTGGCTTTATTTCCCTCCATTTGTAGATTTTTACCTTCTTTTTCAGTCGGGAAACTTGCCTTTTCAAATCCCGAACCTCCCTTTTCTGTCTCATGGTTTCACTGAACTGCAGCTGATACCTCTTCTTGAGAGGTAACCTTATTTTCTCACACTGTTCAACCCATTCTTGTTTAACAATAAATTTAGTTTCTGGGCCTATGACAGGTTCAGGAGGCGGCGGAATGTTGCCGGTATTCTCAACGGATTCTATTTTTAAGCCTTTATGGCTGGGCTCCCTATCTTTAGGGGCTTCTTCCTCTATGTTCCCTCCTGGGACTTCCGCCGTCTGGTCAACATTTTCATTGAACACTCTGTGTTCTGGGTATTCCACAAGAATTCTATCTTCTTCGTGAGCCTCTAAGTGCTCTAGTTCGGTAGCGGCTGGGCCAATCTTGGTCATGTCAACAAATTTAAGCCCTGGTGGAACAACTACTTCCTCCATTAATCGTTTTGGTGAGTGGAATCCCCTCGCCCCTCTAGGCATGATGAACTAGAATGGAGAACGGGGGACAGACTCATCACCCTCATTTCCAGTTTGAGCCAGAAATTTGCGCATTAATGCCTCAATCGAGGTCGATGCTGATTCTTGTGAGATAGCATCAATTCTGCTGCTTGTTTCCCTTCTGTCCTCTCACTCTTTGTTCACCATTTCTTCTTCTCGTGTTGATACTGGTTCTTGTGGGACAATATCGACCTCCCGGTTCATTCCTCCTCTACCTTCATGTTCCTCATGAATTTCCTCTTTCTCCACAGTCGGTACCAGTTCTTGAGAGACAACGTTGATTTCGCAGGCTGACTCCTCCTGTTCTAGCCGAATTGGGGGTGGTTCTTTTGCAGCACCCTCACTTATATCAACATCCATATTTTCTTGGGCTGGTGATGCTATTTTTTGCAAAACAACATCACTTGCCATTCCTCTATCCACAATTTCACTCCCTTGTTCTTCATTGAAAAAATTTGATGAATGTATGAAAATCTCAACTTCCTGCATGATGTCCATAATTTCTTCATTTGTGGGATCTTCAAGCGAGGCTGGTTCTTGTGTGACAACCTCGACTATGTCGCCAA
Source organism: Pinus albicaulis (assembly GCA_034641835.2). Lineage (NCBI taxonomy): Eukaryota > Viridiplantae > Streptophyta > Pinopsida > Pinales > Pinaceae > Pinus > Pinus albicaulis. The sequence continues at coordinate 164,192,330 of CM076576.1, forward strand.
TTATATTTTCCATTCTCATTTCTTCAGGTTCCTCCTGATAAACCATCATTTCCTTCCGAATGTTCTTCTTCTTCTAAACCAGTCAGAGAGATTGGTTCCTCTTCTCTAGCAACACTAATGGCTGCTATCTCTTTCTCTGAGGATCCACAGAGTTCTTCCCAGGAGACCTGAATCCTTTTTATTGTATGCACAACCAATAAACACACCAATCCATGGTTGGAGAGCACTGCTGGCATTCGGCGAGAGCACCGAGCAGACTGTGCCAGGTGCTGTAGTTGTTTCAATAGGAAGAAGGGCATGTTTAAGGCATGCACCTGAGCCTGTGGAAATCGAAGGTGCGTTAAAATTTTTAAAATGATACTTGAACAGAGTTGTGGCCCGACCTTCACAAGTTATGTATTTTATTACAAAACCTGAAACTTCGTTCCAAGGATACAACACAATCCTGCACTCATATCCTCTGCCCATTTGAACGACACTTTCCCCTGCCTGCAAGAAAAATTCGGGAAATTCCGGGAGAGAAACTCTCTGAGAAAACCATTGCTGCCCCTGCTGTATCAGCCTGCTAACCTCTGCAATTACCTCTTCTGTGATAGGAACTTCCAAACCTCTGACCCGCGAGTAGTTCTCCTCTAAATTGAGTGTGAAATCCATTGTGATTCCTCCATCAAACCCCTAAAATTTGTCGAAGTAGGTATCCCACCCTACATCGACAAATATTTGCCATACCTCTGGATTTCTGTGGAATGAAGCCGTATTTTCAGGCTGACGCTGCACAACCAACCCACCCATACTTTGGAGACTTGTAGCAGCACTTCCTGTAACAACAGAGCATTGGGCAAGGTGGTGGATACCAAATTCGGAAAAAAAAACATGGTGAAAATGAAAGGTGGTAATGGTAAATACGAATGGTAATTCTCAGAAACCAAAGAAAGTGATAAAAGAATATGGTAAGTGTGGTGAATAATAATAATAATTATTTCATATGGATTGGAAAAGATATATTATGGATCCCAATACGTATTAAATGATTATACCAAATGTTGATGGGGATCGTAAGGTGTACCATGAACAAATTGTCATAATGATTTATGAGGTAATTATTACGTCGTCCTTGACTATGACGACACCCCCCCCCAAATTAAATTTTTTCCGTCTGCGGCATTAAAGTCTTCACATGGGATATTTAATTAAATCGGTAAAAGTCACGTGGAGGCGTACATGGACGAAGTGACGGTTGGTAGGATGACGACGCAGTAATGATGCAGATAGAGTAACATCAGTACGAGTAATAACATCCCGAGTAACAACATCCGGTGTAACAACATCTAGAGTAACAACAGTGCGAGTAGCAGCATCCGGAGTAACATCAATGCGAGTAACAACATCTGGTGTAACAAAATCTGGAGTAACAACAGTACGAGTAGCAACATCCGGAATAACAACAGTGTGAGTAACAACATCCGGTGTAGCAGCATCTGGAGTAACAGCAGTGCGAGTAGCAACATCCGGAGTAACAAAAATGCGAGTAACAACATCTGGTGTAACAACATCGAGAGTAAAAATAGTGCAAGTATTAGCATTCGGTGTAACATCATCTGGAGTAACAGCATCAAGTAGCAGCATTGGAGTAACAACAATGCGAGTAACAACATCCGGTGTAGCAGAATTTGGAGTAAAAACAGTTCTAGTAGCAGCATCCAGAGTAACAGCAATGAGAGTAACAACAACGATCAAGGAGTAATAGCATCGAGTAGCAGCATCTGGTGTAACAACATCATGAGTAGCAGCAATCGAGTAACAACACCATGAGTAGCAACAACCGAGTAACAACATCATGAGTAGCAGCAACCGAGTAACAACACCATGAGAAGCAACAATTGAGTAACAACACCATGAGTAGCAGAAAATGAGTAACAACACTATGAGTAGCAGCAATTGAGTAATAGCATCATGAATAGCAGCAACTAAGTAACAACACCATGAGTAGCAACAACTGCTTTGGAAATTTTTTCTTTGATTTTTACTCCTTAGTAGTAACTCCTGCAAAAAGACAACAAGATAAACAATATAATTCTTTATTCTTTTATTATTATTATTATTATTATTTATTTATTTATTTTATTTTTTACAACAAGGGTGTAGAGGAAGGATTCTCTGTGCTGATAACCTTTAAACCAGATTTCTCAGAGAAGTGTTTAATAAAAGAATCCTTAGAGGCCGGGCGGTGGTATAATCTCAGGCAATGTCCATTGAATATAAATGAAGCACATGTATAATCAATTGTGATTAGTCTGACTGTTCCATTGTCAAATACAACATCCACCTCGTAAGGTCCCATCCAACAAGTACAAATATTTCCCTTAAAATCCTTAAAGAGGGAGTCATAAAGTAGTGCCCAATATCCACTCTGAAGCACCTTATTTTTAATAAATTTATCGTGCCATTTCATTCTCTGCTACTGGATAGCAGTATTTCTCTGGACAGCCATTGAACGGATTTCATCTAGTTCATTGAGCTGAGCCAGTCGGTGTTTCTGGGCATCTGATATATCTAAACTAAATTCCAGAGCTTTTCCGAGCGTACTAATTTCAAATTCTATTGGAAATAACGGGGATTTCCCATAAACCAACTCGAATGGTGAAAACCCAGTTGTATTTCACCATGTTTTTCTGTACGCCCATAAAGCTTCCGGCAACTTCTGAGTCCAATCCTGACGATGGTAAGCCACAGTTTTTTTCAAGATGTTTTCCAATGTCTTGTTTGTGCTTTCCACTTGTCCATTCACTTGGGGATGGTATGGAGACATCACCCTGTGCTTGACCCCATATTTCTGCATGATCTTTGCTATCATGTATGATGTGAATTGTGCTCCTCCATCTGAAACAATCTCTCTTGGAGTACCATAACGAGCAAAAATTTCTTCAAATAAAAAATCTGAGACCACCTGCTTTGTTGCTTTCACAACAGCTTTGGCTTCCACCCACTTAGTCATGTAATCAGTATAGACCAAGATGTGGAATTTTTGCTGGGAGGGTGGGTTAAAGGGTCCAACGAAGTCAATAGCCCATTTCTTAAAAGGCTCGAGGACTACCTGTGCCTATACAGGCATTTCATCAGCTTGACCGAGTTGCCCCATACGTTGGCAACTATCACACCTCCTAACATAATTCTGAGCATCACGAAAGATAGAAGGAAAATAATATCCCATTTGTAGCACCTTATGGTCTGTTCTTTTGTCTGCAAAATTCCCTTCACAAGGGCCATCATGGGTAGATTTCAATATATCATAAATATCATCCTCAGACACACAGCGCTGGATTTGTTTATCTGCTCCTGTATGAAAAAGGTACCCTGCCATCCAAGAATATCAGGCATTGTGATGAATAATTTTTCGCTATTCCCTATATGAAAAATGAGGAGGCACTTTCCCTGTAGCAATATAGTTAGCAATATCTACATACCACAGAGGTTTAGTAGAAACTGCAAAAAGATGTTCATCGAGAAAAATATCTTCTATAGGTGTGCATTCATTATTGTTATCCATTCTAGATAGGAAATCAGCGACTACATTATCTTTTCCTGGTTTGTCTACTATTGTAATATCAAATTCTTGAAGCAATAGAAACCATCTTGTAATACGACCAAGAGTAATAGGTTTATTCATCAAATACCTAATTGCTGCGTGATCAATATGAACAATAGTAGAGTACTCAGTGATGTAATGCCAGAATTTATTGACAGCGTAAATGACAGCCAGTCACCGTATAATTTAGTTCATGTAATATTCCAAATGGGGAAAAATAGGCTCAATAGGGAATATATTAAGATATTCCACTATGGAATCACAACAATATGGAATCACACCAATAGATCTAAACCAGAAATAGACTGGTACGACATTTACTGGTTATATCACCTCTAAAGAGAGGGTGAAAACCAGAGGCTTCCTGGCCCGTTCCAGACTCTGTCTATAGAAGATTGGTGAAACACAACAGGTGTGGGAATGACACACTCCTCTTATATTTTTCTTCCCTTATGAACCTTAGATCTACAGATCTAAATAATGGATCCAAAAGAGAAGCAAAAACCAAACAAGGAAGAAGCAGGAAATTCCACTCTCAGGAAAATCTGCAATAGGCTCAAGGAGGACGCTGTATAAGCAAGCCAGTGTTAGAATAACGTAGAACAAGGCTGGTTTCCCTTAGTTTAGGCTATGTGGGACCTCCATGCAGAGTTTCAACAAAAAAAAATGGGTTTAGAGGGCTTAAACAGATCTCCCACAATCAACACTAGCTACTAGATGAAAATCAGTTAAAGGAGAGGGCTGAGTTAATAGATAAACCCTCCTTCTGGAATTGCGTAGTTTTTGCTGGAAGTCACTGGAAATCAGACATTAAACTCATATTACAGTATGACAGTAAGAAATCAGATCCATAATGAAGTTCCTTTGTAGAAGCATTGAATTCACATGAAGCAAGAGCAAGAATCCTTCAGAAATTATAGCAATAACACATGGAAAAGCTGCAGAGAGACTTGACAACGTTTTATATGAGGAGCTTCAGCTGCTGTAGGTTAAAACTAATATCTACAACTGATAAATGGATGAAACATTAGATCCATACTAGATCTGGAAACTACACAACCTTCTTAACAATATCCCCTTTGGGTTTTATCAAAATATTGCATAACAAAGTGTAGATCTAGCTTTTAATACACTGAACTACAGAAAAATTCAGAGATTTTTGAAGATGGCTTTCGTTACATTATATATCAGATCTGAATATGAATAGATCAGCAAACTACTTGAAAAATCTTCAAAGTGAGAGGCAAGCCTCAATCACCAGAAAGCAAGTACAATGAGAAATATAAGCAGTAGTGAAACATGTACATGGAAATAACATAGTTCCCTAAGGAGACAACGTAGTAGCTTAACTGAAATGTTACAGCAGATAAAAATTACAGATCTGAAAGTAAAATGAGAGCGATATCCTATTCCGGGTGGTCACAAGACACCCTCCCTGAGAGAAATCTCCTCTAAACAAATAGATCTTGCAGTTCTAGTTCCCCCACTTGCTGCAACTCACAAGCAACTGCAAAACCCTCAACAGGACCAGCACTGCTATAGTGATGAAGCTTGGCCATAATGCCGGATAGTGGAGAGATGCATCAAAATATCCTCCAAAGAGCTACTCCATGGAAGGAGAGAGGATTCCTAAACAGGAAATCCTCTTCCCTTAGGCTAAACAGCCAAGAGACTAGAGTTGCTGCAGCAACTTTTCAAATTCTTCAACAACCTTTGCTTGCTGCCTCTCCTTCTTTTTATAACATGAGGGCTTTCAAAAACCCTAAACCACCTTCTTCAACTTATCCTATTTCACACATGTGATCCTCTTCTAGAAGTACGTTGTGCTTGATGGATAAGCTTCCCTCCAAACTGCGTTGTAGGTGGGACCAAGTTGACCCATTCAAATGAATTTTCCCTTTTCACACTTAGGGGTGTTTAATATATTAGCCCAGATTTGTCCCCTTTCACATTAGGCATGTATTTATTATTAACTTAGGAGTTTAATAAACCTCCTTCACATACTTTTATTCACGAATAAAGCAAACTGATAATAAAATGCAATATTCCCATGAGCTACAAAAATTGGGAATATTACAGTTCAACAGGAATTAAATTCTTGCTGACATAGTAAATTGCGTACGGTGTTTTGTCTACCTGTTGTCCTAAAACAACCCCTACTGCTATCTGAGAAGCATAGGCATGTATGTGAAATGGTAATTCCCAATCAGGTCCTCAGAGGATTGGAGCCGTGCAAACCAACCCTTTAATTTTCATGAAAGCTGTCTCACAATATTCAGTCCACAAGAATTCTGCATCTTTTGTTAGCAATTGAAACAGTGGGTGTGCTATTTTAGCAAAAAATTCTATAAAGCTTCTGTAATAACCAACACAACCAATAAAGCTACGTATCTATGTGGGTGTTTTGGGTACTAGGAAGTGTAATATTACCTCTACTTTAGCCGGATCAGCTCAAATTCCAGCAGCTGAGAGAAAATTTCGTAATACTACTCCTCCTTCCCTCATCATATGACATTTGACTATACTCAGAGATACATGGGTCTGTTTACATCTTTTGAGTACTTTCCCCAGATTTTCCAATCCTTCCTCAAATGATTTTCCATATGGAGTAAAATCATCCATATAGATCTCAACTCTGTCATGGACCAAATCAAAAAATATTCCCAAGATTTCCCTCTAGAAGGTAGTAAGAGCATTACACAGGCCAAATGGGAGGACCCTGTATGCAAAGGTTCCCCAAGGGCATGTGAAAGTTGTTTTATCCTGGTCTTCCGAGGCTATATAGATGTGGTTATATCCACTGAATCCGTCTAGGAAGGAAAAGAACTTCTTCCCAGCTAAGGTATCTAGGACTTGGTCAATGAATGACAAAGGGAAATGGTCTTTTTGCGCTGCCTTATTTAGTTCCTTGTAATCTAAATAGATCCGCCATTTACCACTCTTTTTGGGAACAATAACTAGCAGGGACACCCATTGGCTATCTAATATGGGGTAAATGAATCCTACATCCAACAACTTTTGTAATTCTTCCTCGAAAATGTTTTTGAGAGCAGGGTTCATTTTCCATTGAGGCTGTCTTACAGGGCGGAAATATTCCTTAATATAAATATGATGAGTGCATAAGTTGGCAGGGATCCCCTTCATGTCGGTATAATCCAAGGAAAAAGCTTCCTGATGATCTTGAAGGACTTTCAAAAGATGTTTTGTCTGGGATTCAGACAGGTTTGGGTTGATATTAAGTGTTTTCCCTGGTTCAATCTCAATTGGAATGATATCATGGGATGAGGTTACATGAGTGTCTTCAATGTCATCTTCTGGTTCAATGTTTTCCTGTGTCTCACAACTCATAGCAGATTCTAGAATATGTCGAGTTGAATCGAAAATAGAACTGGAATCATTAATGAAAGCGTTAATGGCATCGTCCTTGGTTTTTGTTTTAAATTGAAGGGCCTGCCCAATAGTGAGGACATGTCTAACATCTTCATTTTCAGGTTCATGCTCTTCTATAGGTAGAGGTTTCTGACTGGTTAATGATTTTTCAGATGGGCTAGGTTTTGCAGGAGGATAAAGCTTAAGATTCTTTGTAACTGTCCCATTTGATATAATCATATGACCAGATTGACACCCTATGTAGGCGTCTGCAGTTGCAAGCCAGGGTCTTCCTAGGATCAATGGGTGACCACCTATTGAAGATCAGGTTTGTAATATAAGGAGGTCCATAGGGTAATTCCATGAATCTACTGAAATGATCACATCCTCTAATTTCCCTAGTGGTTTAATTGTAGATATTTCTGCTAGTTCCAAGATAGTATGGGTTGGTTTAATTTTTCCAAGTCCTAAGGTGTTCATTGTTTCAACAGTGATAATGTTGATGGCAACTCCAAAATCTACCAGTACATTTTGGATTTCATCCCCATTAATCTGTACTATTAGAATCGGGTTCCCAGGGTCTCCGTATTTTATAGGCATGATCTTTCCTAACATGATATCAGATAGTCTGCGCATTACATGAATGGTTAATGGATCCTTATGTTTCCTCCCTGGTTTCTTAGAGAAATATTCCTTAAGAGTTTTTGCGTATATAGGTACATCCATCATAGCTTGTAGCAGGGGTATTTTAACAAACAGATTCTGCAGTTCCCTTAGAAAGTCAAATTCTGCTTGAGGGTTTGATTTACTCAAGGTCAGTCTTTCAGGATATGGGGGAGAAGTTGAATGACATTGATTAGGAACAGCTTGGGGAGGTGTCAGATTCATTATGTTTTGGTCTGATTTCTCCCTCACTTTTCTTTGTTATGGTTCTGTATCTTCACTGTCAAATTGTTCTGTAATAATAGGTGAAGTAGGTGCATTTACTACTAGGCTAGATCATAGATTTATCTCATTGAGTCCCGCAGTAGAAATTCTGTAATATGGAAGGTTCAGAGTGTCTGTTTGTTGGACCCATTTATTATTCGGATTTGGGTTGGGCTAGATAGGAAGCTCGGGTCTAATGGTTGGGTTTGATGGAGGTATATTGGAGGGAAAATGAAGTTGCTGCTGAGGCATAGACTGAGGGAACTGTCCAGTAGGAGAGGGTCCACGCCAGGTCTGTTTCCATGAAGGATTCAAACTGGCCTGGGGAAGCCATTGTTGCCAAGGGGGATACTGATATTGAGACCACATAGCTAAAAACGGTGCAGATTGGGGACCCATAATAAAATTGTTAAAGTACTGAGATGGGTCCTGAAACATACATGGATTCATAGCTGGTGGTCGAGGTTGCCATGGCTTCTTCTTCCCCATGAAGTACAGCTGGTCTACCATGCTTTCTTCACTTGCTCCTTGGAAAACTGCCTTCAGTCCGGGCAAGGAAGGACACGAGCTGGTCGCATGAGTATGTTTAAATATTGCGCAGGTTTCCACCGTGTTCAATGGACATTCCTTCAAAGGATGCTTCTTTCTACACTGTGGGTAGAATATGGCCATGGTTTTCTCCAACTCCATCTGTTTCTGTTTTGCTTGTAGAGTGCCCATCTGGGCTGATAGTGTGCTCAGAATATCGGTCCTTAGGTTGTAGATTTCCAATTTATGCTTTTATAACCCCTCCACCAGAAGTATTTGATGACCGAATTCCTTGTCCACTCCTTGCATCCCCCCATGAACACTTAATGAAATAATCACAGATAGTATCGAAGTCTTCTTTTGAAATATCCCCTTTGCCTACTATATTTAAAAGTTGCAGTGAGTCTTCCCTAAGTTCTCGGAGAAGAATGATCTTCAAGATGTCCTTGTCCAGGTCACTATGTCCAGACCTATGTAATATGCATGTAAATCGTTCTACACAGTCCTCCATGTTTTCATCCTCTTTCTGTGCAAACTTAAAGATTTCCTCCTTAATGTCATGGGATTTACAATAATCCTGGTATTTCTCCAAGAAATATTCTTTCATTCCTTCCCATGAGGTAATCATGCTCCCTCCTAAACCCATGAGCCATCTCAAGGTTGTCCCCTTTAGGGTAGTAGGAAATATCTTTAATTTATGAGCATCAGTAATGTAGTCATATCCTCAACAAACAATATCAAATTCAAAGAGGAACATATCAGGGTCTTCAGAAGAAAGCCCATGGAATCTAGGCATAGATGTTAAAGGGATGGGTCTCATTGGTGAATCACCTGTAACATTTCCAATTGGAAAATCAATAGAGGAACTTACAGGTGCCATAAATACCCTCCAATATTCACTTGGAATTTCGACTGGTTCTGCAACTGGTATTTGGAGTGATTCAACTCTAGGAGGTTGCACCGCATTCCCCCGGTCCCTTGGTGACTCAAAATCCTTCAAGAATTCTTTCACCAAATCAGAATTGTTTGATTCAGCTGCAGGAATTTTTACAACGCTGCCTCGGTCTTGTGGGGATGAAAACCCTCTTGGAGGTTCTTCTTCCCAATTAAAATTGCTCAGATCTTCTGATCCCATACTTGATATTTCTTCCCCTTTTACTACTAATAAGGATGTATCCTCCACTGATACCCTATTTATTAAGTCTTCTGCCATAGAATTAATACCTTATGGTACTATGGATGGCACTGGTTGCTCCACAGACTGCCCTTCGGACTTTGTCTGAACTCTAACCCTAACAACAACACGGGATGATGCCTTAGATCTAGATTTTTCAATAATTTCCTGAATGTATGTCTTTTTTGGAACACCTAATCCTACATGGGTAGGTGTGGAATGCGAAAAGTCACAATGGAGTCCAAGTGACCTTGGAATGTGAAACCAAGAGTCACACCATTGTACTATAAATGTACATCTTTGTATAATGTAAAATAAGAAAGCCTCACGCTTATCCTTCATTGTGTGTTGAGTCTCTTGTGTGTGTGTGTTCATCCTTCTCATACACCATGTGTGTGTTTAAAAAGGTATCAGAGTGGGTGATTTCTGGCCTTGCTCCAAATTGAGTGAGCCATTTGTGTTTATGGCCTGTGCATATCTGCATTTTTGTAGCATTTAGAGAGTTTTTGCAGCAGTGATTTTGCAGCATTCAGAAATTTTATCTTGGAGAAGAGCAGCATTCAAAATCCCAACGTTCAGAAATTGGTTTGGAGAAAAACAACATTGTGCAACTGAAGGTTTTATCACTGCTCATTCTTCCTGCAATCTCTGCATTTTAAATTCTGCACCATTTTGGAGCTGCTGGAAAAGTGTTTAAAATAAGTTTCTGGAAAATTCTGGGTTTTTCCTAGAAAGAATTCTGAGTTTTTCTATTGAAAATTTCATCATCTCTACATTTTCTTGCTGCTGGGCTACTGCAAAGATTTCTAAATTTTCACTGAAAGATTTCTGAGTTTTCTGCAAATCTCTAATTCTGCATTTATCCAATATTCTGTTGCTGGAAGAAAAAATACTCTCTCTTTTCTGCCACATTTATGAAATTTCTACTCTTTCACTGCTCTCTGCTGTTTTAAATTAAAAAAAAAAAATGATTCAGGGCTTTCGGCCCCTCGGCCTTCCTCACCGACCTGCGAGCTCCCTCCTACCTCGCTTCCCCACCCTGCTCGCACAACGCTCCCCCCGCCATATATCTACGGCTATTGACTGCTCACTCCCCTAGCCCGCTCTCAACAACGCTACTCCCTTACGCCCCTCACACCCCACGGCATAGCCGTCCCTTCCTCACCACGACTGCTATACTCCCTCGCTCTGCAAACATCCCTCGCCCCTTGGGCTTACCCTGCCGCTTATATATCACTCGTGCTAACCCCGCTTCCAACAACATTCCTCTCGCCTTACCCACGCTCCCCTCGCATCACTCAACACACACTGCACCGACGCCCATTCCCCTTGCTCCACTCGACGCTACCCTTACAACGCTCCCACCCGCTCATCACTCCATTCTCTGACGGCTATCAACAGTCCCTACGCTCTCTGCTAGCCACGCCTTACCACTCACAATCCGCTCTCGGCTTAACCACAATCTACCCACATCTAAACATACTCCGCCCCCTTGCTTCCCCTATCCGCTCCCCTCTGCATCCGACCCCAACCCCTCCTTATCACTCCACCCCTCATCTCCCTCTCGGCTCTCGAACGCCGTCCCTCGACCCTGCTCCCACATCCGCCCTCTTCACCTGCGCACCCCTTCAACTCTGGCCTCTCGGCCCTCCCACTCACACCGTCCCATCTCACCCTCTTCCCAAATGGCCACTCGGCCTCCCTCCCTCCACGATTTTTAAATTCGACTTTTTATTTTAAAATTCTCCCCATATTCCCATTAATCTATTTTTTAATTAATTAAAATAAAATAAAATAATAATAATAAAAATAAAAATCCCCTTCCCATTTTAATTTTTTATTTAATAGCCCCCCTCCCCCATTAATAAACCCCTCCATATAATAACCTCCCTTTTAAATTCATTCCCACTTTTTCATTTTAATTTTTTATTAAAAAAAGAAAAAAGAAAAAAAGAAAAATTCTAATTTAAAATACTTCCCCCAACAAAACACTTTCCCATATAATAGCCCCTCTCATTAATAAACCAGAGAGAGAGAGGAAGGACATTGAAGACGAGAAAATGAATAGCAGAATTGAAGAAATGGCATGGACTATATTTAGAGAAAAGTGAATTTGACATTGTGTGATTTGTGGCATTGATTTGAAGGGTGATTTTTTGAAGAAATTGACATTTGAAGACTAGTTGTTATTGGTGCAAAAAAACTCTTTGTTGAGGCCTCTTGCACAAGTGTTTTGCTGCATATTGTATTGAACTGACATTGTATTGCTTCTTCATAGTTGCAATCATCAGATTTTGTACTTTGGAAATTATTTGAGTCATTTGTATTTATTGAAATTAAGTTGCATCACATTGTAAACGAGTGCATTTTCGGTTGAAGCCGACACCCTTTCATTTTTGAGCCTAAGTTGTTGAAATGGCTAAAATCAATGAGGCATTAGAGTTTTTGAATAACCTCATTCATTCCAATGTTGATGACATGATAAAAATGAGCAAGGATGCTCTTTGTAATATTCATAGTTGCTTGCTAGATGCACAAGAAAAGATTGAGTTTTTGCAGTTGGAATCTCAGCTCCAACAAGAAGAACTTCAGAAAAAGAGTCACCATTCTGAACCTGTTTCTGTTCAGAACATTGTGAAAGACTCCCATCAGCAGCAAGTCAGCAAAGTTCCAGTTGATTCCCATTCAGTTCCTTATACTAGAGCAGATCCACATGCAGATGCAGCAGCTCAGCCTCCACTTCCTAAGCCCATCATCATACCTTGGGAAGAGCTTGTCCACAACAAGCATAGAACTGGTCTTGGATATGACAAGGATGTGTCCTTTCATATTCCAGACTACACCAAGCCCATCATATTTCAGAGTGCCGGATTCCTATATGACAGTTCACCTGCAGCTGTTCCAGATCCTGCTCCACAATAACAACAACAAATTGTGAAATGCCAACACTGTGATCGAGTTGGCCATATGAAAGATCATTGTTTTGATATTCATCCATGCAAGCACTATGGTCGGCACACCCATTCTTCACACAGATGCTTCAGACACAAGCCTCCTGCAAGAACCAAGATTCATCTTGGATGGATCGCTTCTTGGAAATGGGCATCAACAACCAAGAAGATGTTTAAGACACATGTCAGAACTTGTTCACGAATATTGAGAAAACTTTCAGTTGAGTTTTCGCCATCATATCACCTTGTCCCTGACAGGGGGGAAAATGGTGGTCATGTACAAGCTTCGACGTCAGATCAAGCGAGCTTGAGCCACAATCTCTCATTCCATGTTCAGAGTTGTATCCAGAGACACAGTAATTCAAGTGAGCCTGAGCCACAATTCGTCATTCCAGATTCAGAGATGTAGCCAGAGACATGGTGGACAACCTTAAACCATCATATTTGGTTGGTGGAAAACCTTAAACCACCACAGGTAGTAGACCTCCCTTCTTTTAGGTTGAAGGTCTCCATTTCATATATGAGGAACACTTCCTCTAGCATAAGCCTTCAGCTTCTTGCCAGGTTTGGTTGAGTTCCAGGAAATGCTACAAGCATTCCAGAGTTGTTGGTAATCCTAAAACCATCACAGGTAGTAGACCTCCCTTCTTTTAGGTTGAAGGTTTCCCTTTTTTATGAGGGAAAATTCCTCTAGCAGAAGCTTTCAGCTTCTTGCCAGTTTTGGAAGAGTTCCGAGAACTGCAACAAGTATTGCGTTCTAGTGTTGGTGGTCATCCTTAAACCACCTCTTTTTTCCAACGTTTCAGAGAGTTGATTCAGCCCAAGTGCTGCCATGTATACTTTGCAGATTTGTATTACAACTCTCTTCTTGGACTCACACATACCCCTTCGGATTAAGGGGGGATGTTGGAACACCTAATCCTACATGGGTAGGTGTGGAATGCGAAAAGTCACAATGGAGTCCAAGTGACTTTGGAATATGAAACCAAGAGTCACACCATTGTACTATAAATGTACATCTTTGTATAATGGAAAATAAGAAAGCCTCACGCTTATCCTTCATTGTGTGTTGAGTCTCTTGTGTGTGTGTGTTCATCCTTCTCATACACCATGTGTGTGTTTAACATGGTGTTTAAGAGTCTTCCTTCCCAAATCATTTCCTTTCTTTGGGGGTCTTCCTTTTCCCCTCTATTCAGATCTTTGTTCATAAAAATTGTGAAGAGGTTTGATCAGAGTAATAAAAAAAATCGTTCAGGACCTGGAGCAGGACAAATAGCTTCCTCCCTAAGACGAGAGAGTAGGTTCAAATAGACAATAAAAAGAAAAAGGAAAATTGAATTTCAAGACCTGAAGTAGGGTAATCACATACCCTCCCCAGGATGAGAAGTTGGCCCAAAGAAAATAAAAGAAAAACGAAAAACTGGAAACTACGCCCAGGACTTAGGGCAGGGTTACAAAATACCCTTCCCAAGACGAGGGATTAATTTTAATGAAAAATCAAAGCAGAAAAAAAAAAAAAACATGCTATGCTCAGGACTTGGAGCAGGTTCATAGATGCCCTCCCCAAGACGAGAGATCAATTCTACAGAAAAACCATAAAAAGTAGGAAAGAAAATCACAAAGCACTGATGCTTAGGACTTGAAGTAGGCAATAAATTCCCTCCTCAAGGCGAGATATTGACCCTTAGATCTATTGCAGATCCTGTCCTTGCACCTGTTAGCCTTCCCCGGCAATGGCACCAAAATGTTGGTGTCCGGATATGAATATAATTTAACCCTTTTTCTACAAAAATTATCAACCCGAGGGCGTTAGTTATTTCAAGACTAAAAACATAGTATATGCAGACACAAGCGCATGACCTGTTATAGATCACAGGTTTAAATCCATAACACACAGACCACTGTAATATAAACTAAAAAAATTATAGAATTAAAAGACATTCACAACAATTTAGAATTAAACTGTAACAGCAGTGAGGAATCACACTAAAACATAAACAATGTAAGAAAAAAGAAAACGCAACACCAGATCAAAAGAGTGGGCCCAAATATCTGATCAGGGCTGTGGTAAACTCACGAATTACAGAAGAAACAACAAGATGCTGTGCATTCAATTAATGACAGAATATACTTGCTACAAGATCTGTATGTAAGTGGGCTTAACCCCAATTCACAGCCCGCAGGCCTCTTTATACAAATTTCCTGGAATCCTCGATTCCCCTTAGCAACTCCATAATTACAAAAATACATTTTGTTACAACGTCAACCTAGTTGCCTAGAAGGAACCTGTAAAAAGGCCTGAAATAACTCTGGTATAAATAGAGTCTACTATGCTGTAATAACAAATGAGGATAGCGTTGGAGATGATGGGCTTTTCCTCGACTCACGGCTGCAACGCTCTTGTTTTGGCCGAATCTGTAGAAATATCAGAGTGAATATGTAAAAAGTTAAAACCTCCATGGAAATTACTTCATTAATCAAATATCCCATGAAAGATAAGGAAAAGGGTTTTACCTCATGCGTTTAAGAATAATAATGGTACAAAGAGATAGAAAGATAGGGTAAAATGGGAGAGGAAAGTATACAAATCTGGTACCCAATAGGTATATTATTATCATCGTAGATTACTTTACCAAATGGGTCGAGGTGATGTTGAGATTCAACAACAAAATTTCAGCAACCATGCCTAGTGCATTAAGCACCTACACTAGGGTGGGGCCCACAATGTTATTTTTGGGTGCATGTCTATTTTAGTTATTCCTTAATTAAGATGGAAAATAAACTGTAATCAATTCTCAATTATAACTTGAAATAGTTAACTGAGAGTGATAAACTTGGTTAGCTAGTGAATTTCGAGTTAGAGGTAGTTGGTGAGGCATGCAGAGTAATTCTAGTTGTAACTGAGTTCAAAGTGCAGTGGTGCATTAGTTAATGCAGGTTGTAATCAATTTAACTCAGTTAAGTGAGTTAAACTCAATTGTGCTAGTTGTAACTATTAGATACAATAGTGAGAGATGAAGTGAATCAAATATTAATTAATTCACAATCAGTGATTTAACATGCAACTGAGTATTTACTATTATTAGCTTCATGCATGTCAGATCCAATGGAGACCCAGTTGAGATCTAGGTGAAAGGGAAGTTGATTACCAGTTTTAGGATTATTGGGTTGCACACATGAAACCAAAAACCCATTGGAGTGCCCATGATACTTGCGTAGTCAAGGAAGGAAAAAATTCCTATCTTTTAGGGATTTCATTCATCGGGGATTCCGCAAGCAAGGCAGGCTGTCTGGAGGCAGTAAATTGGCTAGGTATTGGTCAGTTTTATGTATGAAAGTGTCAGACAACTAGTTGAGTACTGGAGGGCTCTTGTGAGAAGAGTTTTGTATGTAGTTGTTTCATGATCCATGCTGAATATACAATAGAATATAGTGGGGTTTTTACCTATAATATTTCCCCGGGAAATTATCTATGTTTTGTGTGATTTGATTCTTCTTTACTTCATGTGATTGACGATTGTGTTTTTAATTCCATAAAATATTTGTAGAAGAGATTCAGTATTTAAATTTAGTAAATTGTTAGATCGGGTGAATCTAAGATACAAAAGCATGTTTTATAATTTCTACACGGTATCATAGCACATGAAATTGCAGAAGTGAAGCAAGAATTGAGTTTGTGACTGGATAGAATTTGAATTTGCAGAAAGAATTTCTTGGTGCTACAACTAATTCAAGATCGAAATGGATTTCAATGGCTGGAGGTTGGAGTATTTACTTGAGGGAAGATCAAAATATATTTATTGGAAGGACATGATGGAGGCAGTACTCGAAGACAATGGCTTGAAGGAATTCATTGAAAATGATGTTCCTAAACCCACTGTGACAGATGCTGCAAATATTGATGCACGAAAAACGAAAGTGGCAAAGGCGAGGAGGATCTTGTTGGAGGGAGTAAGAGACCACATTGTCTCAAGCCTCCATGGGAAAGCCGCACCATATGAAATGTGGAAGTCTTTGAAGGATCTATTCTAGAGAAGCAGCGACCATAGGAAATTGGTGCTCAAAGATAAACTCAGGAAGATCAATATGGAAAAGGACAACACCATTCCAAAATATCTAACAAATTTTGTCCAATGTCGGGATGAGCTGGGGAGCGTTGGAATAACAGTCAATGATGATGATTTGGTGAGCCTGGGTCTCTTAGGACTTCCCAAGAGTTGGCACAGTTATCAAGACTCTGTCAATGGAAGGGAAAAATTTCCAGATTGGGAACGATTGTGATCGGATTTGGTGCATGAGGAGTTCATATGGAACACTAGAGATGGGACTTCATCTAAGAATGAAGATGAAGAGGATTGTGCTTTGGCTGCCGAGACGAGGAAGGGGAAGGGGAAGAAATTCCTTTCTAAATCCGAGTCCAAGAATGGCAAGAAGCAGGATATGGCCAAGGTGAAGTGTTTTCACTATCACGAGCATGGGAATTTTGCTACTAACTATCCACAAAAGAAGAAGAACAAGAAGGCTGGAGGATCTGCAGTTGGTGAGGCTCTTGCCTCACAATTTGAGCTTGACTTCTCATTTATCGCATGCATGGTGTCAAGTGCATTGGGATCTCTGTGGTATTTGGATAGTGGTGCATCCTTTCACATGACAGGAGACAAGGAAAATTTCAATGACTTGGAGGAGAATGATCTTTAGATGCATATTGAAATGGGTGATGACGAGCGGTACAATGCTACCGGGATTGGTACCATTAGCCTCTAAAGGAATTCAGGTAAACCCTTTCAATTAAAATATGTAATGCATGTACCATGGTTGAAGAAAAATTTAGTCTCAGTCGCAATGTGGAGGATAGAGGCTATGATGTTGTTTTTAGTGAAGGAAAAGATTTCCCTCAACATAAAACAATAGGACAAGCCAAGAGGATAGGGATTTGAGTTAAGAATCTCTAAAAGTTGGAGGTAGATGGCTGCACAACAATGGTGGGCAAGGTAGATCAAGTGGTGAGCCGGGATGAGGGTGAATTATGGCACAAGAGATTGGGCCATATTCACCATAGAGCCTTAAAAGTCATGCAATAGATTTATACTAGTCTTCCTAGGGGTACACTTGCGTAGTTAGACACATGCAAGGGATGTATTATGGGAAAATATGTAAATTCCACCTTTCATGAGAAGGAGAATCGAGCTTCAGGGATCCTTGAGAGAGTTCACACAGACGTATGTGGTCCTTTCTCTATTTCTTCGACAAAAAAACATAAGTACTATGTAATATTTGTTGATGACTTTTCTCATAAGTACTGTATCTTCTTCATGTAGAAGAAAGATTAGACATTCTCTAAGTTTCTTGAGTTTAAGGCACTAGTGGAGAAAGTGTCATGGAAACAAGTGAAGGCTCTTAGGAGCGATAATGGTGGAGAATACATCTCTAACTAATTCAAGAACTTATGCAGAAAATAATGAATTTGAAGAGAAATCATAGCACCTCATAGCCCACAGTAGAATCGGGTTTGGAGAGAAATAAAAAAATGATCGTGGGTGTAGCAAGAGCAATGTTGCATGATCAAGGCCTATCGATGCATTTGTGGGCGGAAGCATGCAACACTGTGGTATTTGTGCAGAACCATTGTCCTCATAGGATACTCGGAATGAGTACACCTGAAGAGGGGCTTTCACTGGTAAGAAACCTAAAGTTTCACACTTTAATATTTTTGGCTCATCAGTTTATGTGCATGTGACCAAGGATGCCAGGAAGAAGCTGGAATCGAAAACTCAGATCAAGATTTTTGTGGGGTACCCTAAAACACCCCATAATTATCGTGTGTATTTTCCAAACAACAAAATGACTGTTGTGCGGCGAGATATAAAAATTGATGAGGAGAAATCCATGCAGTTGTCCCTTGAGAGGGAGACGGACTTGCATGCAGAGGAGGAACTGTTGGTTCCCAAGGACGAGCCTCAATATGTGGATCAGCCACATGAGGAGGTTCATGGAGTGGAGGAAAACACTAATGCAGGTGTACCACAGAAGCTGATAGATTGAGACTTGATACTGCAGAGAATGTAGGAGCCCCTAATTCACAATGCAGACAGAGATAGTCTCCTGACCGATTTATTGGATACATGGCTCTTATGAGAAAATGTATTGTGACTGAACCATCTTCCTTTCACGAAGTAGTGAAACAACCAACTTGGGTTGATTATGGTGGAGGAGTATGACTCCATTGTCAAGAACAGTACATGGGAGATAGTCCCAAGACCAGTAAACAAATCAATGGTTGTATCGAGATGGATCTACAAGGTAAAGCAAGCTGCTGATGGGAGTGTGGAGAAATACGAGGCCAGATTTGTGGCTTGGGGATTGTCACATATCGAGGGGATAGATTAGGATGATAATTTTGCACCTGTTTCAAGGTGCTCTTCCATAAGATCCATCCTTGCACTCTCAGCATAGATGGGTAGGCGCATTCATCAAATGGACTTGAAAACTGTGTTTCTCAATGGGATCATTGAGGAAGAGGTGTACATAGATCAGCTTGAAGGTTTCAAGATCTTCAATAGTGAGTCGCACGTGTTCCGACTCAAAAGAGAACTGTATGGGTTGAAGCAAGCAACCCGTGCTTGGTACACTCATATAGACAACTATTTCACCGGGCTGGGCTTCACCAAAAGTGAAGGAGATGCAAACCTATACTAGATTGTGGTTGAGGGTAAGCTATTGATTATTGTTCTTTATGTTGATGATCTAATTTTGACTGGTGATGAGCAGCTGATACACTCATGCAAGGAGGATCTGGCAAGGTAGTTTTAAATGAAGGACATGGGACTCCTTCATTATTTCCTTGGATTGGAAATATGGTAGTGGGATGGTGAAATTTTTGTGTCTCAAGGAAAGTATGCAAAGGAGATACTGGGTAATTTTCACATGGAGAGATGAAAACCAATGGATACTCTTCTTACAAGAAATTGGAGGAAAGAGGATGCTACTTCTGGAGAGGTAGTGGATGCTACTATCTACATGCAGTTAGTTGGTTCATTGATGTATCTAGTGAACAATGGACCAAACATTTTCTACGTAGTTAGCCAACTGAGTCAAGCTATGGTTAAGCCTACCAAGCTCGTTTGGAAGGCGGGGAAGCATGTATTGAGATACCTAATGGGAACATCAGAGTATGGTCTATGCTTTGGTAGGCAGTCCATCAGACATAAAGAGCACATCAGGAGGGATCTTTAGCATAGGACCGACAACAGTTTCCTGGTACAATAGGAAACAACGATCTGTGGCACTCAGTTCAATAGAAGAGGAATATATGGCAACAAGTCAAGTTGCATGTGAGTCTATCTAGATGAGAAAGATCTTGGTTGGTTTGTTTGGTTCTCAGATGGATCTGACAATGATTCATTGTGATAATCAGATTTGCATTAAACTCTCTATTAATCCTTTGTTTCATGATAGGTCCAAGCATATAGATATCCGATACCATCATCTAAGAGATTGTGTGAAAAAAAGAATAATGTTGCTTTAGTACATTCCCATGGAAGATTAAGATGCAGATATTCTGACGAAGGTGCTCACCAGGAGAAAATTCGAATGCCATAGAGACAAGATCTGGGTGAAGGATAATCCATTTCTTGTTGAGAGGGAGT
Organism: Pinus albicaulis; assembly: GCA_034641835.2. Classification (NCBI taxonomy): domain Eukaryota; kingdom Viridiplantae; phylum Streptophyta; class Pinopsida; order Pinales; family Pinaceae; genus Pinus; species Pinus albicaulis. Next base: position 164,212,511 of record CM076576.1, read on the forward strand.
ATTGAGATTCAACAAGAAAATTTCAGCACCCACGCATATTGCATTAAGCACCTACACTAGGGTGGGGCCCATAGTGCTATTTTTGGGTGCATGCCTATTTTAGTTATCCCATTATTAATATGGACAATAAACCATAATCTATTCTCAATGATAACTTGAACTAGTTAATTGAGAGTGATGAAATTAGTTAGCTAGTGTATTTCGAGTTAGAGGTAGTTGGTGAGGCATGCATAGTAATTCTAGTTGTAACAGAGTTCGAAGTGCAGTGGTGCATTAGTTAATGCAGGTTGTAATCAGTTTAACTCAATTAAGTGAGTTAAACTCAATTGTGCTAGTTGTAACTATTAGATAAACTAGTGAGATATCATGTGAATTAAATATTAATTAATTCACAATCAGTGATTTGACATGCAACTGAGGATTTACTATTATTAGCTGCATGCATGTCAGATCCAATGGAGACCCAGTTGAGATCTAGGTGAAAGGGAAGTTGACTATCAGTTGTAGGATTATTGGGTTGCACACATGCAACCAAACACCCATTGGAGTGCCCATAATACTTGCACAGTAAAGGAAAGCAAGAATTCCTATCTTTTTGGGATTACATTCATCAAGGATTGTGCAAGCAAGGCAGGCTATCTGGAGGCAGCAAATTGGCTAAGTATTGGTCAGTTTTATGTATGACAGTGTGAGACAATTAGCTGAGTACTGGAGGGCTCTTGTGAGAATATTTTTGTATGTAATTGTTTCATGATCCACACTGAATATACAGTAGAAGATATTGGGTTTTTCAGCTGTAAGATTTTCACGGGAAATTATCTGTGTTGTGTGTGATTTGATTCTTATTTACTTCATGTGATTGACGATTGTGTTTTTAATTTCGCAAAAGATTTGTAGAAGTGATTCAGTATTTAACTTTAGTACATTTTTAGATAGGGTGAATCCAATATATACATGCATGTTGTATAATTTATATAGGTGATGCCTACATTTGCGGCTGATGGAAAAACTGCAACAATTTTCATATTCAATCATGTGATTGCTAGGTTTGGTTTCCCTCAAGATATCATTATGGACCATAGTAGCCACTTTCAAAACATTATGATGACCAAAATTTCCGCTCAACTTGGCCTACGCCATGATAGTTATACACCATATTACCCACAGGATAATGGTGAAGTTGAGGCTGTCAAAAAGGTTTTAACCAATATGATTAAACATTTTTCCGGAACTCATAAAACGAATTGGCATACCATGTTTTTTTTGCATTGTGGGCATACCATACCTCTACAAAAACATCCTTAGGGTTCACTCCTTTTCAACTTTTTTATGGTTTGGAAGCTATGTTACCTATTGAATGTGAAATCTTGTCACTCAAATTAGCCATCAAATTGTTACCAGCTTACTTTGAAGAGGAGAAACTCTTCCTATACCTAGCACAGTTAGATGAGACTCGTCGCATCACCACATTAGCTTCCAAAGCTCATAAAAAATGTGTTAAGGATGAATATGATCAAAGTTTTAACCCTCGTATATATTCGGAAAGTGACCTAGTTCTAGTATACGATCAAGCTCACGACAAACTACGTGCCAGTAAATTCGAACCAATATGGCATGGTCCTTATATTTTTAAGCGTGTGTTTGCAAAAGGAGCCCATGAGTTAATTGATTATGACAACGTCTCTTTAGATAAACCCAGAAATGGAATTTATCTTAAGACATATTAAGCATGATTTTTTGTGTGAAGATCTTCTTTGTACATTAGTTACATTTTAGAACAATGTGCCTTAGATTAGAAAAGTGCGCCTTAGATTATTTATTTTTCCTGACGAGTTTTCGCCACTTTCGCTGCTTATATTGATTACTCTTGCTACAACATATTTCTACGTTCCTTCAGAATTACATTGGTTTTGCTGACATCGCCTGTCGTAGTACACAGAACATTGCTTCCATTGCTTCGGTTATCTATTCACCCACCGATGACTTAGTCTTTATTCATGGGATTTGCCTTGGTCAAACAAAGAACAATATTGCAAGATATAGCGCAATCATTGAGATATTATTTGATTCCATTGAATTTGGCATTCGACGTTTGATTGTTAGGTTAGATTTTCAACTCATTGTATTACATTTAAATGGTGTTTATGCTATCATAAATCTAGCTTTGTTAAGAATGTTTTTAAGGGTACGTATCTAGGAAAGACAATTTGATTACATTGAATATCAAAACATCTCAATAAATTTAAACACATTGGTTGATGCATTAGCTAATCAAGTTTTAAATAGACATCTACATCATTAAAAGTAAAACAAAACAATATTTTACCATATTCAACAAGATACTCAAAGATCGAAAGTAGTAATATCATTAGGTCAAAATAGTTGTGTGTCAAAAAATATTACATCGTCTGTCACTCATAGGTTTCAAACACCTTATGATATAAGGATACTGAAACAAAAAACAAAATTCCAATATGGATCGATCATCAACTATCCATGATGATGATCAGGGTAGTAGACTATAGCATGTGTCACCCTGCGCAGATATCTCTTGAATGGGCCTGGAATCCCAGTCACATGTCTCTGGATCCTAAGAGGTATATCATCCATCCATGTCTTTGGGATGTCAATAGTAAACCTTTGTAGGTTGTGCTCCATCCCTTCAAGGGCCTCTACTGCATCAGTCTGTGGTGGACCTGCAGCTACTATAGGCTGCACATATCGCCTATCAAAGCTACAAAGCGTTGTTGGTTGTGTTGGGCCAACATATGCATTTTAATATTTTTATCAGTATTGGACGATAAAAAACAATTGATAACACATAGAATTAAAAATGAGATCTTTTACCTGATGCATCTCACTATGTTCCTGGTGGGAGTGATGTGTCAGGGTCACCCCTGAAATCTACCCCTGCATAAGGAAAATCCTTAATCATGAAGATTTGGCTCCTGAACCATATAAATAACTGAGGGGTATATCGAAAAACAATACCACCATCACCACCATGGCGAGCCATTAATGAAACCCATCACAACATGTGTGGTTCCCTTAGTCCCGTCGGATCCACTAGTGATTGCTGAGGTGCTAAGAGTGGAATCCTCTCCAAAGCGAAAGATACAAGAATGGATCCATAGCCAAAGTTCTTCAGCTTCCCATTATTCGCTCTCGTAAGTTGGTCTTTCATGTTGATCAACACTACCTCGCACCAGTTGAAATTTTTTTCCCCAGAACATTCAACTACAGTTTGCATTTGTGCTTTGGTAGCCACATGTGGAGCTGCACTGCCACAAAACCGGGCAACTATAAATGTAATGATATTGTTTTGATGTCAATGCGACCATCCTTCAGCTCTGACTCTTGGGTGAAATATTGATCCATATAAGTTGCAGTGGGTAGTCCCTTGGTTGTGACCTAAAAAAGGAGATATCCCTTCCTCTGTGGGGTAATCCAATGAGGAAATAAATATCCTCTAGCTTGATCACAGGTTTGTGATCCCCAATGATGAAGCATTTCTCCTCAACATCCCATGCATTGACCAACTAGGTCATAAGTTCCACCTGTGTCTTCATTCCTTTAATTTCCCAGAATTTATACAAACCACAATTCTTCAGCGTACCAAGTGTTGCTGGGTCATCCATGGCTTCGTTATCATACAACTCATGCTCTCTTTCTCTCCATTCCAACATGATTTCTGGCCTGCAAACAATCAATGAGGAAGATTAGAAATCATTAGAGAGAATTTGAACCATTTTTTATGGACAAAAATGTAATTTTGAAAACCCCACAGTTCTTGCGCATATTTTATGCATACAAAACGCGTTTTTGTGCACGAGCTATGTATAAAAAATACGGTGGCCCGATGACTTTTCTATTAAAAAATCATCGGGGTGCGTGGGTTTCGCCACGAAAACCTGTGAACCCCTGAGGGAGGATTTCAAAAACTTGTTTCCCCTAAAAAATGACCTAAAATCTTAAAATGAAAAAATAAATGGATGAAAAGCATGATAATGATGAGGTGGAATACTCGGAACTGACGATTCTCAAAATGGCTGACTAGTTCTCCTGATATCCGCTCTGGAAGGTTTATGGCAAAAAATCTTTTTCTCTGCTCTGAAAATCAAAAGGTAAAAATGATTTTTTTGACCAATTTTTATAGGTTTCAATGAATAAAATAACATTATTTTTCCTATTTTCACCTTTAGAAGTTAAATTTTAAATGTTTTTCCATGATTGAGAGCAGGTAATTGTAATTTTTGAGTTTTTGTGCAGGGAACATGTTATGTTTGAAAATGAATAATTTTGATAATGAGTAGACTTTTATCACTTTTTCGGGCTCTTTAAAAAAAATAAGAAAAAGAGAAACAATGGAGTCCTCTTTTAAGCCTCTTTCAGACTCTCTAAACATGAAAAGATCACCGAGCACAGTGTCATCTATTTAGTATAAGTTTACCCATTTTCCGGACTAAACTAGACTATTTACGGAAAAGGTATACATTGACTAAGCATGGTCAACAAAGTTATCTCCTATATTATTTTATCCTTTTTCGGGTTTGAGAGACCAAATTTACGAAAAAAGAACACTACAGAGTTTACTTATGTTTTTCTTTTGACTCCATAAAACTGAAAAACACCCAGTTAATCCTATGCTGGACTCGTTAAAACTAAATAGTGCAGGACCTGTTGATTACAACAGGACTGAACCAATCCTTCTTAGGGTTCATAAAAAACACTGAGATGGACTCATCCGAAGGATGAGCTTACACGAAAAGCATATTTTATCCTCCTCAAGCTTGAAAAATAAAGAGGTACTTGCCAGTAATGACGGGGGAAAAGTGAGAAAAAGAATCAATTTTTTATTCTTGTTTTAAAAAGTCGCATGTCGCTCTTGAACACGACACTTTGTGTTTCACTCATGTATGGGTTGGGTCAAATCCTTTTGTCTTACAATTAATCAAACCCCATTGAAAGTATTTAGCCGGTTTTGGGTATTATATTTAAGTCAAATGTTGCCAAGCCATTTACATTGTCGTTATGTGTTCAAGAGAAAGTTCAATTTCAAATTCCCCATTCATTGCAAACATTTGGCTCCATTCACATTGACCATCCCTAAGTGAATCCTTGAAAAAACATTTCTTCAAAACTTGACCTAATGGTTTTGTGTCACAGGCCCTCTTGCAACGGATCACTTTCTATCGACATCATCTCATTATCTAGAAAGTTGATTTAGGATCCTATTAGTACCTTGGAATCTACATGCCCTAATGGCAGGTTTCTCGCCTTTGACGACATGTTTTCATCATTGATCTTCAATCGAATGATTTTATGAATGTTCGACTGCAAATCATTCATTCACACTTCATAGATTGTGTTGAAGTACTTTGAGAGCCATTTTAATTATTGGTGGTTTCTCTCACACCTGTTAATGGTTTTCAACATTGACCGATAATCAAGTGGTTTCTAGCATGTTCGACTTCGACACAATCAATCACATGGATAGATTCGTACTAGTTCGAGAAGCGGAAATCAAGACCTTGGATCTAGTTTCAACCATCTAGGTTACGAGGAGTTATGTATTCATGATACAATAAAATTCTTTATAACAAATGGCTGCGCCCATACTGTGTTTACTTTTGATGTAATGCTAAAGTCATATATGTACCAGAACATTTAGTTAATTTTTCTCTAATTATGGGAATGCCTACCTCAGTGATGATTATATATATTTTCATTGAATATTTCTTATAGATTTTAGACCGGTGTCTCCAATCCAATCCTTGGAATGATAAAGTGCTTCACTCTCTCGAAAAAATTTCTTAGACTTCGCAGTTTAGGGGGAAATATGTTACACGTAATTTTTTCACCATGACATTTGACTGTCATTATGGGTCTATCACCATCCATATCATGCTCCCTTAGAGGTAGAAAAACATTCATGTTCCTGAACCAAGTCTTGGAAACTGGAGAAAAGCTCTCTAAAACCTTTAAAATATTACATGTGCACTTTTTGTGACCATTTCCTGCACATGCGCTGATACTTCTTCTATTAGCTGTGGAGATCACCACTTTGTTCACCAACAAAAAATGTGCACCCCTGTAAAAAAGAAGTAAACATGAAAAGGTAACTTCTAGAAGCCTAGCTGGTCAAATATTCTCCCAACATGAAGCCTCTAGAGTCGCGCCAGTTCGAGCTATATCCCTCTACTCACAGAGCTTAACCCTTGGCTAAAGGAATCATAAAACCTTCATTGGAGGATCTCATCCCTTTCTTGATGGATCTGAAACGTCCTCAATCTCTATATAAATTGAGCCGAAGTTTCAGGTTTGAGGGTACTGGTAGTGGAGAGAGTTCATAGAGTTCATATATTCTGAATTAGTAGTTGTACATTTAAGATCACACCTTTTTACACAAGACTTCATGCTTGTCATTCTAGAGAGGAAGGCTTATCAAACCGAGGAAACAATTGCACATACATACGGGAGAAATATGTACAACGTCAAGGCTCAGGTTGTAATATTTATATTTTTGATTTCTGATAATACATATAGATATCTTTTTCTCATTGTATTGTTTCCAAATTCATTGAAATGATGTCAATACTTAGACTCCTTGATTACTAAGTTGAACTGGTATATATGATTATTATATACTGCAAGTGCTTTGATCCTTTGCATTATTTGTGATTGCATTTTCTTCTCAGAATTGAAGGATTGCTTTGGAGCTAAAGGAAAAAGGATACATCAAACATCTCGATTGAAAGGTAGGAGCATAAAATCCTCATATCTAAGTTATAATAATCTAAAATTCTAATAGTTTAGAGAAAGAGACATTCAAATGTTTGTTTGTTCCTAGTTACCTATTGGGGTACTAGGGATACCACTCTTGTCTGCAAGAGGGATTAATCCACAAAACATAATATCTTGCTGCTAACTTCTATTATTAGTGTGTTAAACAATGGAAAGGTGTGTATCTATCTCATTCTATTGTGGAGGGTCGGATCATGTGGGAAACCTTGTTCACAAGCGCACACATTACAAGCCAAATTAAAAGTGTAATATATGGGAAGTCGTTTCACGAGCTACTGAGAGATATAACAGTAGTGTATCTACCAGATATGTGGTCAAAACAGAGAACCATGATTTAAATCCCATCTCAATTTTTGCAGAGACATATGACAAAATTTCCTGTAAGTGTGTGGGGTTGAAAGTCATCTTCCTGGACTGCACTCCTCCTCCTAACCCGTCGACCTGTACAATCAACCTTCGCTGCCTCCATTATAACACTCCTCTCTCCACTCACCAAATATATATCATCGACTCCACTGTCTACACGCTAACTCGGTCAGTCCTCCATAAACGATTCCTCAGTCAACATACCACCAGTCGACACCCCTCGTGCACAGTCGACTCCCCTCTTGGTAGCACCCCTCCAATGCGCAACGGTCACCGACTGTGCTCCGGTCACCGAATATTTGGCATTGGTATACACCTCTCCTCCATACGATGGCCTCTTATCCCTCTACTAAGGTTTTATAGAAAAATTACCATGTGCATACTCATTCTATGTGTTGAATGTGTATGTGTTGGAATTTTCACTTCCAAACACTTGGGAGATTAAGTAAATATTTACATGAGGAGAAGCTTTACATTTGGATACATATATCCAAATTTGTGATAATTTGTTGCAAGGTGATAATTTATGATAATTTGTTGCATTAAACTGGTGCATTGAACAGTTTTGAATTCTCTCCATAGGACAACGAAATCAAAGCTAATCCTAAGTCTGAGCCTGAACAAAAATTACTGGTTCTCTTGAACAATATCACATGAAAAAGGTTTATGTTGGAAATTTTGTTTTTCTTGGTGTAAATATGTTTGATTTATTTATGGAATATGTATTGGAGGAAATTATTATACAACTGTTTTAAACAAAAAGTATAATTTTGTAGACATTTACACCAAAATTCCACAATTATTCAATCTGTTTAATGTGAATTCGACATTGTGGAAGGCAATCAGATCGAAATTGTATTATGCATGGAACCATGCTTTCAATGGTGCACAAATCTTGCAATTCATGATTTGTGATGGTTTTGTTTATCCTCAAATCAAATGAGTAATTATGTATGCTAGTCATGTGTGAACTAATGTGCATGTGTAGTGGATTGTGAATGCATTACATTCATTGTTACTTGCTAGTTGGAGCATTAAGTCAATGTGTTGAAGTCATGTTATGTACATTTAATAGATCTATTTCACACTGGATGTTTGGTGCACATTTATAGATAATATTGCAGTCACATTGAATTGTGAGTGAGTGTCGCTTCTTCCTCTTTGGTTCAAAGTTGTGATAAAAAAATGGCCAAAGGCTATGAAGTATTAGTTTTTGAAAACTATAATAAAATCTAAAACTAATGACACAATGACAATCAACAAATCATATCTTGCTGACATTAGAATCTGTCTACAAAATGCACAATTGAAGATTTATTGTTTACAGCTCGAATCTCAACTTCAACAAGAAGAATTACAACAATGGAGTCATCATTATGAACCTCTTTCTATTGAGAACATTGAAACATACTCCCATTAGTAGCAATAATATAAATTTGAAGTTGATTTAGATCTAGTTCCCAATGAATCAACAAAGTTACATGCAAATGCAGAAGTTCAGTATGCACTTCCCAAGCCCGTCATTATACCGTGGTCTTGGATATGACAAGGATGTGTCCTTTCATATTCCAGAATATTCCAAGCCCACTCAATTTCAAAGTGCTGGGTTTCTTCATGACAGTTCACCTTCAGATGTTCCTGATCCTTCTCCTCTCCCACAACAACAACATATTGTTATATGCCAACATTGTGACCTATTTGGCCATATGAAAGATCACTGTTTTTATCTTAATCCATGTGAGCACTCATTATTCAAACATATGCTTTAGAAACAAGCCTCCTGAAATAAAAAAAATATTTGTATTGGATGGATGAATTCTTGGAAATAGGCATAAAAAACCAAGAAGATGTTTCAGTCATATGTCAGAATTTCTACTAGAGTATTAAAAAGTCTTGCAATTGATTTTTCTCCATCATCTCACCTTGTATCTGACAGGGGGGGAAGTGATGGTCATATACAAGCTTCAAAGCCACATCAAGCAAGCCTGATCCACAATCTGCCATACCATATTCAGAGTTGTAGGTAGAGACAAATATTTCCCTAAACACGCCTTTGGTTGTTTTTCAGCCTTAAACCATCTATGCGAGGTAGAGATTCTCCCTCTTCAAAGAATTAGGGACAATTCCTTTAGTAGAATACTATAACTTATTCCAATTTTTGGAAGAGTTCTAGGAATAAAATTAAGCATTCCAGAGTTGGTGGTCATCCTTAAACAACCACAGGTTGATACGTCCCTTTTAAGGTTGAGGTTCTCCCTTTTATGCAGGTCGTAGACCTCCCTTTTCCAGGTTGAAGATCTCCCTATTCAAAGCATTAGGATCAATTCCTCTAGCAGAAAACTTTAGCTTCCTACCAGATTTGGAAGATTTCTAGGAACTGCACTAAGTGTTCTAGTGTTGGTAGTCATCCTTAAACCACCTCCTTATACTAACATTTCAAAAAGATCATTCTGCCTAGTTCTACCATGAATTTTTTTACATTTGTATTACAACTCTCTTCTTGAACGCATACATACCCCTTTGGATTAAGGGGGGAATGTTAGACACCTAAACCTTTAAGGGTTGGTGTGGAATGTAAACAATCAAAGGGAGTCCAAGAGACCACTTGGTTTGTGAAGACCAAGGGTCACAAGGAAGCGTATATAAATGTGTATTATAGGTAATAGTAAATGCATTCAACTATTTATCCTATTTTGGTTGTCTTCTCCTTGTATGTGTCTTACAATTAGATACTTCATGAGGCAATCAAGAAAATCATCACTATGTTATCCAATTCATAAGTTTGTCCACTAACCTTAATTGATGAAATGTATTGAAATGGTTAAAAGGAAAGTCCTAAGTGGTATTTAGTTTTCCTTGATCACGGTTTCAGAGCCAAAGGGACATTTTTCAAGGCTAGGAGGAAAAAATCAAGCTTCAAGGGAAAATTTGGTCAAGTTTACACAATGCTATAGATTGCTACATGATTGTTACAAGATTCCTTGTTTGCTACAAGATCAAATCGGTGAGAATTTTGAGGTTTGAAAAGGTTATATAAAGGTAGGAAATGGTAATGGAGGGTAGATGAAGGTTATAGGAGGTCTTTTCCAAGCTTATTACCCTTCAACGACCCATCTTGCACAAGAACCAATGCACACGATGGCCTTCAATAACCCATAAATGCACTCTCTGTGAACAATGATTTGAAGAAGTTTTTGAGGTCGAAGAAAGTGAGGTAGTGGTGGGATAAGGAGTTTTAATGAAAATTCCAATCTTGTAGATAAACAGTAGTGCCTGCACACCACAAAACGTTACACAAATTTTCCAAACAACTAAAGCATGTTAACAATGTAATTTGTAGAAGATTGAAATGGTAGAGAAAGGATGAGTTTAATTTTATTTGGAATATAATTATTGCATTGAAATACAACTTAAGTAGCAATCCACGCAAGGCCTACATCCACCAGAGGTTATACTTCATGTTCTCAAAGAAAACTACTAAACCAATCACTAATTTGTAGAAAATAGAGATGCAATAAAAATGACTAATTTGAGGTCTAATTACTGCAAAGGAAAGTGACTATATATTTTTGTCTTTCCAATACATTATCCTCAACCACACTTCCCACAATAGAGATGGTATATACATCCACACAAGAAATTTCCATAAGCAAATGCTGCCAAGAAAGGAAGAACATGCGTAAGTAAAATACATAGGAGAGAGACTAGAGCCTTTGGGTTGGGCCCTAACCCAAGGGGACTCAACCCTCTAGACCAAGCTCATATGGAAGATAAAAATTAAATTATCATTAATAAGAAATAATGTTAAAGTACATGATGAATAGAAATGATAATGATGAGATCGAGCTCCTAGCTCTTAGTAGTCCCTATCTACTCCAAAAGTTTGAATCCTATTGAGCCCTTGGGCTTCCTTATTTATATAAAATTGATTGAGGGGAAACCTCCTTGGAAAGAGGGTTGCTTCCATCCAAATCTCCATAGAAATATGGATCTATCTCTCTGATATCCTCACAATATTTGAGTGCATCAAATTTTATTGGATCTTCGAATTGTGGGTGAGTAAATCCAGGGAGCAAGTCGAGTTGTAGGTGAGTAAATTTAATGGAAAAACCTCCTACATATTCTCCAACTACCTCAAACGTATCTCTACATAGTAAATGCACTATTTTTAAGGCCATGAGATAGGACAATCATCCTTTATTATTCCTAATAGACACATAATAGTAAAAAATATGTCATTAAATTCGAGGAAAGAGGTAAATATAGGCTAAAAGAAGGCTAGATGGGCTGTATTATTCACCTATTAATGAGGCCCATCATCACCCCCTTGCTGAAGGTGTTTCTCACCCTCTGATAAAATTTAGCCATTTAGTTTCATCTCATGCATAGTCCTAGTGGCTACCCTAACATCCCAAGGTATCTTCGCAGAAGTACCCTCTTGAGGATGGAACACTGCATTTCTTTCTATTTCTTCCCACTCTTTCTGCTCTTCATCTGATCCTTTCTTTCCTGTAGCCCTAGAAAAAAAGGAGGGATGAAATTGAGCCCAATATAGTTGGCCTTGAGTCTTTGGACTACCATATTTTATAAGGGTGTCTTCTCCAAAGCATTCCTCAATCTCTTTAGGGAGTGATATTCCCTGATTTGCAAGCTATGGGGTAATGAATTCCATCTCCATTGACATGACTGAAATCCTTCGGTCCCTAATAGCCTAAACATCTCCTTAAAGTTCTAAATGTATTAATTTTGTCTCTCTATGTAAAGTGGTGACAATTTTGGATCCTCAGAAATGAGCCTATGGTTGTCGATGACAAAATGGGGAGCCCCGAACTCTGCCCTAATCCATAAGGGCTCATTAGTCTCCTTGGACATCATCCTTTTTGCTTCTTCAACCTTTTCCTCTTAATGGGTCAACCAATATTATAATTCCATCCACTGCACATCCCCCATATTAGAATTTGGATCCCATAAGTATGAGTTAGTTAATATGAGGTTGTGTATGTAAAACTTGCCATCTTAGTTCGTTCTTCCACTCTATCCTTATGAAAAAATTAAATAAACTACTTGTAGTGTTGGAAGGGAAGTGAACCATATTCTGCTAGAGTTATGATTTTAAATTGAAGCCATTTCTGTTTTAGGAACATGGCATATTTTTTTTAGGGATGTCTGCATTGGGTGGCTTCCATGGCTAAGCTTTCCATGGTGGCAAGCTGCACTTCCTTCTTATGGAACTTCTCTTTTAGTTTCATTTTTTCCATTTGCAACTGCTCCCTCATGGTTTCCTCTCTCTACCTAAAATTAGCCATTTCTTCTCCCATATTCGTCATTTTATCTTCCATGAGGCCTACATCCTCAACTCCATTGGACTTATCAATCTGCATCCATTGATGGGTTTGAATCCTTTCTTTTTCTAGCTCAAGTAGGACGAGGACTGAAAATTTAGAGGGAATTATTTGTCCTTGTTCATAAAATTTATAGTAAGACCCAAGATATGGTTCAAGATCAAGCTCCTATAACATCTGTTCCACTTCCTGTAACACTGTCCTTCTTTCCTGTAACAGGGAAGATTCTTATTATAACAACCTCATTTTAGCTCCCTTGGTGTTTGGTATTCTTGGTGAGGCACACGGTTATTTTCCTTTAGCTGTGAGGTAGGCCACTTACTCATTTTGTTTTTTATCTTTCTCAAGCTCCCCCTATTGGTTTTTGGATGCTCCTTCAATGGTGATGGGGGTAGCAGTGGGAGGTTGAGGATTCCCTTGCTTAATCCTAGTACTCATCCTCCTTTTTAAATACAAGAGACCTTGCTTGGGTTGCCCCTTTTTTATTTTGATAGGTATGCTAAGGTTTGCCATGGTGGAAACCACCTCTTGTTAATTGTTTCCTTCTAAAAGGCTTACTTGTTGTTCTTATTTAATCTTATTTTGAGGCATAGAAGGCTCCCCAAAAGTCTCTTTTGTTGCCTATGGTTTTTCTTATTCCTTTTCTTCTTCACCCCCTTATCCCTTTTCTTCCTTCTTCTCTTCTCCAAACTATTCTTTGTTTTGTGCCATCTTCATGTTCTGGCAGAGCTTGGGATTGAGATTCAATGGAGGCCTCCTTATCCATGTCTACAAATTCTTCATATGAAAACGTGTTCTTGACATGACTCAAAGCATCCATGAAAATGAGCCTTATGAGCCCATGATGGGTAATGAATTGATTCTTCCCTTCTCTCACTCTTTGACTCATTTCCACTATGGAATGAAGAAGGAAGTGGGGGATACTAACTTTGCTTGGGATAGGAAATTCGACCTAGAACCTAAAATCATAAATTAACTTAAATTGATAGGAATTAAAAACACTAAGACTTCCCTCACAAGATATATATTTTAATATTTTGTATGCTACTTCATCCATTGGGTAAGACATACTTTCCCTTCTAACCCCATTTTTATCCTCAATTGTATTTTCTTTAGGGAGGAAGAAATTATTTTTAGCTGTGATGGATTCTATTCTATCCTCCTTGCCCCACCTAACTCCTAAAGCCAATATGTTCTCCTTGGTTTAAATGAGTTTTGCAATGAAATGGATGACAAACCCTATCACAATGGTGGTGACACTATCCTCCCCTTGAGGTTGAAGGGCCATGAAAAATTCATGGGTAATTTCATCATTGGTGGTTTGTGAAGATGTCCTTTATAGGAGGGTGTTTATGGATTCTTTTTGACTATGTGGTTCCCTCCCATTAAAGCCTCTTCCCATGTTTTATTCTGTGGCATTCTCAAGATTTTTCAAAGATTTTTTTTGTCAATTGGTCAATATCCGAGCAACCTAGGTTTTCAAAACATAGAAGAGATGAATTTTTCCCTTATTCTAATCAAAGGTAGGAGAATTATTTCACATCCAAGACAAATTTACCCTTATTATAGCATGCATTTCACTCAAGAAACAAACATGATTTTGAAAAAAATCAGTTTCAAGGGTTTGCTACAAGATGCTCCTAGAGATAGAAATTGACCAATTTCTCCAAATTTTTGTACAGGGAATGTGAGGATAATACACTACTTACACGTATATTGGAGACTCCTTCATGGATTTAGGGTTTTGGAGGAGAATTTTGATTCAGGTGGAAATTGGTGGCCACCCGCCTATTCCACTTGTACCCCCAACATTGTTTCTTTCAATTTTTCAGTTTCCTTAATTGTAGCACAATTTATTATTTTTGGCATTTTTTCTGGTCCTAAAATTCCAGAGCCGTTTTGAGGGACTAAAAAATATTTTTAGGGAAAAAAAAGAGACCAAAAAAGTCCCAAACCAATTTACCTATTTTTTTTTTCATCCTCCTCTTTTAGATATTCAAAACGAGGTATTATGATAGCCAAACAAAGACCGTATGCCAAAGTTACGACCCTGGGAAGTTGATGTTCCAACTTACCCCAACAGGGCCCACAAGATTTTGGTGCTTCATCTCCTAGGGTTAGGTTTTTGGATGTTTAGGGTTTCTCATTTTTCTTAATGATAAAAAGGCCACCGAGCCTCATTGTAACACAGTTCAGAGGCATGTAGTCGCCACATCTCTTCTTAGAGATAATCTACCATCACCCGAGCTAGTTTATTTCCATTCTTTTTGTAAGCATATTTAAGTTGTTTGATATTAATGAAATGAAGTGTTATTTCTATTGCATCTCTCTATTTATGGTTATATTTGTATTATTTTGCGTTCCAATCTAAGTTCAAATCAGTGGCATCAGAGCGATTTTTTCATTCTATGTTTTTTTATTTGCATGTCCTTAACGAGGTCAGGGTATAAGGAGTGAGGCTTGAACTAGTTGAAACTTTGCAAGACCAGGCTTGCAAACCATAACGACCTCCCATGGCGGAAGAAAATAAAGACAAGGGAGAAAGAGATCATTTCAAAGTATTTCTCAAAGAATCCCTCGAGCGACAGTGGAACACGATGATGGATAAGTTTTCCAAAATCCTTCAACAGATGCCCACAGGTGACACATCTTCATCCGATAGTCACTCTGCAGGATCCACTCCCTTCAAGGTACGAGTCAACTTTGACATTCCCATATTTGAAGGCCAGATAGATGCAAACGCCCTAGATAGATGGTTAAATATATTGGAAGGACATTTTTCAGTCCATGATTTTTCCAATAGGGAAAATATTACTTTTGCGCTCCTCAAAGCCATCCCCCCATGTCAAGGACTGGTGGGAAAAATATTACGAACAAAGGGACGAGAGAGAACCCTCACTATTTTCAGCCAAACCCACTTGTAATTCTTTCCGAGATGCCATCAAGGAATAATATTACCCCGTGGGGAGCTATGAGGACAAGTACATACAATGGAATATGCTGCGGCAGAGGGAGAAAGATGCACATGAGATGAAGAATTTATTCCATACCATGTGCACAAAGTTGGGTATCAAAAATTCAGAGAAACATTTGGTGCTTAAGTATCGTAGTTTTTTACACATTTACATTCAGGAGGAAATGGAGTTCCTCGACATATCCTCTCTTGGTGCAACATACCGATATGCTACCAAGATCCAACATAAATTTAAACAGAAGAAGCGAGACTTTGGATTTGTGATTTTGAAGCGAGGGAAAGGCACCCCCAAACCACATAACAAAGGTCAAAGCCAAGGCATGGAAACCCAAGAAAACCCTATGAATCCGCAAGAAAATTACAACACCATGAAGACAAAGAAAGACACGGGAAAGTGGTGTGAGGTCCATAAGAGCCCCACTCTGAACAAAAATGAGTGTCAGGCTAAGAAGTCACTAGTGTCCGAGCTGAAGGCTTTAGAATCAGATGCATGCTTTGAATTTGAGTCAGAACCCGACAAGGGGAATGAAAAAGGGAAGAAAATTATTGATGTGGAACCTAGTGCCACTATTTCCACCACCAATATCCATAAGGATGAGCCCGAAGATACAAAGGATGGGGAAAGCCTCTTCCACTCCCAGATGTGGGTGAAGGGTTCACCACTGTAGTTCATTTTTGACAGTGGAAGCCAAAAGAACCTAATTTCAGCAAAGGCTGTTAAGCGGCTAGCCTATCGACCACAACACACCCGCAATTTTACACCATCAGGTCGCTTCACCAAGGACGATATCTCCACGTCAACCAATAGTGCCACCTTCCCTACAAAATCAAGCCCTTCACATATGAGGTACTATGTGATGTTTCTCCTCTTGAAGTTTGTGATGTATTATTAGGCCAACCATACTTGTGGAAGCGACATGCTGTGTATAAGTCTATGCCCCACACTATTATTATTACTTGGGGAAATAATTTGTATAGGATACCGGAGGTAGCACCGCCTATCGCCATCACTTTGATCAGTGCAAAGCAATGTAGTAAGCTCATTTTTCGACCCTTGTCTTGTATGAAACTGACAGGGCTAACAACTTCACTGAGCGAATCCAACACATCCTCTAGCAGGTCCATGACATATTGGACAAAGCCAACGCGAAGTACAAGCAACGACATGATCAAAATCAGGTGCCACACAAGTTCTAGGTGGTCGAAAACGTTTGCCTACATTTGTAGGAGCACCTCGCTAGGCCCCACCATAAGCTTCAACCGCTCCTATATGGGCCATACACCACCACCAAGGCTATAGAGGACATTGATTTCGATATCAACATTCCATTGTTCCTTGGCCTGCACCCAGTGTTCAATGTGGACTGCCTTCGGCCATACGTTCCACCAATACTGGACACATCTGACATTGCAGAACAAATCACACCAATAGAGCTAAACCCAGACTGCATGGAACAAAACACATCTGATTGGATCATGGACACACATATCAAGAACACTCGCGAGCAGAAGATGCAACTGTATCAGGTTGTCAAAGCTGGCCAACTCCTCCACCAAGGCAAGTGGCTCACTAAGGAACAAGTTCAACATAAGTTTCCCCATCTCATGGAGGCACTCAATGTAATGGGGGAGGAATGATATAGGTGGATATTGGTGGCCACCTTCCTATTCCACTTGGACCCCCACCATTGTTTCTTTAAATTTTTTAGTTTCCTTAATTGTATCACAATTTACTATTTTTGGCATTTTTTTGGGTCCTAAACTTCCAGAGCCGTTTTGAGAGAATATACATTTTTAGGGAAAATGGAGAGATTGGAAATGTCCCAAACCAATTCACTTATTTTTTTTAGGCCTCCTCTTCAATATTTTCAAAACAAGGTATTATGATAGCCAAATGGAAACCGTATGCCAAAGTTACGACTCCAGGAATTTGACGTTCCAACTTACCCCAATGGGGCCCACAAGATTTTGGAGCTTCATCTCCTAGAATTAGGTTTTTGGATGTTCAGGGTTTCTCATTGTTTCTCAATGATAAAAGGGCCACTGAGCCACATATTAATACAGTTCAGAGGCATGTATCTACCACATCTCTTCTGAGAGATAAGCTACCATCGTCCAGGTTAGTTTATTTCCATTCTGTTTGTAAGAATATTTCAGTTCTGCGATATTAATGAAATTGAGTGTTATTTATGCTGCATCTATGTATTTATGGTTATATCTATATTCTGTTGCATTCCTATCTAAGTTCAAATCAAATTTTCACCAAAACGAGCCCTGTTCCACCTCTCAGGCCAATCCTGTAGCAATTGGTGACAATCCTGTATCATCTGGTGACAATCCTGTAGCACTGAACCCATATCCTATAGAAGCTAGTACTCAAACCTATAGTACCTCTATAACATTTTATGGGACCCTTGGTGGTAGGTATCTCAACCTTCGACAACACAATGGGCCTCTCTTACTATTTTTGGAATGAATCTCTTGGTACAAGTGAGGATTGGCCTACTTTTTACCCCTTTTTGTGGTTTAGTGGTGGGATAAACGTGCTGTCTTAGTTTCCCACCTCCTTCCACCTACATACCCTCCTCATAGATTTGTTTTCCAAATCCTCTAAATCATCACCCTTCCTATTTTTTTCTTTTCTCCATGTTGGATGAGAGAGAGAGTTAACTTTTGCTCAACTATTTGAGGGTGGCCAAAACTGTTGGCCACCTTCAGCCTACAAAAACCTAGTTCCTCATGAATTTTAAACATTTTTGAACTCTCATGTTCTTAAAGGAAGAGGTGAGGATCTTCATACTTGTGCCTACCTGATGGTATCAACCTTTACATGATGCTTCATAAATAATGGCTGATCTGCTGGTCTCTGGAGGTGCCACTTTCCATACTTGTTGCTCCATGTATTGGTTTTGTTTGTGGAATAATATATATATATATATATATATATATGTATCTATATATATATATATATATATATATATATATAGTGTACTTTTTTGACATGGACCTAAGTGATTGAGGCTTGTCAACATAGGTTCTGCCGATGGTGGACCAAGTGATTTTGTTTTCGGAGATGAAAAATGATCCTGTAACAACTTTTCAAAAGTCTATTTTTTTCCCATGATCAAGGAAATGAGTCTTCAATACCTCCATGATTGTAGATTATCCATTATGGTACTCCCAAGTGCTTCCAACTACGGTCCTATAGATTTTGTGTAGACTACTACAGGATTGTATTTCTTCATGTAGTAGTCACACATACCCCTCTATGACCACAATATCCTTCATATTATGCTCCTAGAAATGTAGATAATTCATGTGCAATCCATCGACAGGGATTATATACCTCGGTTGTGTCTAAGGTAATGAAATAAGGGGAAAATGGGGATTTTTGATGGACAAAAATGAGTATTTGTGTGAAAAAGAAGCTATATAGTCTAAAGGATATATGATTATGGTGTGATGGACCCCTCTCTTGTTCCTTTATTAAAAATTTTAATATATAAACCCTTTTCCTATGCCAATCACAATCATGTAGCAAATTCGAGACAATCTTGTAGCAATACAAGGCAATCCTGTAGCAATATAGGACAATCATATAGCACTTCAGGACTAAGTAAAAATCGAGTGAGATAGGCGACCTAGTGATGGAGGAACTTGGGGAAGGTTGTGAAATTATGGAGGTCATGCATAAAGTAAACTTGTTGATGAAAAAGTGGAGTTTTGGAGCTATCTTCCTTGTCTGCTGTCCTCTTTGGGATGTGATTGGAACCCTGCAAAAAAAATGTTAGAAAAACTAATGCAAGGGATCCTTTTGCTTCTCTTTGTTCCTTTTTTTTTGAGACTTGCAGGCCGCCTTAAAAGATTTTCTCAACCTGCAAGACTGTCCTAGGTGCCTCAAAGGAGGTTTTTACTTGGGGATCCTTTCATTATTTCTTCTCTCTTTTTTCATTTTTTTCTTTGACCCTTGCACCACCTCATAGAAGTATTCATCCCTAGGGTTTTCCTCAGGTGCCTGATGGAGGTTTTCACCTAGGCTTCTTATTCTCTCTTTTAAATTTTGTTTTTTTCTTCTTTTATTGATATGAGGCTAAATGTACTGAGAGTTGCGGGACCCCCAATCACCTTCATCCATTAAAGAAATTTTGAGGTCTAAAATGGGTCTCAAAACAAAAATGTAGAACCAAAAATAACTTTATAATAACCAACAAGATTCAAGATGATGATGTCAACCATGGGGGACGATTCACCAATTCTGGAGTAAAAAAGTAAAAAGATTAAAAATAAAAAAAATAAGAAAACTACTTTTTTCAACTCGTAGTTTCAACATATCTCCCTACGGTTTTACTCAAATTTCAAGTGGGAGCACTTGTTGGATGCATAATTTAATTCGCTATCCAAGGAGTTCCAATGTTTCATACTTTAAATGTACCCTGTTATACAAAAAATGAAAAATACAAGTTCAATCACATTTTTTCATGTATTTCTCATTTTTTGTGTAGAAAGGTTCATCAAAAGTATGCGACATGGGTAGTCCTTGGATGGGAAATTAAATTCTACATCAAATGGGTGATCCTTATCGACATTTGAGTAAATATGTAGGGAGATAAGTTGAAAATATGAGTTGAAAAAGTAGTTTTTTCTTTTTCCCTCTAAACTTTGATGATGTAATATAAACATATATTATTATTTCCACTATTGTTTTATAATATTCCATAGGAGGCCTATTTTAGACCTCAAAATTTCGCTAATTATCCTTCCTAATTGAGTTGATAAACTCCTCCTTTGACATATGTCTATTGTAGAGTTTCAATCGGTAGCCATGCATTGACTAAAGTGAAATTCCTTCTTCATTAATTGTTCTGATATAGACAAGACCATTTTTATGACATTTTTCCACCAGATAGGGGCGTAACCATATTGTCATCAAATTTAAGTTGAATTCCTTGAATCTTGAATCATATAGCAGGGCCCGATCACCCTCTTGGAAAGTCATTTCTCTAATGTTTTTTTCATGCCAAATATTCCTATATAATTGGACCACCTTAGTATGCATGGGGACTTGCAGTCTAAACTCATCAAGAGCATTGAGTTTTTGCAGCCTCTCTTGTTGTGCCTTGGTGATGTCCAAATGCAATTGTGTTTCTATTCTCAGGGTGGTAATCAAAATAAATGGACACCAATGCCTTATTTCAAGTAAATAACTCAAAGGGAGTGAACCAAGTGGTGGTTTTCCAAGTGGTATTATAGGCCTAAGTGGCCTCCACAAGTTGGGCTACCTAATCCTTCTTGTTGTTGCTGAAAACTTTAGTCATGATGTTCTCCAAATCTCTATTTGTAACCTCCACCTTCCCATTTGCCTGAGGATGATAGTGTTAGGTCCCTATATTACTAGTATAGTACCTTATTGTTGTTAGTGTTGCCCCCTTATTGTCATTGTTGTACCCTGTAACCCCCACATTGTTATTATTGTGCTCTTACATTATTATTGTTAGGTCGGATAGGATTACATTGTGGCCCCATGGACTCCTATATATAGAAAGGAGGTTTTGTAATTTGAATCATCCAAGAATTGTTCATTCATGTAATGTATTGGAGGTTTCCCCCTCGAAGTGGCTTATTTATAAGGCATTTATATCTCTTTTATTCTCTTTTAGAGCTGGTTTCACAACATTTGGTATCAGAGCTTTGAGATTCTAGGGTTTTGCTACTCCAAACAGGTCAGTGTGGCAGTTTTGCTATAAATTTTTTTATATGAAGGTTCAGAATATGAAATTTTTGTCACAAGAAGCCCAGGCATCCTAAGGAACTTCGTGTAAAATTTTTCAGATCTTGGTTCACAATATTTTCGGAGATATGATCTGTGGAAGTTAGGGTTTTTTCAGGCTCCTGAATTTCATCTCAAAGATGTGACCGTGAGAAAATCATCATAAATCTCTCTATGAACATCAGATTGGAATTATGTATAAAGTGGCTGAAATTACACGGACTTTAGTTTCTTGTGTATCAATTTTAGAGCCAAAGGAGGAAAAAGTGACATGTGGCACTCCATACAAGTTCGCTCTACTGTACTAGTCCATAATTAGGTCATTGTGGGAGATTAGGCATAACTTTGTCTTGAAGAATCCAAATCAAGTGAGACCTATGGAATTCAAAAGAATATTCGGTGTAGTATACCTAGGGAGGATAATATAGGGTACGGAGGGAGGTACCCAAGGGAATAATATTATGTAATAATATAAGAATGATAAATAATTGGGCCATAGTTAATAAATAAAGTGGTTAACCCACATTATGTAAGGGCCCTGTGTAGCTAGGGAATAAAGTGATAAGCCCATTGTATTGGATGTATGGTATTGAGAGACCCATGGTAACTACCCATGGTATTTCATGTATGAAACCTATATAGAGGCTAGAGACTCTCCATTGAGAGATGTAAAGGATTATTTTATGGGCAAGCATATGGCTTGTGGAGTGATCTACTTCCTTAAGGAGTGAATGTATGGTGTTGCCCTACCTTTAGGGTTTTGATATTGATGAAGATCTGAATTTTTTTCTTATATGGTGTTATTTATTGGGAATATTTTCTACTTCTATAAATTTTCTTGTTAGATCTACTACACGTGGTATTAGAGCACTTTCTTGGGTAGAGTTTGGAGATTTGTTTTTTCATTTTTTTGCAGGAAATTTTTGGGTGGCGAGTTTGTAGAGTAGATATGAAAATTTTGGTGGAATTTTTTCAGAAATAAATATCAGATCTGGATTCCTTATGAAAAAATACCCAATTTAAATAAAAAAATCAGTCGAATCGGAGTTTGAATGAGGTTGATATCGCTGATTTAAATTCAACTGTGTTGCAGAAATGTTTCTGACGGAAATTTGTGTACTGCGGCTCTCCTGACCTTTTTTGTAGATTCTGGTGAAAAATTTCAGACAACCAATTACAGATCTGAGCTCCCCTTGAAAAATCACTTGATTTCAAAAAAAAAATCTGTCAAATAGGAGTCCGGATGAGGGAGTTATCACTGATTTAAAATCAGTCATTTTTTTAGAAATTTTGTGAGGGCGGGACAGTTGCAGCGCAAATATTTGTTTCCAGAGTTCCTAGATTGGGATTTCAGTCACATGGTTAGATGCAGAATGGCTATTCCATTTTCAAAAATAGGCTATATTAAGGATTCTAAGTTATATTGACTGAGTAATGTCCATTTTAAATTTTTTCCAAAGTAAGTGATTTTCTTCAAAACTCTTACTTTATTTTATGGATTCTCGCAAGATGAAGTTTATAGGAAAAGATGATGGCCCTAATATTGAAGATTTTTTACAACATCTCAAGGCTCAATACCAAATTTTTTGGATATGTTCCATAGGGCTTCATCTGAAAGATGAGGCAAATAAATGGTGGACCTCACTTGACAGCGCAGTGAAGAAACTTCCCGAGAAAAAAATTGAAAAAGTCATTTTGGACAAGTGGTCTAAAGTCGGAAAGAAGAACACTAAGAGACATAAAGACTTATTTTATACTAATATTTCCATATTAAAGGTTAATGGAAGTATTCAAAAAGAGAACATCATTGTGTCTATCATTCCTACTTGCAAGCATAATTGTATCAATGTTAATTTGGCTAAAAAATTGCAAGTTCTAGCAAAACAGATTAAAAACACACAGGTTGATAATGAAGATGTTCAAATTTATAAAGATTTGAAGATTTCTATGGATAAGTATGTGTTGCATTCTGATTTTTATGCTTCAGATATGGCTGCTGTGGATGTTGTTTTGGGACACCGTTGGATGGAATCCATTGGTACTGTCAATTTTAATGTGCAAAAGAAATTCATGAAGCTCTGGTATAAAAAGAAGAAAATTACATTGCATGATATTTGCATTATGAACCATGGAGAGACTAGGGAGGAAGAAATGCAAATATATAATGACACAAACACATTAGATGATGAGCCTTTGATAGTAGACAGCCAAACACCAACATCAAAGCAAGTACCAACAAAAGAACCTGACACCACTCCATCACCAATAATGGAGGAATTAATGAAAGATGTTCCATCAGTTAAAGCTTCAACATATCACCACCCACATCACCCAGCAAGACAACAACCAAGAAGGTGGAAACGAATTAGCAACAAGGAAAACAGCCCCTGGATGACACATAAAGAGGTGCGACAATCCACCCACAACACATCAAAACAGAAGAACCACCAGAACCCACTTCCATCTCAAGCGACCGAGACATCGACTAGATCGAGTGTTCACCTTTCTCTGGGATGGTTGGATGCACGTGAATGGTACCAGTGGAATACTCTTTTGAGTAGATCTTACTATTTGTGTTCTTATGTTTCAGGGACGAAACATGTTTAAGGGGGGTGTAATGTAGTATACCTAGGGGGGATAATATAGGGTACAGAGGGAAGTACGCAAGGGAATAATATGATGCAATAATATAAGAGTGATAAATAATTGGGCCATAGTTAATAAATAAATTGGTTAACCCACATTATGTAAGGGACCACATGTAGCTAGGGAATAAAGTGATAAGATCATTGTATTGGATGTATGGTAATGAGATACCCATTGTAACTACCCATGGTATTGCATGTATGAAACCTATATAAAGGCTAGAGTCTCTCCATTGAGAGATGTCAAGAATTATTGTATGGGAAAGCATATGGCTTGTGGAGTGATCTCCTTCCTTAAGGAGTGAATTTATGGTGTTTCCCTACCTTAAGGGTTTTGATATTAATGAAGATATGAAGTTTTATCTTCAATGGTGTTATTTCTTGGGCATATTTTCCATTTTTATACATTTTCGTCGTACCTACTACAAAGGTGAATTGTTAGAATCACCATAGCAAGTATCCAACACAGTTCAGCCAATGAAGACCCCTATTTTCAAGATCCAGTAATTACCAAAAATCCTATATTGTAGAGCCAACAACTCGATTCAGTTTCAAATTTCTATATTTTTTATTTTTTTACTAAACAGTTTTAGATATTTTAGAAAGATATAGATATTTGAGTCAGATATTTAGGGGAAAATTTGTATAAATAATTCCATTAACAAATTGAAAAGGTTATAACCCTTGATTGAGCTCGTGTAAAGCATAATTGTAATGAACTCAGATGACTGCATATTAATGAAAGGATTCTAGATTTGTTTCAAACAACTTGTCTCCTTGTGAGTTTTTACAATTTACATTTAATTTTTTTTTTCCACATGTATTTAAGTTTTATCAAGATAATTGGGTAAGAGATATCTGAATATCAGTCTATCTTAAATCCCCTCTAGAGTTACCATATATTTTAGATATTGGTTAATTGGAGTATTTTTTTGTTTAAGTCCCTCTACATTTTTAAATTATGAGTCATCTTCATATGTATTGTTAAGTTGTAGACATTGTTTATTGGCTTTCTTCATTGTGATTAACTTAAAATCAATATGAATATTTAGTACATCACAACTTCTTACATTTCTGCCTTTCATATATTTTAAATAAAATCACCATGTAGAAGTAAAATAACAACCCTTTATAAATGTTCAATATTATTAAATTTTAAGCAACTTCCTGTAATATGCTCATAACATTGGTCATCCAAAATACCCTTAAACAAAAAATTATTTTAGATGCTATGGAATAATTAATTAACCTATTATTATCTCAAAGGACAACATCAGATTGGTATCGTTTCCGAGGAACTTCTGAACCTATGTTTCAACTTCTTCTTTAGTTTCAAACAATGAGTTTGAATATACAAAAAAATTTTCCTTAGATTAAGCAGAAGTATATGGAAAGGTATAATGGACTGGAGAGATAAACTCAATAGGTTTTAACTGAGGTAAATGTACATTCAATTCTCCTTCTGATTTAGGTGATTCTGAAGGTACTTCAAGAATATGATATGATTCTAATGAATGGAATAAAAGAGATGACTGAAGATCAACCTTAGAATGGAAGATCAAAGTGAGAGAATCGGATATTGTTCGAGGCTAAGGAACCTTAGGCTCTAGAAAATAAATTTTCACCTTTCCTTATTCTGAGTCAAAGGTTGATACTATGTTGGGAAGTTGTTGTTTGGTTTAGAACCGAGAAAATGAAGCTTTTAGGGCTAGATTTCTTCTTTTGATTTATTAATAGGAAACAAAAATACTTGGCTCTTTTTTATTGCTCTGCCCCAATTCCATTGATGGTGATGAAATAGGTGTAAATTTTTTCATTGGAGTCCCTGGATTTGTTGGATATGGTGGAATACTATCTTGTATCCCTAAAACTAATGTAGTGCATGCTCCAGAAAGAACAATGGGGTGTAATTGTTCAGTACTTTCTAGCTGACTGCCTTCCCCATTCGTTTGCCTTGGCTTCTTGTTATATACAATGAAATCCTTTGCTGAAAATTTTGATGCTGAAGGGGAACTCGTTTCCCTTGGCCTTTTCTCTCCCTTTTCTTGTGCTAATCGATTTTGTGAAGAGGATATATTTTTCTCTTCAGCCTCTTGAAGGGTATTTTCCTGTCATCCTTCCTAGTTCATGAAATTCTCAATGTCAAGTCTTAATGTATGAATATAAGGGCCATATTTCTAATCTATCCTCATCTTTGAAACATTTCCAAAATGGTCTTAAGACTCGGTAAAACTATGCTTTAAATTCATCCCTCTTAAGATAGCATCTGCCTCTTGCCCTGATGTCCTTCTATTGCATGTAAAAGGGCCAGCCTGTGTTTTTATCTTGAAGTAAGATTTCTTCTTAGCTTCTTGAAAATGTATCTGATCCATGTTGATCATCTGTCTAATGAATTCCAAGGAAAATATTCTTATGGGAACATACTTAGGAAGCTTCTAAGGGGCTAATTCACAACCATAAATCTCAATTTCTGAGTAGCTTTGATATAGATACCAATCACCCTTTTTGGTTTGGTCACTTAGCTGTAAAATCATGTTTATCTCTGGGTATATCCTAGGCTCTACATTGCTATTTAATAAACTTGATGCCACATGCAAAAACTGATCTACAAGCTGATTGAAAGAAAACTCTGAGTTGTCCTTTCTAACCAAAGGAGTCCAATGAATAGTTACCATTATCATCCATCTTCTGAAACTGAAAGGGAAATCTCTCTCACTGATAATAAATAAAAATATAAACAAGAATTGATGCATATCTAAAAACTCCTTCATTTGATAATTTCATAAACTGCTCATGATTCATCTCTGCTATGAATTCACTGTAACAAAATATGATGTGTGGCTTTTTTTCACTTGAGAAAACTCAAAGAAAAGAAAATATATGCTCATTAATCCACTAGTTTGAATTATAACCCAAAATATGAGAAATAATGGAGACAATCTATTTGGTCATTTCAGGAAAAATTGAGACTGAATATGGAGGATTGGTTTTAGGTATTTGAACATCATCTGAAAAAAATGTTTCAAAAAAATTTTCTTTGTGGAAATTCTAGTTTGCTGTACATTTCCATGAGGAAATTTGGGTGAAATGGTTTTTCCAGAGGGTCACCTTTGATTCGAAGCATTTCAAAGATTTAATGGCCACTAATGTGAAACAAGGTTTCACCATTTTGGGCAATTATGACTCTTTGGTTGTGCATATAACAGAATTGGCATGAAGTGACAAATTCAAGAAAATAGGGCATCTGAGGGAAAATGAATTGAGGTAATTTTGACTTCCATAAGATGATTTCATCGTTGTCGTCTAGGTACTTTTGATGGAGTTAATTATGAATTTCATGAAAATCAAATTCACAATTTGGTTCAAGTATCTAGTATAGGTTATCCACTAATGGTTGGTGATCTAAGTCTATGGTTGGATGTGACACCAGATTGTCCTGAGAAGTGAATTTCCCTTTAGGAGACATTAAAAATTGAAAAGGGCAGCAGATTGTCTATAAATACATGTTGGAAATTGGTTTAGTGAAGGAATACAAGTACTTTAGACATTGTTGAACTGGTATGAAAGATGCTCATGTGCTTTTTTGGGACTTAGAACAGTTTAAAAGTGATGATGGAAGATAGAGAATAGTTCAAAAGGTGTGATGTGAAAAAAAATAGCACAAAATATTGTTTCACAGTGAAATCACAGGTTTAAAACAAGATGTGTGGTGAACGTTAATAGGCGCAGGAGGAATTTATTATGAAAATGTTACAACTAATGAATGTTTTAACAATAAATTTGTAGTGGGTAGATTGAGGACAAGTGGTAGGCTATGATTCAATTAGCGGGATGCCATGAAAATGTTGACAGAATGGCGGGGAGAGGACATAACAGTGAATGGGTGAGCGAAGGTGGTTTTGGAGTTTACCCGGGGGGGGGTGGTCTCGATGAGGGGATGACACGTATGGTCAGGAATTTTTTGGAAAATGTCTCTACTCAGACCCCCCCCTTGGATATTGTTCGTAAGCACTGGGGGATGTGGGCTCATATGTGCGTCATTGATCTGGATACACTAGATCTGAGCCCTTCGAATCTACACAAACATTATGGTATCTGAAAAAAAACACCTTTTTGATATTTTATTACAAAATTTCTGTTATGAAACCGACTCCAAAAATAGAAGAAAAGAGAGATCAACTCCTTAGAAATCAGCCAATTTGAGGGGGAAACCTTAAATACATTACATAAATGAACAATTCTTGGATGATTCAAATGACCAAAACCTCCTTCTATATATAGGAGTCCATAGGGCCACAATATAATCCTAGACAACCTAACAATAATAATGTAAGGGCACAATAATAACAATATTTGGGTTACAGGGGTACAACAATAACAATAAGGGGGCTACACTAATAACAATAAGGGACTAAACTAGTAATATAGGGACATAACATGCCCCTCTCCTTCAAAAAAGTGTTGTCCTCAACGCTTGAGTAGCTTTGGGTGCTTTTGTATAAAATTATCATCCTCCCATGTAGAATCTTTAGTGGGCAAGTTCTTCCACTTGATGAGATAATATGAAATTGATCGATTTCATAGCTGTCGAGTTCTTGTTTTCATGACCACCTCAGGTTCCAATATGATTTTTCCTTCCTCATCAAGTTCTGGAAATATTGTTTGAACTGGAAAATTTTCACCTATAACCTTCTTTAAGCATGAAACATGGAAAACTGGATGCACTCGCAAAGAAGCAGGAAGCTCCAATTTGTATGCCATAGTATTAATATTTTGCAACACCTTGTAACGACCATAGTACTTTGGTGATAATTTATTATCCTTCTTAGCTTGCTTGAGGGACATTTGTTTGTATGGTTGTAGCCGTAAAAATACCCAATCTCCTACATCAAAAATTCTCTCGCTGCAATGTTAATCTGCCTATTGTTTCATTCGATTTTGTGCCAAATTTAGGTTATCCTTTAAGAGTTGGAGAACTTCTTGTTGATGCTTGATGTGATCTTCCACTGCTTGAACCTTAGAATTTTCTCTTAAAGATGATGTGATGGATGGTGGATGATATCCATAAAGTGCCGTAAATGGGGTCATTTTTGCTGCAGTATGGAAGGAAGTGTTTACCACCATTCAGCGAGAGGTAACCACTTGACCCATTATGTTTGTTTATCAGATGAAAAAACAAAGATATCCTTCCAAACATTTATTCACTATCTCAGTTTTACCATCATATTGAGGATGATAAGATGCGTTATGAGCTAATTGAGTACCCAAACAAGAAAATAAATCCTTCAAAAAATTTCTAGTAGAAATGGGATCTCTATCGCTCACAATAATCTTTGGGTTTCCATGTACCTTTTGAACTGTGTCCATGAATGTAGTAGCAACTGTACTTGCTTTAAATGGATGAGATAATGCACAAAAGTGTGCATACTTGGTAATTCTATCAACTACCACCATGATGACACTCTTTCCTTCAGACTTAGGTAAACATGTGATAAAATCCATTGAAATATCCTCCCAACATTGACTTGGAATGGATAAACATTGTAGAAGATCTAGGGTCTTAATTGTTTCAACTTTATTTTGCTGGAAAACCAAACACTCCGCCACAAACTTTTGAATATCAGATTTAAGACCATCCCAAAAAATTATTTCTTCACCCTGTGGTAAGTTTTTAAAAATCCTAAGTGTCCTCCTAAAGGAGAAGTGTGCAATTCCAAAAGAATATTTTGTTTTATTTGGCAATTCTTACAAAGATATAAGTGATCTGTGTACCATAAGGAATCATTTTTCCAACTAAATGTATCATATGTACTAGGATCTTGCTGCAAATTTTGAATGAGTGTCCACACTTCTTCGTCCTTATTCCATTCATCCCTTACTTCGGTTATCCAATCTGGTTGGATAATAAAAATTGCACAGAGCAATGCTTCCACCTCTTCATTCTTTCTTGAGAGTGCATCTGCAACAACATTTAGCTTCCCTTTTTTCTAGATTATTTCAAATTCATAACCCAACATCTTTGTGACCCATTTTTGTTTCTCTTCTGAAAATAGTCTTTTTTCCAAAAAGTGTTTAAGACTATCATGATCAGTTTTTACCTTGAAGTGTCTTCCCATTAGGTAAGGTCGTCATTTCTTTAGTGCATGTAGTATTGCTAACATTTGCTTCTCATAAATAGATTTTTGTAAATACTTTCCTTTGATTGGACGACTTTCAAAAGAAATGGGTCTTCCTTCTTGCATTAAAAAAACACCAATTCCCTTTCCTGAAGCATCACATTCCACAATAAAGGTTTTTGTGAAGTCTAGCGTAGCTAAGACCGATGCTAGGCACATTGCCTCTTTAAGATGTTTAAAGGCCTTAGTTGCTTCCGGAGTCCATGAAAATGTATCTTTCTTCAATAATGTTGTTAGAGGTGTTGCTATTCTCCCATAATTCTTAACAAACTTGCGATAATATCCCGTTAACTCGAGAAATCCTCGCAATAGCTTTATGGTTGTGGGGACTTTCCATTCCTTAATTTTTAAAATTTTGTTAGGGTCTACCTTAACACCCTCATGAGAACAATATGACCCAAATATTCCACCTCTTGTACTCCAAAGAAACATTTGGATGTTTTTTCATATAATTGTTTCTCCTACAATAGTTTGAGCACCCTGTCAACATGTTGAACATGATCCTTCCAAGACCTGCTGTAGATTAGTATATCATCAAAAAATACCAGCGCAAATTTTCTAAGGAAGGGTTTGAAAATGGAATTCATCAACCCTTGAAATGTATAAGGTGCATTGGTAAGGCCAGAAGGCATGACCAAAAAATCATAATGACCCTCATGAGTTCGAAATGCTATCTTTAGAATATCTTCGGTCTTCATTATAATTTGATGATATCCTGAATGAAGATCCAACCTCGTAAAATAAATTGCTCCATGTAATTCATCCAATAATTCATCAATCACAAGAATGAGAAATTTATCTTTAATGGTGAGCTTATTGAGCTACCTATAATCCGGACACATGAGCCATGATCCATCCTTCTTGTGCACCGATACTACTGGAGCAGAGAAAGAACTTTGACTAGGTTGAATTATACCAGCCTCAAACATTTCTACAATCATACGTTCAATTTCGCTCTTTTGGACATAAGGATATGTATGAGGCCTGATGTTTGGAGGAACACTTCCTGGAATCAAATGAATAGCATGAGCATGATCACGAATAGGTGGGAGTCCTTTGGGATTTTCAAACACCTTGGAATGATTGTCCAAGACTTTTTGGAGATCTGCAGAAATAGATGATTTTGAGGTTGGAACTTCTAGTGAGCATAATTGTTCAATTACGCATTGTTTTTCTTTCTTCAGAAGATTTTTCATGACATTAGAGCTTATTCTCTTTCCCAGATTCCCTGAAATACCCCATAATTCGACTTCCTTTCCTTTTGAAAAAAATTTCAAGAAAAGTTCTTGAAAATTAAAAGCTACTGTCCCCAAAGATTGTAACCATTATACTCATAGTACAACATCAGCACCTCCCATTGGAATGGAAAATTGGACTATTCAATACATATTCCCCCATGGTTAGCTTGATATTATGGAATTTTCCAGAGAAATTTATAGCTCCTCCATTTGCAACCATCACTTGACATTCTAGTGTTGGGTATAGGAAATAATTCAATTCCTTGGCTACCTTACAATGAATAAAATTATGGGTACTACCCAAATCAATCAACACTATTACATTTTTCTTCTTGATATGCCCTTCTATCTTGAGAGTTTGAGTAGTGGTAATTCCTGCCAATGCATTACACAATATGGTCGGACTCATTTCTTCCTCTTCAAGGGTTGGTTCCTGGTGTATATCCTCTTCTTTTGAAGATTCTTGTTCATTTTCTTCTTCCTCTTCACAATCTATTTAAAATAATTTCTTCTTAGCACACTTATGACCTTTAGTGTATTTTCAATCTCAACTATAGCAAAGCCCTTTTTCTCTTTTTTCTTCCAATTCTTGTGGTGTCAACCTTGTCACCATAATTTTACATTCAACTTTTCTTGCCAACCTGAATGCCTTTTCCAATGAATCAGGTTCCCAAATGCGAACTTCATGTTGGATGTTATCCTTTAAAGTCCCTATGAAGACATCAATCTGGTGTTCCTCTGGAATATCAGTTACCCTTATTTTAAGTTTTTGGAAGTCCTCAATGTGCTCCACCACTGAACCCTTTTGTTTGAGATTTATCAATCGGCTAAATAAGGTGTTTCTTTTTGTATCCTCATAATGTGCTATCATTTCCTCCGTAAAAATTGACCAAGTGACAATTTTTTTACGGGAGCAAAGCCATCTATACCATACAAATGTATTTTTCTCTAAATCTAAAGTTGCAATGTGTACCTTTTGTGTGTTTTGCACATTATTGAGATCAAAATATTGCTCCATATGTAGTATCCATGTTACAGGATCCTTGCCATCAAACTTACTCATATCCATCTTTGGAATATGGTGATTCTTCCATCCAACATTAAAATTTATGAAATCACGATTAAAATTTATTTTGTTCTCATCATTAGTTTCCTCTACTATATTTTCGGCATTAGGAAACATTTCTTGTATCAACTTTGTCAAACCTTCCATGTGTGCATTTAGATCATTCTTCATGTTTTCCATGCTGTCTTTCATGTTTCCCATGTTGCCTTTCATGTCATCCATCTTAGCTTCCATGCCAGCTTCCATGACATCCATCTTAGCTTCCACGCCTTTCTTCAATGTCTGAAATTCGACCCTACAGTAGCCCTCTAAAGCTTCTTTAAATTTCCACAGGTCTCACCTGATTTGGGTTCTTCAAGGAAAATTTATGCCCAATCTCCCACAATGACTTAATTATGGACTGGTTCAGTAGAGAGATCTTGTACGGCGTGCCACGTATCATTTTTTTTCCTCCTTCAGCTCTAAAATTGATATAGAGGAAACTCTAGTCCGTGTACTTGAGGCCACTTTTTTGCAGAATTCCAATCCAATTCTCAGAGAGAGAGTTATGATGATTTTCCCACGGTCACCTCTTTGAGATGAAATTCAGGAGCCTGAAAAATCCCTAACTTCCATAGACCCTATCTCCAAAAATATTGTGAATCAAGCTCTGAAATTCTTTCACATCGTTCTTCAGGATTGCAGCTTCGCTCTGTAAAAATTTCATCTTTTGAACCCTCATAGAAAAAAATTTATAGTGAAAATTCCACGGTGACCTGTTTAGGTTAAATTCAGGAGCTTGAAAAAATCCCTAACTTGCACATATCATATCTTCGAAAATATTGCAAACCAAGATCTGAACTTTTTCCACATTGTTCCTCAAGATTTCGGCTTCGCTCTGTAAAAATTCCAGCTTCTGAACCTTTATAGAAAAAACGTTATAGCGCAATGTCACGATGACCTATTTGGAGCAGTGAAACCCTAGAATCCAAAGCTCTAATACCAAATGTTATGAAACCAGCTCCAAAAGTAGAAGAAAAGAGAGATGAATGCCTTATAAATGAGCCACTTCGAGGGTGAAACCTCCAATACATTACATAAATGAACAATTCTTGGATGATACAAATGACCAAAACCTCCTTCTATATATAGGAGTCCATTGGGCCACAATATAATCCTAGCCAACCTACCAATAATAATGTAAGGGCACAATAATAACAATATTGGGGTTACATGGGTACAACAATAACAATAAGGGGGCTACACTAATAACAATAAGGGACTAAAATAGTAATATAGGGACCTAACAATGCCTAATAAACCATATTAAGGTATGGTTATTTAGGTTAAACCATACTTATAAAATATTTCTAAGCTGCATTTTAAGTTGCGTGCTTCTTTCTTATTTTTTATTCAAAATAATACAATTTCATTTTTTTCTTTTTGTTGCTACTTGTCTATGCATAACATTTTTTTCATTTATTTTTCTTTTTCTTTCTATTTTCAATGCCTAACATTTTTTCATTTTTCTTTTTTTCTTTTTGAAATAATATATCCTAACATTTTTATTTTATTTTTCTATTACAATATCTAACTTATCAAAACCAGATATGTTACAACAACCACCATGGATGTCTAGAATCCCTAGAAGCGCTCCCATTCCCCTATAATCTCTTGCTAGAGTCCCCTCTCAAAGATGAATTTCGAAAACTAATCATGAAATACATTGATATTGTTAAGCACGCCTAGGGAAAAAAACACACAAAGGGAAATTTAAGCATTAGTTGCATATTACCATTGATATGATGTACATTTATAATACAATGAGGTGACCCTTGGATTCCACATTCCAAGGTCACTTGGACTCCTTTTGTGACGGTTTAGCTTCCACACCTACCACTAGAGGATTAGGTGTCCAACATTCCCTCCCTTAATCTAAAGGGGTATGTGTGAGTCTAAGAAGAGAGTTGTAATACAAATCTGAAAGATATGCATGGCAGCGCTTACGCTGAATCAACTCTTTGTAATGTTGGCATAAAGAGGTGGTTTAAGGATGATCACCAACACTGGAACGCAACGCTTATTGCAGTTCCCGGGACTCTTCCAAAACTGGCAAGAAACTAAGGGATTATACTAGAGGAAGTGTCCCTCATATTTGAAGAGGGAGACCTTCAACCTAAAAGAAGGGAATTCTACAACTTGTGATGGTTTAAGGATGACCATTAACACTGGAATGCTTAATGCATTTCCTGAATTATTTTGCTAGAGGAAGTGCTCCGAATTCTTTGAAGAGGAAGAATCTGAACCTCGCATAGATGGTTTAAGGTTGACCACCAACCAAAGACATGCTCATGGGCATCCGTGTCTCTGGCTACAACTCTGAATCTGGAATGACAAATTGTGGCTAACGCTCGCTTGAACTATTGTGTCTCTGGCTACAACTCTAAATATGGAATGAGAGATTGTGGCTCAAGCTCGCTTGATGTGGCTTCGAAGCTTGTAGATGACTACCATTTCCCCCCCTGTCAGGTACAAGGTGAGATGATGGCGAAAACTCAAGTGCAAGATTGTTCAATATTCTAGAACAAGTTATGACATGTTACTTAAACATATTCTTGGCAGTTGATTCCCATTGCCAAGAAGCAATCCATCCAAGATGAATCTTTGTTCTTGAAAGAGGCTTGTTTTTGAAGCATCTATGTGAAGAATGGGCGTGCCAACCACAGTGCTTGCATGGGTGAAGATCAAAATAGTGATCTGTCATATGGCCAACGCGATCACAGTGTTGGCATTTTAAAATTTGTTGTTTTTGCTATGGAAGAGGAGCAAGATCTAGAATAGCTGTAGGTAAGCTACCATGAAGAAATCCGACACTCTGAAATTTGATAGGCTTGGAGTAGTTTGGAATATGAAAGGACACATCCTTATCATATTCAAGACCTATTATGTGCTTTTTGTGGACAAGCTCTTCCCAATGTCTAATGATGGGCTTGGGAAGTGCAGACTGAGATGTTGCATCTGCATGTAAATCTGCTCTTGTACAAGGAACTGAATGTGAGTTTACTGCAACTTTATATTCTTGCTGCTGATGGGAGTCCCTCTCAATTTTCTGAACAGAAACAAGTTTAGAATGATGACTCTTTTGCTGAAGTTCATCTTGCTGAAGCTGAGATTCTAGTTGCAGAAAATCAATATTTCTTGTGCATGATGCAAGCAAGTATGAATATCAAAGAGAGTGTCTTTACTTATTCGGATTTTGTTATCAATAGTAGATTGTATCAATTTTTCCAAGGACTATAATACTTCATAAAAATTTTCCATTTTCCAAACAACTCAAGCTCAAGAAATAAAGGGTGTCGACTTCAATCGATAATGCACCCATTTAAAATGCCTTTCAAAATAAAACAAGTGACTTTAAACACCTGTTAATATTTCTTGAACTTCCATCTATTGAATTCCCAAAGGACAAACTTTGCTACCCAAATTATGGAGGACCCAACTCAGAAAATAGAACTGACTTAGACTTTTAGCAAATGGATTGTAAACAAATGGTTCCAGATTCTCTCTCTTTTAATGGAGAATTCTTGTGGAAATCATATACAGAAAGAATATCAAAAACTGAGATATTCAAGGACTTAACTGAATTATATAAGAGAGACACTTGACTGGCAATGGCTTATAATGATTGGCACCAACTTTAATGCACTTCACACTATGATCTTAGGTTCCAACATTCACTGAACGGTACCTCAACGAACGATTTCAATGGTCTTGAAAAATAACTCAACCCACATGTAAGAACCACTTACCATCAAATACCATCGACTCTTAGTACAGTTCCAGTCATTGCAATGCCAAAAGGTCCATCACAAAGTCCACATAATTTATCTATTGTTGATTCTCCAAAAGGTGATCTAGCCAACAATCTTTTCCACCTCCTTAATGTTGAATATCCTCCAACAAGTAGTACTGGAACATCCTCTCAAGTAGATGATAAATTATGGGCGCATTTCAATCCTCCAAAGCAAAAAAGCCAGTTGCACAGCCTCAGCTTCAAACTAATATAAAACATGATATTGTGAAAAATAAACCAGAGCAATCACAACCTCCCTCTACCGTCGACTCCTCTCCCTCCACACAGCCTCGGCTGTCTCTACTTAATCGCTCACCCACGCTGCCATGTCCTCCTCACCTCTACAGCTCTCCCCCTCCCTCAAGTCCCGTCTCTTTGGCTACCTCCTTTCGCTACCCATAATTCCATGCTCCAGGAGGTCGGAGCAGTGAAGGGTGGTGGTGTTGAAGGATTAGTAGGTGAGGTAGCGTGGGAGGAAGTCGAGAGGACTGCACATGGAGTGCGGGCTGCAGAAGAGGTGAGCAGAAGGGCATAGTGGGAGATGAATCATCGTGGAGCAGGAAAAAATTAGAGGTGATCACTGAGTGCTGAGGGTAGGAGTTGTGTGTAGGGAGTTGCATGGAACAGATGGAGAGGGAGTCCGGTGGTATAGCAGTACGAGGAGATGAGAAAGAAATTGTAGAATTAAATACGTTCAAAGGGAGTTCAAGAAACCAAGTTTCTCTTCATTATTCGTATCCATGGGATCAATGACATGCATCCAAAGTCCCGAAATATTTTGATACCATCCTAGAAAGGTAAACAAACATAGGATTCCTTAAAAAAAAAATGTTGGTATTGAACCGGTTTTGGGTCAATATGGGATCATCTGTATTGAAGATATCATTCATGAGATAACAATTGTCGGCTTGAATTTAACAAAGAAAATTGCACGCAGAGGCTTTAGCAACATGAGTGTACACCAGATTATTGAAAGTCGTAAACAAATTTTTTAATAGGCGGCATGAAGCAGGAAACAATGCACCAGCAAAAATATTCACCAAAACTGTCATAAAATATTCACCGAGCCGGAGGCAACCCACGAGCACACCAAGGAACAAAAATCACTCCAAGGAAGTACATAGAATAGGTTGAGGATGGTAGGAATGGCAGATCTACAAGAATATTGCAGAAGAGAGTTACATAACCATGGATAGAAAGCCTAAAAATGGAGCTAGATGAATCTGAAAATGCCAAGGCGTAGCCTACACTCCGATACCATGTTAAACACGCCTAAGGAAAACACACACAAAGGGAAAGATAATCATTAGTTGCATATTGCCATTGATATAATGTACATTTATAATACAATGAGGTGACCCTTGGATTCCACATTCCAAGGTCACTTGGACTCCTTTTGTGATGGTTCAGCTTCCACACCTACCCATAGAGGATTAGGTGTCCAAAATATACCCTGGATGGGGTTCTTTTAAGATAGAAGATGGGGCACTGGCTATGACCTCCCCTGCTATCCAAATGGCCAGGGGATGTGGTAGCATGCCCCCACGAGTATCTTGAATGACTGTCAAGTTATTAACACCTCACCTAAGGCAAGAGGTATGTTGGATCCTCAATTCCAAGTGTGTACACCACATATACCTTGATGAAACACCATTTTGTCAGGACATCCCCATCCTCACATAGGAGATGAGAGCCACTTTTATCTTTATAAAATTGACGACCCTCTTGGTGCGAACCTATTTGAATTATAATACTGGACATATATCTATATTATTATTTGCTTGGTCTTCATATCAGATATTTCTCCATAGGGGGATCTCGACGGCTCACTTCATTGAAAATTGGCCATGCCATGTCACAATTTCGATTATCGCTTTTACCACTTGGAGTCTTAGTTGAATTCTTCGACACCCTTAGCATTACCAGGACAATTTCCTCTCATCCTACTAGTTTGCAAGTCAGGCCTCACTATTTCCGCTCATGGGTTTATCAACCTTTCATATAGGTCAAAGTGCTAGGTCACACATAGGTGGTAGCATCTCATTTGATACCACCCTCTATGGAAGCTAAACTTCTGCAACATTTCCTAGTTTAATGAGGTATGTGTATGTTTTCTTATTCAATTTGTGTTCTTATTATCAAAATTGTAGTCTTTTTGTTATTAGCCCATTTTTTCTTTATTATTTTGTGCATTTGGAATTGCTTGCCTCTGAAGCTTTAACCCCCTCTCCACGTCCTCTGGCAACTCTGTCTCCCCTCGTGCCTCAGCTAGTGGGTGATCGCCTCTTGTTGTCAACCTCCATTGTTGGCTCTCATTTTGCTTGAATCCATCCCCTCACTATCTGTGTTTCCTCATGGCTGGTTGGTGGCTTTTCACTCCTCCCTCTGCTATCCCACCCTGCATTCTTGTGTTTACACCCTCAATGCTCCCTTATGTGGCTCCTTTTCTTCAGGTCCTTTCCAACTAATTTTTCTTTTATTTTGTCCTTCTTAGCATCTATGTTTGGTTCAGAGACATGCCTCGACAACATGCACACGTCAGTTGAGGGGCCAATTGTTATTAAGAGCGAGCATCTCGAGGACATACATGTATGCATCATAGGCTTTAGGAATCCACTTTCAAGACCCTACCTCGGGTCCCATCCAGGAGGAATTTTCTCACATGGAGCATGAAGGAGTGTCCCACCAGCAACAACTTTTAGATACAAAAGTCCTAGAAGATCTGGTTGACAGGGTGCCATATGTTAGGCATAACCATGGTTGGTTTAATTAATACATGTATACAGTTGATTTGCATTGGCATCTAAAATATCTTCTAGGTAGAATTATGTTGGATCATTTTGAGCATAGGGCTGACATATTACCCTCCTTGGAGCACATCCATTGTCATCTATGGATCATTGATCAGTGTATGAGTCACATTGAGCACCATCTCGGAATTCCTCCACCGGTTGGAAACACCCTCGACAACCCTAAATATCCAATTCTAGTGGCTGGTATGGATTATGAATCCTAGGCTATGTTCTACCATGCTCATGGCCATTTTGTTTTTGGATTATAATTATCTCTCCATGCCAATTTGGTCCGGTTTTTAGTATATATATTTTCTACAAAATTTTTATAAAGCATAACCTCACATGTGTCTGTCCAAAGAGTGCAACTTTGGCTATGGTCCAATATTCCTAGTGAAAAACTGAACTAGCATCTCTAAAACATCCATATAAATCTTTGTTCAGAAAAAAATACAATATTTATCAAAAAAAAATGTTTTATTTAATTATTTTTAAAATGATAATAATACAAGTATTTTGTTTCTTTAAGGATTTTCACTCTTAAATTTTCCAAAAGTTTATATTCTCTTGTATCGAATTTGAATTTATATTTTTTTAAAGGAAGAAACACATTTTCTAAACCACTAAATCCACTTAATTTAATAAATCAATTATATATTTAAATATATTATATAGATTTAATTATATATATATATATATATTCCCATGAGCTTCGGAGTGATATCGAGTGGTGGTCTATTCCCAAGACCCCTTGAAACGATAGAATCTGTCAGATTTGCGATTCTAAGCAGGTGGAAGATGAAAATCACTTCCTTTTAGAGTGTCTGACTCTGTCTGACTCTTACTCACATTTGCTCTCAATTTCCTACCATTTGTCACACTTTCAAACTTCTTGACCTATTAGAGCACTTATTTCTCTTCCCTTTGACCATAGAAACAAGATTTTGAAGAATCAAACTTAGATTCTTTCTCCTTTCTTAAAGTCCGATAGACAACATTAGTCTTAACAGATAGTAACCATCATATATATATATAATAATTATATATTTTTTAATATTTTCTCATCATATTTATTAAAAATAAAAAAATATATTGTTAAAACATAATTAACACGTTAAATAATAATAAAATATTATCAAACATACTAAATATGTAAAAACATTAATTAAATATAAATATAAATATTTATTTAAATTATACAATAAATAACACGTTTTAATATTTATATATATTATTTTAATATCTATACTTTTTAGGAAAATAGTAAATATATTTTTGAAAAAAATTATTATATAATAAATAACTTATTTTTATATATTGTTTTAATATATATATTCTTATAAAAATAATAAATATTTTTTTTTTTAAATTTGTGAGAAAAAATATAATAAAAACACATTTAATAATAAGAAAATTATTAAATATAGTGAATATATAAAAACATTAATATCTTAATAATATAATTAATCCAAAAAACATTTATCGACATTAAAACCATAATTGTTATTAGTATATGTTGTTTCGACTTTTTCAACTTTTACACTAATGATCTTTGAAGTGCCCTCATAGTGTGTCGGAAATATAGGAACAATGAAGAGCTAACATGGTTTCATGCATGAATTCTTGACTGGAATAAAGGGTGGTCTGACATTCAAATAAAATAATGCGAGGTAAAAATAAACTAACAATAAAAATAATGCAAAGGCAAGCGAAGATATTGGGTGAGGTTTTTTGGTTACGAGGGATGCACTTCATAAAATTTTATCCACCGCATGATACCAGTGTTTGCAATAGTCCCGCAGATTTAATTTTGAATATTGAGGAAAATTGTTTGTGATATTCACATAATAACAGTTTTTGCAATAGTCCCTTGGATTTAATTTTGAATATTGAGGAAAATTGTTTGTGTTATTGGGTTTAATCTTTGGAATAGGTTGGCTCTATCATCAAATTTATTAACTATATAAAAAGATTAATTAATTATTGACTAATTATATGTTATTATATTTATATATTTTTTCTAAAGAAAAATATTGTATATATTAATTAGATAAAATATATATTGTCTAATTATAATTTATTTATTTTCAAATTTGTCTTTTTAATTTCAAAAGTGACTGAATGTTGTATTACTAGCTATTTACCAAAAGCTCACGTGAGTAAAGCCTTGTATTCATGTCTTTTTCCTCACTTACAACAAAGAAATGAAGTACATAAAGATATCATAAAGTTAAAAGGAGAGATTGGTGACCATTGACTCAATCTCCTCACCATTTGCAAATTCATGGAGTCCAAACAAACCTCTTGGAAGTTGGAAAACTTCAGATCCAGGTCGATATTGGTGGCCACCCGCGTATTCCACATGTACCTTCAGTTAGTTTCATCAGTTTCCTTAATTATAGCATAATTTACTATTTTATCATTTTTTGGGTCGTGAACTTCTGGAGTCGTTTTTACCCCCTAAACAACATTTAGCTTAGGTCTGCAATAGACCCATAGACATACCATAAGCAGGGTCATGTCCTAAATCATGTAGTACTCAGGGAGACCTTTATCTTGAGGTATTGCACGTACCGAACAAAGATCATATGACCATATTACAACCCGGGGAAGTTGACAGCCCAACTAACACCAACATGGCCCACAAACTCTTGGTGTTCTATCTCCTAAGGTTAGGTTTTTGGTTTTTTAAGGTTCCCTTTGTGGTTCAATAATAAAAAGGCACTTAAGCCTGATTATGATATAGTTCAGAGGCATGTATCCAACACATCTCTTCTCAGAGATAAGCTACCATCGCCCAAGCTAGTTTATTTCCATTTTATATGTAAGCATATTTCAGTTCTTTGATATTAATGAAATGAAGATTTGTTTATGTTTCATCTCTGTGTTTATGTTTATATATGTATTATATTATGTTTTTGCATAAGTCTAGATCAGTGGTATCAAAGCGGTATGCTCTTTCTCTGTTTTTCTTTTGCATGTCCCCAACGAGCTCGGGGTATAAGGATTTAGGGCTCGAACTGGTTGAACCTTTGCAAGACCAGCCTCACAAACCCTAAAAGTCTCCCATGGCAAAAGAAGATAAAGACAAGTGAGCAGGAGATCCTTTCAAAATATTGTTCAAAGAAACCCTTGAGCGACAAAGGAATGCGATGATGGAAAACTTCACCCATATCCTTCGACAGATGCCCACAAACGACACATCTTCATCCGAAAACCACCTGGAGGTGCCATTCCCTTCAAGGTACAAGTCAACTTTGATATTCCCATATTTGAAGACCAGATAGATGCAGACATCATAAATAGATCGTTAAATCTGCTGGAAGAATATTTTTTGATTCATGAATTTTCTAATTGTGAAAATATTACATTTTCACTCCTCAAAGTCACCCCCCATGTTAAGGACTGGTGGGAAACCTACTGTGAACAAAGGGATGAGAGACAACCCTCACTATTTTCAGCCACACCCACTTGGAATTATTTCTGATATGCCATCAAGGAACAATATTACCCCATCGGGAGCTGTGATGACAAGTACATACAATGGACTACGCTGCAGCAGCAAAGGGATCAAGATGTCCATGAGTTGACAAATATTTTCCATACCCTGTACACAATGTTAGGTATCGAATATTCAAAGAAACATCTATTGCTCAAGTACCGTAGTTGCTTGAAAAAATACATTCAGGAGGAAATGGAGTTCCTAGACATCTCCTTGCTTGGTGCAGCATACCACTATACTTCCAAGATTGAAAATAAATTCAAGCACAAGAAGTGATACTTTGGATATACGAACCCAAGGTAGAGCAAAGGTGTCATCAATCCACGGAGCAAAGGGAAAAGTGAGACTGCAACCCCCTAGGACAACTCCTCGAAGCCGCAAGCCAAGAACAATGGGAAGGAAAAGAAGAACACCAACAAGTGGTGCAATTTCCACAAAGCTCCCACTCACAACACGAGTGAATGTCGTGCAAATTAGAAACTAATGGTCGAGATGAAATAGTCAGAGATATATGCATTCTTTGATTTTGAGCCATAACCCAACAAGGGAGCCGATAAGGTAAAGAAGACCATTGACGCAGAAC
Organism: Pinus albicaulis; assembly: GCA_034641835.2. Classification (NCBI taxonomy): domain Eukaryota; kingdom Viridiplantae; phylum Streptophyta; class Pinopsida; order Pinales; family Pinaceae; genus Pinus; species Pinus albicaulis. Next base: position 164,255,598 of record CM076576.1, read on the forward strand.
CCAATATGACGATATCGACCACCAAGCTCAAAAAGGCAGAACCTAAGGATCTAGAGGAGGGGGAGCGCCTCTTCCACTTATAGAGGTGGGTAAAGGGTTCGTCGGTGTATTTCATCGTTGATAATGGGAGCTAGAAGAACTTGATCTAGGGTCATTAAGAGATTGAAGTTATCGATAGCATTTCATCCATAGTCGTATACCATCGGGTGGCTCCACAAAGGCTGATATATTTCTATCAGCCAATAGTGTCACTTTTCTAATAACATCAAGCCCTTTGTAGACGAGGTAATGTGAGATGTTGCCTCTCCTAAAGTCTGTGATGTTTTATTAGTTCATCCATACCTATGGAAACATCATGTTTTATATGAATCCATAACTCATTTTATTATTATAACTTTGGGTCATAAGTTGTACAGGATACCAGAGGTAGTGTTGCCTATCGCCTTTTCTTTGATATATGTTAAACAATGTAGTAATATCATTTCCCACACCATAAATTTTGTCTTCTTTATGATTCGCCCTCATAACAAGAGGAATATTGTGGCCATATCCACAGCCTCCAAAGAGGGCTCCTCTACACAGTAATAGTATATGGACAAGGTCGTGGAAGAGTACAAGGAAATCTTCACATCGCCCACAAGGGTACCCCTACACTGTCAAGTCAAGCACTCCATCTATATGACACTGGAACATCGCTACCAAATGGAACAATCTATCGATAATATGTTCTTGAGAAAGAGGAAATTTCAAGAGCTATTGCAAAAATGGCACATCAAGCCATGATCCTCGTCCTATGGGAGCCCGATCATGTTGGTCCAGAAGAAGGATAGAACCTAGAGGCTTTGTATTGACTATTGGGCACTGAATGAGATCATTTTCTAAATTATTTATCCAATCCCATGCATAGATAACCTTCTGGACTAGATCAACGAGGCCAAATATGTTATCAAGATTGACTTGAAGATTTATTTATGTTGCATCTCTGCGTTTATGTTTATATATGTATTCTATTGTGTTTTTGCATGAGTCTGGATTAGTGGTATGAGACCGGTATTCTCTTTCTCTTTTTTTCTTTGCATTTCCCCAACTAGGTCGAGGTATAAGTATTTAGGGCTCAAACTAGTTGAACCTTTGCAAGACCAGCCTCACAAACCCTGACAACCTCTCATGGCAGAAGAAAATAAAGACAAGTGAGGAGGAGATCCTTTAAAAATATTGCTCGAAGAAGCCCTCAAGTGACAAAGGAATGCGATGATGGAGAACTTCACCCATATCCTTCAGCATATGCTCACAGGTGACACATCTTCATCCAAAAACCACTCTAGAGGTGCCATTCCCTTCAAGGTACAAGTCAACTTTAATATTCCCATATTTTAAGGCCAAATAGATGCAGATGTCATAGATATATGGTTAAATCTATTGGAAGGATTTTTTTGGTTCATGATTTTTCTAATTGGGAAAATATTACTTTTCCACTCCTCAAAGTTGCCCCCCATTTCAACGACTGGTGGGAAACCTACCGTGAAAAGAGGGATGAGAGAGAACCCTCACTATTTTTAGCCGCACTCAATTGGAATTATTTCTAAGATACCATCAAGGAACAATATTACCCCGTGGGGAGCTACGAGGACAAGTACATACAATGGACTACGTTGCGGCAGCAAAGGGATCAAGATGTTCATGAGTTAACGAATCTTTTCCATACCCTGCGCACAATTTTGGGTATCAAATATTCAGAGAAAAATCTACTGCTCAAGTACTGCAGTTTCTTGTAAAAATACATTCAGGAGGAAATGGAGTTCCTGGACATCTCCTTGCTTGGTGAAACATACCATTATTCTTACAAGATTGAGCAGAAATTCAAGCAGAATAAACGATACTTTGGATCTATGAACCCAAAGTAGAGAAAAGGGGCCAGCAATACACAAAGAAAATAGAAAAGTCACACCACAACCCCCTAGGACAACTCCTTGAAGCCACAAGCCAAGAATAACCTGAGGGAAAATAAGGACACCGACAAGTGGTGCAAGTTCCATAAAACTCCCACTCACAACACGAGTGAATGTCATGCAAAGTAGACACAAGTGGTGAAGATGAAAGACTCGGAGATAGATGCATGATCTGATTCTGATCCAGAGCCCAACAAGGGAATCGACAAGGGAAATTAGATCATTGACGCAGAACCCACTATGATGGTATCCACCACCAAGCTCAAAAAGGTGGAACCTGAGGATCCAGAGGAGGGGGAGCACCTCTTCCACTCGCAGATGTGGGTAAAGGGTTCGTCGATGCAGTTCATCATTGACAGTGGGAGCTAGAAGAACCTGATCTAATCCAAGGTCATTAAGAGATTGAAGTTGTCGATAACACCGCACCCACAGTCGTATACCATCGGGTGGCTCCATCAAAGGCGAGATCTTTATGTCAACCAACAGTGTTTCTTTCCTTATAACATCAAGCCCTTTGCAGACGAGGTATTGTGTGATGTTTCCCCTCCTAGAGTCTGTGATGTTTTATTATTTCATCCATACCTATGTAAATGTCATGTTTTATATGAATCCACACCTCATTCTATTATTATTACTTTGAGTCATAAGCTGTACAGGATACCAGAGATAGCGTCGCCTAATGCCTTTTCTTTCATCTTTGTTAAAAAATGTAGTAAGATCGTTTCTGAGACCAGGAAATTTTCCTTCCTTATGATTCACCCTCATAACAAGAGGAATATTGTGGCCACATCCATAGCCTCCATAGAGGGATCCTCTACACAGTAGTAGTAGATGGACAAGGTCGTGGAAGAGTATAGGGACATCTTCACCTCACCCACAGGGGTACCCCTACACTGTCAGGTCAAGCACTCCATCGATATGCCCTTGGGCACACCACTACCCAATGGACCGATCTACCAAGGCTCTATTCTTGAGAATGATTAAAAGAAGAGGTAGATTTAAGAGCTATTGTATAAAGGGCACATCAGGCCAAGCTCCTCACCCTATGGGAGTCCAATCATGTTGGTACAGAATAAGGATGGAGTGTAGAGGCTTTGTATTGACTATCAGGTGTTGAATAAGATCACTATCTGAAATAGTTATCCATGGATAGATAACCTTCTTGACCAGCTCAAGGGGGCCAAATATTTTAGAAAGATTGACTTGAAGATTTCTTTATGTTGCATCTCTATGTTTATGTTTATATATGTATTCTATTGTGTTTTTTCAAAAGTTTGGATCAATGGTATTAGAGTGGTATTATTTTCTTATTTTCATGTCCCCAATGAGGTTGGGGTAAAATTATTTAGCACTCCAACTGGTTTATCCTTTGCAAGACCAGCCTCGCAAACCCCAATGGCCTCCCGTGAGCAGGAAATCCTTTCAAAATATTGCTTAAATAATCCCTCGAGCGACAAAGGAACGCGATGATGGAAAAATTCACCCATATCCTTCAGCAGATGCCCACAGGCGACGCATCTTCATCTGAAAACCACTCTGGAGGTGCCATTCCCTTCAATGTACAAGTCAACTTTGATATTCCCATATTTGAAGGCCAGATAGATGCAGATGTTATAAATAGATGGTTAAATATGTTCTAAGGATATTTTTTGATTCATGATTTTTATAATTAGGAAAATATTACTTTTTCACTCCTCAAAGTCCCCCCCCACATGTAAAGAACTGGTGGAAAACCTACTATGAACAGAGGGATGAGAGTGAACCCTCACTATTTTTTGAGCCGCACCCACTTGGAATTCTTTCCGAGATGCCATCAAGGAACAATATTACCATGTGGGGAGCTATGAGGATAAGTACATACAATGGACTATGCTGCGACAACAAAGGTATCAAGATGTGCATGAGTTAATGAATCTTTTACATACCCTGCACACAATGTTGGGTATCAAATATTCAAAGAAACATCTACTACTCAAGTAATATAGTTTCTTGCAAAAATACATTCAGGAGGAAATGGAGTTCCTGGACATCTCCTCGCTTGGTGCAACATACCATTATTCTTCTAATATTAAGCAGAAATTCAAGCAAAAGAAGCAACACTTTGGATCTGTGAACCCAAAGTAGAGAAAATGGGCCATCAATCCACAAAGAAAATGGAAACGTCACACTGCAACCTCCCAGGACAAATCCTCGAAGCCACAAGCCCAGAATAACGAGAAGGAAAATAAGGACACCAGCAAGTGGTGCAAGTTCCATAAAACTCACACTCACAACATGAGTGAATGTCACACAAAGAAGACACTATTGGTCGAGATGAAAGACTCAGAGATAGATGCATGCTTATATTCTGAGCCAAAACCCAACAAGGGAATCGACAAGGGAAATCAGATCATTGAAGCAGAACCCACTATGATGGTATCCACCACCAAGCTCCAAAAGGTGAAACCTGAGGATCCAGAGGAAGGGGAGCACCTCTTTCACTCGTAGATGTGGGTAAAGGGTTCATCGGGGCAGTTCATCTTTGACAGTGGGAGCTAGAAGTCCCTGATCTAATCCAATGTAATTACGATATTGAATTTTTCGATAACACCACACCCATAGTCGTATACTATTAGGTGGCTCCACCAAGGATGATATCTTTGTGTCAACCAATAGTGTCACTTTCCTTATAACATCAAGCCATTTACAGATGAGGTATTCTGTGACGTTTCCCCTCCTAAATTCTTTGATTTTTTATTAGTTCATCCATACCTATGCCAACATCATGTTTTATATGAATCCATACCTCGTTCTATTATAATTACTTTGGGTCATAAGTTGTACAGGATACCAGAGGTTGTGTCGCCTACTGCCTTTTCTTTTGTCTTTGTTAAAAAATGTAGTAAGATCGTTTCCCAAACCGGGAAATTTTCCTTCCTTATGATTCGCCCTCCTAACAAGATGAAGATTATGGCCACCTCCATACCCTCCAGAGAGGGCTCCTCTACACAGTAGTAGTAGATGGACAAGGTCGTGGAAGAGTATAGGGGAACCTTCACCTCGCCCACAGGGGTACCCCTACACTATCAGGTCAAGCACTCCATCGATATGACCCTGGGCACATCGCTACCCAATGGACTGATCTACCAAGGCTCTGTTCTTGAGAGCGATGAAATCAAGAGGTAGATTCAAGAGCTATTGTAGAAAGGGCACATCAGGCCAAGATTCTCACCCTATGGGAGCCTGATTTTTATCACTGGAAAATCAAACAAGCAAATATGACATTATTAAATGTCAGGTAGAAGAATTTATAGGGGTGAGGCACATTAGAGAATCTGAAAAAAATAAAATCTCTAAGGTCTAGAAGAAAAATCAAATTTCGCACTCAAGAAACTAGTAGTGTGCACCTTCGTGCGCATTTTCTTCGATAGGCACACCCTTGCGCGGCTTTCCCTCAAAAATTAGCGTGGACCTGAGAGTAGTCGGAAGTCATTTTCTAGGACCACAAGGCACACTCTAGGAAATTGATCCCACACTTGAGGCTACCCAAGGACAGCTTCCTAAGCCTCCTTGGGACCTCAAGGGAGCACACAATGGAATCAACCCCCTCTCTTGGGTCACCATCCACCAATGTACCAAGAGAGGGAAGGAGAGTTTTAATTCATCCATAAAAGGCCACCAAGAGATGAACAAAGGGAGAGCACATTGTTATGCTAGCCAAAATTGCTTTGAAGCAATCCAACAGTGTGTGATCTGGAGCAGGAGTAGAGAGGGGATTCAGTTGTTGGCCATACAACAACTCCAATCCTCTGGATTAGAGAGAGGGACCTTTCTCCAAGGCACCTAGGAGGTAAAAACGGCCCCTTGGAAAGTGTGTAAACATTCTATCTTTTATTCCTAATAACACACAATAAGAGGGTACGTTGATGCCACCGTTAGTATTATTATGTTGTTTGGCTCTATATGAGCTTTCATGTTATTTGTTTAGTTTAGTCTTGTTTTCTCTCTGCATATGCATACTATATCATTATCTAATGTGTTTTATTTTATGGCATGTTCACTAACCTGCTAACTATTTTGTTTATCTTCCTATGACCCAAAACTTAAGAGGAAGAGACCACTCCTCTTAAGCAAGTGTGGATTGGTACACTTGTGCACCAAACCGACCAACACAGGACTGGTGACTCCACTGATTTTACTTTCTAGTTAATGTGGTTGTGCCTTTTGCAGAGACCTTTTTCTCTGCTCTGGAGTTTGGCTTGAACATCTCCTCTTCTCTTCTTCTCAGCCTATTCACCATCAGTGAGAGGCTGAAGCTCAGAAGCTCCAAAACAATTGTTGCAGGAAATTCGCATGCATTTTACACAGATATACATGCCCAACCACGCGCATTCAGTAGTGACCTGCACGAATATTTCGTGCCTATGTGAGACTTTTGCGCACGGAAACCAGAGGTAGAAAATTTTTGTTATTTCCCTTCATTTCTTGTTTGTAAAGTGACTAGAAGCCCATAAGAACTCTGCCATCACTGTGTGAGGTGTCTCATGACTGGTTAAAACTCACTCTTGGCTACATTTCAGTAGTTTTAGGTGTTAGTTTTAAAATTTCCAAGTATATTTTCGCAAAGAAACCACATAGTTTAAGTAGGGGGAAATTGACTTACAATCTGAAATAACTTATTTTTTACGAGCATAGACACCAAAAACACATAGGTAATTAGCTAAAGTAAGTGGTCCTAGTCCACACATGCTTAGCTAAATTTTTTCAGTTTTCCTAGTTTAAAGTCATTAATTTTAGTTCAATTTTTGCCACTAGGAGTCGGGACTAGAATTTAATTATCCTTAGAGATAAAGTAATCTATGCTGCCTTTGCACCTTTTGGTGACCCTAGGCAAGCATATGAACACTCTCTGCTTATAATTTTCCATCTCCCTTTAGTTGATCACTTAGATTAACTAGGCAACATTGTAAGTGGCCCATATCTGCACATGATTTTATTTTGAGCAAGGAACAAAAAAATGTAGATTAATAGGGGATTTGAAAAGGATCACCACATATCCACATGTTAAAACTATGATTTTTCACATCTTGCTCACACACTTTCACACCTTAAGTGAATCAAAGCCAACTTAAAACTAGCTAAACTGAACTCATTAACTCTCCCCACAGGGGCCACAAGAGAAATTATAGCTTAAGTTAGGACCAAGGGGGTAGGCATCCAATAAACCGCCTTGCTCAGTTTACATCTTGAAACATAGAAGTTGAATTTTTAGGGAGCTTTAAAATCCATCTATCCGCACACAGAAAAGAAAACACGAGCGCCACAGAGACCCGATTCAGAGGGGGTTAAGCTTAGGCCTGGTGCGTGTGGTATTATTCAGGGCTACCTGACTCGTCTAATACTCGGTACTGGTAGTTGATTTACCAAGAAGCTCAAGAATCGAATGCTCACATGGGATGACAGTACTTAGTGGCAAAAACTAGGGCATCCTTCCCTATAAGTGACATTGTAGGCAGCACTAGATCCTCTACCTTTACCTTGGTCAATTTTCTTCAGTTGAATAGGGGAGTCACCAATTTTTCCGAGACATTGTGCCAGCATTTGCAAGATATCTTCTCAAGTCACAGTTACATTTGAGAGTTTGAGGACGATTAGGTCCTCTAGGGTTTGAGTATCATATGCGAAAACAACAAAAACCATATTTTTCATTATTTACTAGTCACATAGGATTAATCTAAAGGGAAAATTTACCTTTCATTTTTCATTTTGTTTTATGTATGTGATCGGATTTTTTCTTTGATTATAATCTCTATCCCCTCAAATATTTCCAAAACCATACCTAGTCGATTCCATAACGGACCCAACGGGACCTCATCATTCTAGACGTCTTTTGGACCTCCCGCCATTATCGGTAGGGGTTCCAGGTCTTTCTCCATTTAGGCATCAAAGACAGAACACTGCCACCGTTATCGGTTCATCCTTTATTTTGGCGTCATTAGTTGGGAACCCTCATCGGGCACCCAACGTGATCTGAAATGGGTGGATAAATTGAAATTGCATGTTTTTTTAAATGTTTAAGTGCTTAAAGAACATTTGTTTTTGTTGATATTAATCATGTGAAACAACCATAAAGTGCATCAAATAAGCATCAACACATAACAACAAATTTAATAAAGGAGTTCCCCCGAATATCGTGGGCTATGTCTCCTTGAGCCTTTTTCAACTGAATTGGCTCTTTGGGATTATGATGAATAATTTATTTTACAATTTAATAACTCAACTCCAATGGTTATTTGGACTGTACCATTGGGTTTAGAATATCTTCATACCCCTGGAATGGTTGTCATCACTCTGAAGAAAGAAATAGGCTTCCCTTAGAATTGATCTTTGTTGTCGGTGCCTTAAGCTTCCCTGAGCTTCAATGTGGCACTAACCCTTTAAGAAATCCTTTTCTATCCTTGAAATTTAAACTACTGTCTCCATCATATATCAAACCTCCAAAATAGACTGATCATTTTCTCAAAATGAGCACTGGCTCTCCAATCTAAGCCTCCATCCACTGTTGGTCGTGGGCTACCAGAAACTTCCCTGTGGCTTAGTGACCTTCTGAAGTCTCCAAATGACACTTAAAATCCCTTAAATGGATTCATATTGTCTTAAATAGTCAGAATAGACTATTCATTTGCATAAATTGGCCTCTGGCTGCTCCGGTTACGTCTCCAACACCTGGTGGCACCCCCTGGGTCTAGGTTCACTGAAAATTTCTCTGAAGCATATCGGCCTTCAAATGTATTAAAAATATTCTACAAATACTTCCATTGAATTTATAAGGCTCATTAAAGTCATAAATTACTATTTATTTGTTGAGAATGGATGTTGGCTGCTCTGGATAGGCCTCATTCTAATGCTGGCACCTGATGGCCCTAGTGGCCCTTGGAACTTCCCTGAAGCATCTCGACCTTCAAAAGTCCTCTTCTGGCTCTGAAAACCACACCATTAGTTCTATAATGTTTGAAGCATCCAAAATTGACTATTGGATTCCTAAGAAAGACCTCTAGTTGCCCTCGCTAGGCCTCATTATGTTGTTGGGCCTTGGTGGCCATGGTGGCCCCTAGAACTTATCTAAAGCTAAAACTCACTCAGATGTCCTTTGATGGCTCTGAAACCATCACCAATGAGTCTAGAATGTCTGAGATATTCTAAATTGACTATTCACACTCTCAGAATGGTTGAATCTAGAGTGAGTTATGACCAAAACAACTTTGCCCTAATTTCCTCCACCAAATGTGGGGCAACTGCAGTTAGTCCAACTAAATTTTGCCTGAGCGCCAAATTTGCCACGTTGCCTCCAAAAATACCACCAAGATAATCATGGATTAATTAAGGAATAATAATGGTTTAACCACGTTTTATGTTAACTAAACATGATTAACTAAAATCCTGTCGTAAATGACTTAGCTGCCAGTTCTAGCACTTCGGCGTATGGGGAGGAGCTGGCCCCTCCGCACTCCACTTGTCAATTGCGCGAGGGCTTAAATAGATGTTTCCGTGCTAAGGTTCAAGGAATAAGGCACACAATCCATTGGTAGTCTGCGGCCATAGTGGGGTGGAGGTCTGGGGTTCAAACCCCGAACCCGCTCCCAAACAACCTTTTAACCACCTTCTACAACCTTTTCCAGCGCCTTTCCAAATAATTCACCGCGGACTTAGCATATGCATTTTTATTGGAATTTTGTAAGTTTTGTTTATTTTAATATAATTAAATACGTATATATATATATATATATATATATATATATATATATATATATATATTATAAATAAAAAAAATTCCACCATTTAATAAAAATTGCAAATTGCACCCAAAACTAAAAAATTGACTGTAGAAGGTCATTGGGCATTTTCACCTTCTCACAACCATACTAGTGAATCTGAAGATGCCACTTGGCATGATGTCATTGAATATTTCTGGAGGTTATTCCTGCAACTACTGACTATACCTGCCACATCAGCATTGTACCTTTGCCCAGTCAACCGTGGTCAATGTCAAAATTTTGCAGTTTACTGGATTTTTCAAAATGTGATAACTTCTTCATGCGGTGTCAGTTTTTCGAACTGTTTGCGACGCTGGAATTAGGAAGACGAAATATATCCAATCGCATAGGTTCAACACATTTCTAAAAAATTTTAAATTTGAGCTATCACTTAGGTCCTTGATCTAAATCTAATCACTCCTTCCCACTCAAGATCTTTTGGACCCACAAAAGCTAATGATTATCTGCCTTGAGCTTTAATATTCTGCTGCTTTCAAGTTATATCAACTGATTTTACTTGACAAGTCTTATTGACAATCACCCTGACATGTCTTGCACTGCAATTGGCTATGTCTCTCAACCACTGCTCTCTGGTTTTTGCTGATCTGCTTCATCATTGTTGGCTGTTGTAAACTGATACACTCTTTAATGTACCACTGATCTCTCTATGTGCTTGGCAAAATTTTAGCCTTCCCACTAAGATTGAATTCCCTCTTGCAACTATGGCATACAAGCTCTGTCTTGGAAATCCACTTTCCAAAGTAAGCTCGCAAGATGAGTGAACTTGGCATCAACAAAAACACCTGCTTGTTTTGCAATGGCTGCAAAACATTTTGCATCTTGTCCTGAATGGACTACAAACTTCCTGCAACATCCTGTCACAAGAAGGCACATCAATCTTGAAATGAAAATCTCATGCAAGATTTGAAATGAAGACCACCTCTTTTTTCTCCTTCAAAGCATTGATTGTCACCTTTCTGTAACATCAAATACATGGTAATCCTATTTTCACATTAGTGTATCCATCTATCGATCAACAATTGACAAAAACCTTTGACGCAAACATAAGTCGTGCAATATGCGACATCAACAACAAGTCAGCATGAAATGTGAAAAACAATCGACACAAAGCGATATAAAAAGTGCGCGACACAATCGACACAAGTCGACAAACATTTGCAACACAATCGACACAAGTCGATATACAACATGATACATCTTGACAACACTTGTGCATGTATCTATTTACAATGAACCTATTTACAAGTTCTCTATTTACACATACAAAACTTTCATGCACATGTACACTTTCAACTCTTCATGTCAAGTACAAACAAGTATATAAACCCAAAAAAACATGTGGGTGACTATAAGAGTTGAACTAAATGATATTGTTGCAACATAACTGAGTGACATACCCATCTTTTACACCTCCATGGCGAAATTTTTGCAACAACAAATAAATACCTTCAACTTAACAACATTCATATGAAATCTTGCATCAAAATTTTCAATAGAAATACATGCATACATGACTGAAATTCGCATCTATGTACAAAAGGATGTATGTCTTACTGGGTTAAGAATTCAAACCACTTCTTACCAAGCCACTTCCATGGCAATTTTTTCTGCTGAAAATCTTCTTCTTGTGAAACATATGTTCTCACATCAATGATGGAATATTTGGTTCCAATCTCGCCAGTTTATTTATCCTCTTGCTTCATGTGCTTAGGATGATTAGTTGGATGCAATTTACAACAGTGGGCAACAACATGTCCCTTTCTCTAGCAATGTGTGCAAGCCTTTTGCACCTTCTTTGCAAGTTTCCTTTGCTTCAACTATTTCCTATATGCCTTCAATCTCTTCCAGCATCTCAAAAATTCATGGTTAAACATACTACAATAGGAAAAAAAAATCTTTCTTCCATTCAATCATGAAGAATTTCCATGCTTAACATAATCATTAAAAAATTGACTATGGGAAGAATTATACCTCAGATGCTGCTTTGCATGTCCATATTTTATACCTTCATGAGGAGATGAACTTGTAGAGGTTCTAGATTTCCTTTGAAGAACAACATCAGTGTTCATGCCTTGATAGCTGTCTGAACTCTCATGCTCACCATAAGTTGCATGTCTACTCACATCTTGTTGCAACATAGGCTTCAAACAATGGCATTCAACATGAAAACAAACTTGACATGTTTTTGGTTTATAACTTGTGACAAAATTTCTTTTTGAAGTTGTCTCAAATGCCTTTATGGCTTTGGAGTTTTTTCCATAAGATTGAACATAGCCTAGACCAAATTTCTTAGGTCTTTCCTCAACCAAAATAGGCTCAATCATGCCTTGTGCATATTTTCCTAGACCCTTGCCTTCGTAGCCCATTTTTAACATCAACCTAGACCCTATACCTCTAGGGTGATTTTCAAATGAACCTACACATCTATCTGAAGAGGAAATTGAAGACAAATTTGAGTGATTTACCTCTACTTCAAGCATGTGTTTGGTTAAGGTCTCTTGGGCTTGATGGAGTTGCATCTCCATCTCATGAATTATTTGAAGAATTCCTTCTTTCTCTTGATTCATAGCAACCAATTTATCATCAAGTATAGTGCTTTCCCTTCTATATTCATACAGAATTTGCACCATATCCTTCAGGTTGTAGAAGTCTTGCTTCATGTCTTCATCAAAGAATCTTGTGAAGGAGGAGGATTTTGAAACCTCACTTGAAGAAGTTGTCATCATTATGTAAATGAAAAAAATAACTTCAATCACAATTCAAAAGCTTAAAAACAATTTGACAAAACTTCTAAACAAAATGGTTGTAGAGTCAAGCTCTTCTTCAAGCAGCCTTTTGCAAACAATTCCTCTTGTGCTTCAAGGTTTTACTTGAGGTCCTTTGGGTAAGGAGAATGCTTTCAACCTTCTTCCTTCTTGTCCTCTTCTAGACTTAGCTAACAATATCTTTCCCTTCACCTCTATCAAACTCAAAATTGTAAGCAACAATCCATTTGCAAACAGTCAAATTCTTTGCACTGTTAAACACCTTTCAAGTCAAACAAGCAAGCTAGTGCTCTGTAAAGCAAGAAACCTAGTGCTTTGATACCAACGTAATCTAAAATGGGTGGATAACTTGAAATGCTTATGTGCAAGCACCTCCCACTCATTTAAAAAATTAAAAGATGTTGTTTATACATGACTCTGTGGAAATGAATACTTGAAACAGGTGTATGTTTTCTTAACTATTTAAGTGCTTAAAGAATTTTTTTTTTGTTGATATTAAGAATATGAAAAAACCATAAAGTGCAGAAAATAATCATCAACACATAACAACAAATTTAATAAAGGAGCTCACCCGAATATCGTGGGCTACGTCTCCTTGAGCCTTTGTCAACTGACTTGGCTCTTTGGGATTATGATGAATAATTTCTTTTACAAGTTAATAACTCAACTCCAATGGTTATTTTGACTGTATCATTGGGTTTATAATACCTTCATACCCCTGGCATGGTTGTCATCACTCTGAAGAAATAACTGGGCTTCCCTTAGAATTTATCTCTACTGTCGGTGCCTTAAACTTCCATGAGCTTCACTGTGGCACTAACCCTTCAAGAAATAATTTTTTTTCCTTGAAACCTCACCTACTATCTCCATCATATATTGGACCTCCAAAATAGACCGATCATTTGCTCAAAATGAGCACTAACTCCCCAATCTAGGCCTACATCCATTTTTTACCCTAGCCTGCCTGAAACTTCCCTGTGGCTTCTCAACCTTCAAAAGTCTCCAAATAACTATTAAAATCCCTTCAATGGATTCATAATTTCTGAAATAGTCATAATAGACTATTCATTTGCATAAATTGTCATCTGGCTGCTCCGGTTACGCCTCCAACACCTAGTGGCACCCCCTAGCTCTAGGTTCGTTGAAAAATTCTCTAAAGCATCTCAGCCTTAAGAAGTATTCAAAATATTTAGAAAATCCTCCATTGTATTCATAAGGATTATTACAACCATAAATGACTATTGGTTTGCTAAGAATGGATACTGGATGCTTTGGATAGGCCTCATTCTCCTATTGGCACCTGATGGCCCTAGTAGCCCTTGGAACTTCCCTGAAGCATCATGACCTTTAGAAGTCCTCTAATGTCTCTTCAAACCACACCATTAGCTCCAAAATTTCTGAAACATCCAAAATTTACTATTTGATTCCTGAGAAAGGCCTCTAGTTACCCTGGCTAGGCCTCATTTTGTTGCTGGCCCTCGGTGGCCCTAGTGGCCCCTACAACTTCGTTGAAGCTAAACCTCACTCAAATTTACTCTGATGGCTCTGTAACCCTCACCAATGAGTTTGGAATGTCTGAGATAGTCGAAATTGACTATTCACACTCTCAGAATGGTCGAATATAGAGTGAGTTATGACCAAAATAAATTTGGCCCAATTTCCTCCACCAAATGTGGGGAAACTGTAGTTAGTCCAACTAAATTTGACCTGAGCGCAAAAATTGGGGCATTGTGTCCAAAAATCCTGCCAAGATAATCGCAGATTAATTAAGGACTAATCTTGGTTTAACCATGTTTTATGTTAACTAAACATGATTAACAAAAATCTCGTCATAAATGAATTAGCCATCGGTTCTAGCACTTGAGCGTATGAGGAGGAGCTGGCCACGGGGCTGGCCCCTCCACAATCCACTTGTCAATTGTGTGAGGGCTTAAATATATGTTTCCATGCTAAGGTTCAAGGAACAAGGCACATAGCCCATTAGTAGGGTGCAGCCATAGTTGGGTAGAGGTTTGGGGTTCAAACCCCAACCCTGCTCCCTAACAACCTTTTAACCACCTTCTACAAACCTTTTCTAGCGCCTTTCAAGATAATTCATTGTGGACTTAGCATATGCATTTTTATTGGAATTTTGTAAGGTTTGTTTATTTTAATATAATTAAATACGTATATATATAATATATAATATGAAAAATCATATATATATATATATATATATTCCTAAATTAGCTTGCAGCTAATTGGAATATTAAAGTTTTGTTTTGTCACTTAGATAGGTGAATAAGTGGGTAGGGAGACCCATAAATATCCTTATGAAGAATAAAACCACTTCTTATGTGAAAGTGGATCATCTTTCCAGCTCAATAAAGCACCCTAAGGTGTGAACAGGGGCTAGAACATGTGGACTGGGTCAACTTTGACCAAATCAACAGTGTTGTCATGGAGGAGTGGACATTAATGGAGGGACAACTTAGTTTTAGATGGAGACACATTGCATGGAAGTAGTGTCATTAATGGATGGGGCTTAGGGTTTGGAAGCTCATATTTTATAAAAGGAAGAGGATGGAAGCCATATTCATTCATCTTGATGCTTTGATATTTTGATATATGGTTTGTTTAGACTTATAGCTTTCTTTAGTTGTTTATCTAAGATTGCATGTGTTGTTTAGCATTGGGTGTTCTTGATCGGGAATCCCACCTCTTCCATTGAGGAGCTCTTGGAGGAGTCTTTCATTATATTTCCACATTCAGGCATTTGGCGAAGCTTCATTCTCATGTACAACGCAGTTCTGTTTAGAGTTGGGTTGTGTTGCAGGGGTGTAGAAGTGAAGGATAGAGATATCCATTTTTTGAGCTAGTTTTCCATTGGAGGGATCATCCTTTCATCCAGAAACTTGTGAGGAAGTTCTCAGGGCTTCATTACATATTTTGGCACCAGGCCAAGTAGCAGTAATAAGCTACAGTGCAGTTTCCTGCAAGGACTACGTTATTTTGGAGAGCAGTTGTAGCAGTGGGTTTATTGCCCTATTTGGAGTGTTGGGGTTTCCTATGTGGGGATCAGTCCTTCATCTAGGAGATCTGTTGGAGGAGGATTAGATATCTTGTATATCAGATCAACCATCTCCCATCAGTGATTCAGTTGTAGAGATTATTCATCCCTAGGGCCAAATCTGCTATATTTTGTATAGTGTGTATTTTCTGAAACCTTTTTTTGGGTTGTCCTGGAATTCTGTTTGGAGCATGGATCTCTAACCTTAGAATTTTTGGAGCATTATATCAGCAGAAATACATTTTTATATATTTCAGCTGCTATTCTCTTTTAGACAATGCAGTTTTCTGTATTCCTGTATTTCATGTATTAACAACAATTTATATCTAAGTATATGCTTTCATGGGAGGCTTGTTTGCCCAATTTGAGTGATATTTTCCTCAAGATCTTGTACCTATTTTGTTGTTATATTCATAATGGAATGGATCTACTATCGTCTCATGCTTTTATCTATTTATATTTCTGCATATTTCCAATTTTATGCACTATATTCCTGCTCTTCCCATTTGGGAATATTACAGTGGTGTCAGAGCATAATATTGGCTCAGCCTGTGTGCTTCAACCATTATGTCATCTAAGGAGGCTTCTCATAGGAAGGAGAAGATATGTAGAAGAGATGAAGGAAAAAATTCACTATAAGGAGGGAAGGAGTTCTCAAAACTTCTTCTTCAAACTATGTAGTGCATTAGCAAAGACATCAAAGAGATGAGAATGGAGAGATGTAGAGATTATCCAAGAGGGCTTGTACATGAAGAAAGCTCCATATTTTCACATTATGGGTGTGATAATTCATCTACACCCTCATATCTACAACGTGGTACTATGCCTAGGGTCATAGCAAGAGAGATGGAGGAAGGAGATGTACCAAAGGAGGAGACTCTTGGTGACTATCTTCAAGAGTATGAATCTCAAACTCAGAGATTTAGAGATCATCTAAACTTCCAAGGGTTTTGCAAGATCAAGGAGGATAGAATACCTAGAAACCATGATAGAAGCACAAGGTGCAAGCAACATGATTTGGGTATATTCTTTCTATCTACTTTTGATGGGTCACCTAAATTTTCAGATAGGGCTTGGGTGGAGGAGCTAGACACCTATTTGCAACAACACCAAGTTTCAGAAGATGAAGCCATTAGAGTAGTAGGACTGTACCTTGAAGGTAAGGCTTATGCCTAGAGGTTTTATGAATCTTCTTCATTAAAATATGCAAATATATCTACTTATGCAAGGTTCACTAGGAGCTTAGTAAAAATATTTAATGAAAAACCTTCTGAAACTTATTTGGTTGAGCTAGCCAAGCATAAACAAACAAAACCTTTCCATGAGTTGGAAGGATCTATAAATCCAACTCCATTTCAGAAAACTGTTGAGGGGGTTAAGAACTTGCAAAATACCTTGCTAGAGGCAAGATCCCCACTTCAAAAAGAGCTCTCTTCTCAAAGGGAAGACACGGAGATCTCTTTTTCAAAAGAGGAACTAAACAAAGAACCTCTTAATGATGATGAGACAACCTCCATTCATGATGAAGGGGAAGAGAAGATAAGAGGTAACAACGTTGTCATAGCAGGAGTAGATATAGTACCTCATGAAGAAGAAGATGGAGCATTGATGCAGGAGCATTAGCTCGGAAAAATACCTTGTATTTTTATTGAACCTAGGGGTCTCATGTTTTTGAGGATTTATTAATTTCATGTAAATATTAATATTATTTTGAGTGATTAATTATATTTTTAATTAATTGTTTGTGAGAATTTGTAAATGTTTCCAAACAACTCGAAAACATGAGAGAAATTAGATGAGAGATATCTAAGAGATAATTAGGGAGCCTAAGTTAGAATTAGTTTCAAGGTTTTAGGGATAAAAATCTATCTTTTAGGGGTGTTGAGAGATTTGGGGATTTGTTGAGATATTAAAGGGATTGAACTCAAATTAGTGCATTTTTAATTTGTATAAATTGATAGGCCTCAAAGGCAAAAAAAAAGGTGAGATTAGAGTGATTGAGAGCAGGTTTGGACAGCCAAGGTTGTAAGCCTCCGGGCAATTGGAAGGGCCATGAATGTTGAATATCTGGCCAGAGACCAAGTTTGTAAGTATTTTTCATTGTTAATATGAAAAGTGTGTTTTTAAGAACTACATTGGTTGATTAGAAATTGTGTGTTTAATTTCTGTAATTGGGAGTTGAATTGAAAATGTATATACGAATTGAGAACACATCTTAAACACAAAATTGGAATAATAATGGTTGGTGCATGGATCGATTGTAATATTTGAAAATGGAAACATTGAAAGCGTAAGTCCCACATAGGAACAGAGGTTTGCAAATATTAGTCAATGATGAGATAATTAATATTGAGATTTCAAGGCCAGCACTGAAATCGACCTTCAGATATTGGATATCTGGTATAACAGTTAGAAACCCATATAATATAGTGAATTGGGTGATAGACCGAAGATTTAATTAATAGAGATTAAAACTCTGTTTTCCAGAATGTTAAAATCGATTAGTTTGATTTTGGATCTGAATGGATTGTTGAGGTGGTGAAGTCTTATGGCGTAATTACATGAAAGGCGCAGACTTTTTAAATAAAACTCAGTCCATTATGTATCGATTTTAAAGTCAAGTTAGTAAGAACGCAGCTTTCAGGATGAACACAACTTTCAGGATTGAGTGGTATGCAATCGAATAGAAATCGATTGGGAAGTTTTAAAATTGTATAAGTCTTCTTGATAAAATCCGCTTATAATGCCAGATCTAATTGTGAACCGATTCCATGTTTTAGTGTATGGGGATGGATTTTTATTAGTGTTGAAGGTTTTGTATTGAGTGAAAATTGCAGGTGGAGTGTGAATGAAACCGACCTGTTGAGTGGCAGAGGCGTTAAGTCAAAATGATGGAAATGGAAAAGCGCGTAAGGTAGATCTAACTTGGAAATATTTTATATTTGTCAGCGAAGGTAAAGTCGTGAGTGGAATTTGCGTTGTGAATCTGTGAGTTGAAATGGAGGTGCACATTGCTGATACAATTCATTAAAACTGCATTGTATAGTTGAATGCATGAAGGCGCAGTCCATAAATTGATACATTTTAGGAGATCGAACAGATTAAGGTATGGTGGTGCTTGCATGAAGTTTCATATAAAACTTCATTGATGTTGTGATGCATGAAATCGATGTGCAGTGGTATGAATTTCTAGCTTGAGCCTGTCAAAAGTTGTTGGAATGCAGCGTTAAATGCAGATTGAAATCCGACTTCAAGAAGTCGTAGTAAACCCGAGTGCAGGACGGAGAAAATTGGTGGTGGAATCTTGAAGTTTTGTGGATAATGACAAGGTATTCATATCTTGTGAACTTTGGAAAGTTATGACACGCAGTTGAAGGGGAGTGGAACTGCATTACAACTCATGGGATTGGGTTAAAATGTTAAATGAAATTAAAACTTCGTGAGCCAGTTTGATGTTTTGAGATTTAAACCAAATGTAATATGTTTAATGTCAATTGGCAAACATATGAGAATTGAGCGCATGAAATGAGAAGCATTGGGGGTTTTAAATTATAAAAGCATGGAAATTAAACAATGAAACTGATGGTTGGGTAAAGTCTTTATGAGACTTTTTATAAGGGGTTTTTAATGCTATTTGAAACCTTATGAAAGAAGATTGTTGGGTTGTGGTTTTTGAACCATATGTTTGACAAGCTTCTGCAAGTGATAGTTGTGAAATTGCCAGACATTGAAGTTTTATCTGGGCATTTGTTTGTGATGAATTTTTATATGCATGAGTATGGAGAAGATTCTGGGTTTGCAGGTTTAGCCTGCATCAAGAATTTTCTCCAAAGAGAGAAATTATTGCACCCTTGCAAGGAGTTCCAAATAATTTCACATGTGGAGATCAGGGAATAGTCCATGAGCAGCATGTGCCATCATTTACATATTGTGAGATCTTGAAGATAGAAGAAGATAAGGGGGGGGGGGGGGGGGCAACATCAAATGATTAGGAGCACACACCCCTCTCTATTTCAAAATATTGATGCACAGAAGAGGCAGGAGGATTTGCGTAGTGAGAACAAGGACAAATAAGTCCACTCACATATACAACCTACTCTAAGCGTTGATGTTTCATTACATGGAGGCATTCCACCAGGGAGAACATGTGAATGGAAGATGAAAAAAGAGTTCTCTCAACATGGTGCAGCATTGATATATTTGGCTAAGGAAGAAGCATTGGGAGGAGCTAGCACAGTGCAAAGAACCTTTGATGGGTTCAAAGGAGAGGTGAGAAATTTTCTGATATGGACATTACTATCTCCCACTTAGCTATTTGAGTTGAAAGATGATGATTCAGAAATCTATGATGACATGAGCATAGTGTCAAAGGGCCACTCCATAGCCTTGGAGTAGCAAATGATACTTCCACACATGAGGAAGATTTCTGAATATGACAAGAGGTTATTGAAACTCTTGTATGCATTGGACAAACTATGGAAGTTTTGGATGGGAAATACCTTTCAAGAGGAAGTTGACCTCCATATACTCCAATCTCTTCTTGGGCAAGATCAACTAAAAGGGAGGCAACAAAAGTGGGGTAGCAGTACTCCAACATGTGGCTTTGGCATTGGGCATGTCAAAGAGGAGAGTTATGATAAGACAAGTGATTCATTTCAGATTCCTACAACGTTGTCATTATTGGGAAGGATGGATCCATATTGGGAGTCCCAACTATTGGTGGAGTATTCCAAGAACCTCTTAACATGTAAGGTTCTTGATGGACAAGTGATAGATAGGAGGTATAGACTGGTTGATGGAGTCATCTATTTCCATGATCAGATCTACTTGACTAGAGACTCCAAGTTCAAGAAGGAGATTCTACATGCAACATATGAGGCACTCTCTTCAGGACATGTGGACTTCATTGAGACTTATCACACCATCATGGAGGGATTCTATTGGGAGGATCTCAAAGAAGATGCCACGCCAACATATCAAGAGATATGTAGCTTGTTTTATTTATGAGGAGGAAAGAAACCATCTTGCAATGTTGTTACAGTCACTTCCCCTTTTGATGAAGATATGGGAAGGTTCATCTAAGGACCTCTTCACCAACTTGTCTACAACATATGGTAAAGATTGTGTTTTGATGCTTATTTATCAACTAAAAATGTGTGTGCATTCCTTTACCATGCATTTGCAACATATTGATCCACAAGAAAGAAAACCTCTTTGTGGATTTCATGGTCCTTTTGGGACTACATTCAGTGATGAGGATGACCACCTTATAGAGAACTTTGGGCAAGATATGTTTTTCTTATATTATATTCAGCCAACACCTAATGTCCTATACTATTTCAAGCTTTTGAGAAGCTTATGGCAGCAAGCAAGTGGTTGGTTGGCCACTTATCATATCATATTTTGAGATAGCAAGAGGAAGAACAACCCTGGTCTCACTTGAGGGACTATTATCACCATCCAACATGCTATATGACACATAGTCCATTTTTATTTTGGATCCCATATGGTGATGACACTCTATTCACGATATGTGGAATGGATTGGGCAAGAACGATTCTTGGAACCAAAGAGTGGGATCATGAGAATCCAAGTGCATTTTGGCTTCTTAATGACCCTATTATTACAACCCAATATCAGCAGTTCCACATCTGTCATAAATGGAGAGAGAGACAGTGTGAGTTGAAAAAATTTATCTCTCATTTTCGGCCATGCAACCCCTATACATTGCAGAAGCAGGGGATTGGTGAGTTTTTCTATGAGTTACCAAGGATGGCTCACTTTGTTTGGATTATAGGATGGAGATTGGAGTCTCTCATTGGGGTTGAGGCACCCAACATTTATCATCTCTCATGCCTTAAGGAGGAAAATGGACAACATATAACTCTTTCCATATATCTCCCACTTTTTCATGATAAGAGCTATTTTGTTTATCCACAAAAGGAAAATTTGTATTCATGGGAGTGGACATATCCATTGGAGATTTTGTAGTATCCTTGCAGTTGCTTGAGGACAAGCAACATTTTGTAGCTAATTGGAATATTAAAGTTTTGTTTTGTCACTTAGATAGGTGAATAAGTGGGTAGGGAGACCCATAAATATCTTTATGAAGAATAAAACCACTGCTCATATGAAATTTCATCTTTCCAGCTCAATAAAGCACCGTAAGGTGTGAACAGGGGCTAGAACATGTGGACTGGGTCAACTTTGACCAAATCAATAGCGTTGTCATGGGGGAGTGGACATTAATGGAGGGACAACGCAGTTTTAGATGGAGACACATTGCATGGAAGTAGTTTCATTAATGGATGGGGCTTAGGGTTTGGAATCTCATATATTATAAAAGGAAGAGGATGGCAGCCATATTCATTAATCTTGATGCTTTGATATTTTGATATATGGTTTGTTTAGACTTGTAGCTTTCTTCATATGTTTAGCTAAGATTGCATGTGTTTTTTAGCACTAGGTGTTCCTAATCGGGAATCCCACCTCTTCCATTAAGGAGCTCTTGGAGAAGTCATGCACTATACTTCCACATTCAGGCATTTTCCAAACTTTAGTCTCATGTACAACGCAGTTCTATTTAGAGTTGGGTTGTGTTGCAATGGTGTAGGAGTGGAGGAGAGAGGTCTCCATTTTCTGAGCTATTTTTCCATAGGAGGGATCATCCTTTCATCCAGAAACTGTTGAGGAAGTTCTCAGGGCTTCATTACATATTTTGGCACCAGGCCAAGTAGTAGTCATCAGCTACAGTGTAGTTTCCTGCAAGGACTGTGTTATTTTGGAGAGCAGCTGCAACAGTGGGTTTATTCCCCTATTTGGAGTGTTTGGGTTTCCTATGTGGGGATCAACCCTTCATCTAGGATATTTTTTGGAGGAGGATCAGCCATCTTGTATATCAGATCAACCATCTCCCATCAGTGATTCAATTGCAAATATTATTCATCCCTAGGGCTAAATCTGCTATATTTTGTATAGTGTGTATTTCCGGAAACCTTTTATGGGTTGTCCTGGAATTCTGTTTTGGAGCATGAATCTCTAGCCTTAGCATTTTTGGAGCGTTATATCAGCAGCAATATATTTTATATATTTAAGCTGCTATTCTCTCTTAGACAACGCAGTTTTCTGTATTCTTGTATTTCATGTATTAATAGCAGTTTAGATCTAAGTGTATGTTCTCATGGGAGGCTTGTTTGCCCAACTTGAGTGATCTTTTCCTCAATATATTGTACCTATTTTGCTGTTATATTCATAATGGAATGGATCTACTATTCTCTCATGCTTTGATCTATTTATATTTTTGCATATTTCCAGTTTTATGCACTCTACTCCTGCTCTTCCCATTTGGGAATATTACAATATATATATATATATATATATATATATATATTAAAAATAAAAAAAATTCCACCATTTAATAAAAATTGCAAATTGCACCCAAAACTGAAAAATTGACCTTAGAAGGTCATTGGGCATTTTCACCTTCTCACAAAAATATTTTCGAATCTGAAGATTCCACTTGGCGCAATGTCATTGAGTATTTTTGGAGGTTATTCCTACAAATGCTAACTAAACCTACCACATCAGCAATGTATCTTTTCCCAATCAACCCTCGTTAATGCCAAAATTTGCAGTTTACTGAATTTTTCAAAATACGATAACTTCTTCATACGGTGTTGGTTTTTCAAACCGTTCATGGTGCCAGACTTAGGAAGACGAGATCTATCCGGTCACTTATGTTTGACACACTTCCAAATACTTTGAAATTTGAGGTATCACTTAGGTCCTTGATCCAAATTTGATCACAACACCACATCGGTGAACACCCCCACAGGATCACCACATTCCACTCCTCCCACAACCCCTAGGGGGAAGAGGAGCGCTACCCATTCGGGACGCCAAGTGAACTCATGGCCGGGTACGTTGCAGAAAAACCCTATACCTAACCAAAACACTATGTCTTCAATGTGTGCAATGGCTCTCAACTCGCAGTCAAAATTTTTAGCTTCGTTAAACCTATTGGATCTAACCAAGTTAACAAATGACCTTATTGCACACAACCCAATATGGCCACCCATGCCCATGAAGCTGCCTTCAGACATTCCAAATTTTGAAGGGAAGCAAGCAGAAGACCCTAGAAATCATATTATGACTTTTCACCTATGGTGTTTGTCGAACAGTATCATTGACGATACTATTCAACTGGGATTATTTCAGCGCACCCTAACCGGACCAGTGGTGAAATTGTATGTGGAGAAACCATCAGTTACACATGTAACTTTTAGCGTGCTCACTACTGCGTTCCTTACCTATTTTTAGTTACCCATCCACCATGATTCTGGGATGGAATTACTGACCCACATTAGGCAGACACCCACTGTCCATATCTCGGACCATCTCCAAGAATGGCGGCGACGTAGTAGTTTGTGCAAAGCCAAAATAGATGATCGAGTTTTGTTAGACCTGTTCCTAAAAAATCTCACCGTGGAGATTTCAAAGGATGTGGTGACACAAAATACCATATCCGAAGAGGATGCGATTACAATATCCTACCTAACGCCCCGCGCCTGTAAACTTACAAAGAATTGCTATGTGCGTCAAACTCCACAGATGGTTTGATCGGGTCATTGACCCAAAATCACCTAAGAAGCACCATTCAGTACCCTAGTTACGCATATGATTCTAACCAGAAAATCCCACAACCCGGCTACCAGAGTCATCATGCACCTTCGCAAAAAATGACCTATAGGGCATCATTGTACCATCATCAACAAGGAGTTCTATATCCTCTGGCTAAGAGGACCCAGTATGCATCTAGACATGCTGACGAAAGAGCTCCCCCCCAATAGCCATTCATAAACCAGGGACATGGACCACAATATACCCAGTCCCTAGCACAAAACCCACCCATGCAAAATAACGCACAGGTGAACTTTGTGCAACCTTCCCAAGCTCAATCACAACAACCATATAATCAGGAGAATACCAACTATACTCCTAATGTTGCAAAGAAAAAAGGAAAAAAAAAGCCAAAGGGAAATCCTGGACAGGGGGGAAAAAATCAACAACACCCTCTGTGATCTCAAACTAGAGGCAACTCCAACCGAAATCAAAACCAAGAGCCTAACAACTCCTAAGGGCATAACAAGAGGTCAAATCTTCGGACCAACCACTCTTTTTCAATCTGTCGTGAGTACGGCCATTACACTCACCACTGTCCCAATCTCCCTGAGATGAAGAAGCTTCAAGGTATCCGTGGACAAGGGAGATCCTCATAGCAGACAGTCGTCATGCAAGAGCCTTTCCCCCATCAAGGGAAATTTAGCACCCAACAACAGAAAACAACTCTTGAAGATTCTGGAAAAAACAACCATGAAATCTACATGACCGACAAAGAAATGTTTTTCAGACACGAAACCGAAATTACTATACCCCACTAGACACCAACTCATTAGGGGCTAGTACAAGTGCACCAACAACACCTTTGACCATATCAAAGATATCTATGGAAACTTTGCTAAATATGGCTAAGGGACCAACTAGGCGGGCATGAAACCATTCCAAAGCAGCCCATAACTATAACATTGTGGATGATTTAGCCCAATCTCCCACCACCATGTCTGCTTTGGAGGTATTACAATCATGCCCAAAGCAAAGGAAAGCCTTACTATCCCCATTAGGCGCCATCGACCCCGTCAATTTGTGCTTAATGGCTTTCTATTTAGATAAATCCACCCCTAGAATTCCTTTGATGGTCACCTTCCAGATACCGATGTCAGTGCAAAACATCACCATTCACCGATGTATCATTGACGAGGGTGCATCCACATGCATCATGTCCAAGAACGTCTCACAGAAGTTAGGTTCTTCCGAGCTAAATCCATAAGACATCACTCTCAAAGCATACAATGAGCGACCTTCTACTCCCGTCCATCTATACCAAAATGTCTTGGTCTGCTTAGCCGACAAGACGGTCCTTATATACATTGAAGTCTTGGATGCTCAACTATATTACAATATACTCCTTGACCGAAGTTATATGGCTATTAGACTCGTGTATTTCATAGTATCACCAAGTAACTAATTATTGATTATATTTTTCATACTAAAAATAATATACCATGGCTATCATTTATTTTCAGAAAAAGAAAGGGAGATCCTAATTGTCAAGAGCTTCAAAGGAATAAATCTTCCTTTTCCAGTTCAGTGGAAAGGGGAAAGTGTTGCTGACAAGGTGTGATGGTGAGAAAACTCTGTATTGCCCTCATTCATTCCATCTAGCATATTCTTACATTTCATTTTCCCAAATTTTGAACTCCAACGCTCTAAATCCAATTTGAACCCCAAGACCCACATACATAACCATTCGAACTTATCCCTTCATAAATCCACTTATGCTTAAATCCGAAGTCCTAATGCTATAGCTCCGCCCCCCACATTAGGTCATTTTGATATATATTTCGTAGGGTATATATATGTTATAAACCACACATTACCACCGCATATCTTTATCATATCACCTTCCACCGGTGTACATCGCACTTCGCAGGTTTTATTACTTACTACATTTTCCCAACTCTAAACTTCGTGATGTGTGATAAACCTTAAAATATGTGATGTGTGACAAGACTTAAATATTGCAATGTGAAACAAACATTAAGTCTGGTGATTTGTGATGCAGGTCAGGTCCCACCTTCCCTTCCATGTCACCTCCCTATCAGTGCACTTTGCACTTCGCACAGTTTAACTATTACCTCCCCATGCTCATATCAAAACCTTAAGATCTGTGATTTGTGATACGGGTCGGGTCCCACCTTTCCCTTGCACTTCACACTTCGCAAGTTTTAGAGTTTACCCCCCTCGCACTCATAGAAAAACCTTAAGATATGTGATTGGCGATGCAGGTGGTCCCACCTTCCCTGCCACGTCACCTCCCTCTCCCCGCACTTCGCACTGTGCAAGTTTTAGAGTTTACCTCCGCCATCTCCTATTAAATTTTTTGATCTGCGGGTGGTCCCACCTTTCTGGCCACCTCCCACTCGTCGCACTTTGTGCCTTGCTAGTTTTAGCGATCACCTCCCTGCTATTTATAACAAAACTTGCGCTCTGTGATGTTGCGGGTCAACCCCCACTTGTGTGCCAAGTCATTCCGCCTCTAACCACCCTCCACCTTTCCACCTCCTCTGCTCCTCTTCCCCACATTCGACGACCCTTCTCTAGTTTTGGCTCCCCCGCAAAATTCGAACTTTATCATGGCGGGGGGGGGGGGGGGTCCAAAATGGGTGGTATCTGATACTTCCCACTCCTCCATGTGTCTTTTCCTCATCATTTTCACCCCCCTATCTATTACCGCTTACCACCTAAGACCCCCTCCAAAAAGTTGTTTTCGATGTCCTCCAAACCACTGCCCTGTCGGTTGACCATTACAATTGCTACTACGCCATGTCCATCGTCATCCCTTCACGTTTGGTCTTATGGGTTTGTGTGCTATTTTTCGACATGACAGGAGGCGTCGGGTATGGCGTCAAGGAGAAAAAAGGCAGAGCGAGGCTGAATTTCACAAGAAAACAGATAGAAAATGTCAAGTTGCGAATTTGTGTCGAGCTAAATGTGATGTAGCAACAGAAACCGAAGGGGCAACAAACACATCAGCACAACTATTGATCTAAGCCCCTCATCAATTTAATAATCCAATAACGGTTATTTGAATATGAAGAGCCAAGACGTTAGATCCTTCCTCACTTATTTGGCATCGGAAAAAGCCAGATTTTGATCATAATGGACAGTTGCCTCCACCTTCTCGGTTAGAATTATCTTATCACCATTTTCAAGGTTCCACATGCCAAAGTGTTACTCCATCATAGTCTCCTCAGGATCCTGAAAGGAAATTTCTTCCTCTCTGTAATCAATAGAAGATTGCTAAAGATATTGTTATGGTCGAACTTGTCTTATCACCGCCTAGATGGTTCCACTTGGAAAAGGTTTAGTTTGATTTTAATTAAGAACTATCATTGTAACAAACAGAGGAACCAACTTAAGTTTTCTAAAAATACTGCATACATTAGTAGTATGAAGGAGGCTTGGATAGGGAGGCTCGGAAGGGGAAAACCATTGTAATAGACTCATTTGGTTGTAAAAAATCTCTTGTTTATGAATGAAGGATTATGTTGTTTTCCAGATTCTTGTGTTATGATCTGTGGTGAAGTGCTTCTCCCATGTAATTTGTGATTCTTATGTTTTGCATAATGTTTTCTTTTCTTTACTGTGGATAGAAATTTTTTTGTAGGATTTACCATGGGGTACCCTGCTCAGTCTTGAAATAGTATATTATGTTTCCTCTGAGACCGAAATGTAGAATTCAGAGGCAATCTTCTCTGCATTCCTGTTGAACCTTAATCTCCTCCTCCTTCCCATTTCATAAGATGTTAAGATCCATTGACGTGGCTAGCTTTCTTGGTTGCACCTGACCTCATTTGTTCATCCATTTGAATCTGTTTGCACCTGTTTGACTCCATAGCCCAATGCCCCCCTTCTGTTGCCTCAACCAAATCTTCAAACAAACCCCTATGCACTAATATCTAGCCTAAAATTCCCCTATAAATAAAGATATATCTAACAGAGAGAGCCCTCTCTGATTCCAATAAGGCTAGGTCCTAGATTCCAAAGTGGTTTGATGTTTCCCTCCATGGTTCTGTCTTCAGCCTTCAGAATTATGAAGTGACAACATAATGACGACTCCACTGGGGAATGGAATTTATCTTCCTTAGAACCTACATCAAAGTTTAGATCTGATTACTGATGGTGGATAGTGACTAGACACAAGAAGGATGCATTATTCACCTGGTGACTCCATGATTCAAAGAACCCGACTTTTGAGCATCCATGGCGACTCCACAACATGCTGAACATATTTTATATTGAACAAGATGACAAGGTTTGTGGAAGACCTTCTATCTCGTGAAGTTTTAAATGCCTTTTGGAATCAGTTATTGGAATTTCAGCTTGATGAAGATTTTCTAGCAATTGTCTTTCTCATTTTTAAGTCAAGAAAATTTTGTCCTGAAGCTAAATTTTTTTTTTCTGGAGATAGCTGTTA
The DNA here is from genome assembly GCA_034641835.2 of Pinus albicaulis. Taxonomy (NCBI): domain Eukaryota; kingdom Viridiplantae; phylum Streptophyta; class Pinopsida; order Pinales; family Pinaceae; genus Pinus; species Pinus albicaulis. The sequence continues at coordinate 164,284,271 of CM076576.1, forward strand.
AACGATATGAAACTGGTATTGAAATTTTGAATTCTCAAATTCAGTCAATTAATTTCCGAGATCCTAAATAATTCTTGGAAAATATTCCTTCCCCTAATAAAGAGGAAATTGTACTACCTCTTGACTTACATATTGAGGATTATTGTGCTTTCAAGTGCCAAATTGAAGATGAGGTTTCAAGGTTTAATACTGAGGATACAATTGATCAACTATTCATTGAAGGCCTAGAAGAAAATATTTTACATCATGCTTTTATTGATCCTATAGCAGAGTATATGGAGGTTCTTTTTAGCTCAAGTTTTCAAACATGTATTCTCTATAAGGATCAAATACATCAACAGTTGCTATTACATATTATAACTTTGGTTAAGAGGACACATAATCAAGTTATACTATTGATTCTCCTGACAAGTAGTCAAGTTATCCATATGTTTCTACTGCTACTTGACTGGTTGTACTGGCATTATTGTATTATTTAGAATAACAACAATTCCAGTAGAGTAGGGTAGGTAGGTGTGCAAATAAGTTTAGTCCTCTAAGCTTTTTTCCAGCTTTAGTTCCAGAATGTTGTTTTGTTTTTAGTTCAAGTATATTCCAGACTTTAGTTTGCAAAGAGTGTTGATTTTGAACTGAGCCTTCTCAACCACAGAGGTTTTGGTGGTAGATTAAGTTGCAGGTTTGGGATCATCCCAATGGATCATGCCACTATTCTACGGTGTTCTTTACACCTCTTAAAGGAGCTGCCATCCCCAGATGGAGCCAATGTTAGACTCATGTATTTAACGGTATCACCAGGTGACTGATTATTTCTTAGATTTTTCATACTGAAAATAATATTCCATGGCTATCATTTATTTTCATAAAAATAAAGGGAAATCCTATCTGTCAAGAGCTTCAAAGAATAAATCTGCCTTTTTTAGTTCAATGGAAATGGGAAAGTGTTGTTGATAAGTTGTGATGGTGAGAAAACTCTGTACTGCCCTCATTCATTCCATCTACCATCTTCTTACCTTTCATTTTCCCAAATTATGAACTCCAACTCTCTGAATCCCATTTGAACCCCAAGACCCACATACATAACCTTTCGGACTTATCCCTTCATATACCCACTTATGTTTAAATCTGACGACTTAACACTATAACTTCACCTCCCACATTAGGTTGTTTTAATATATATGTCGTATGGTATATATATGTTAGAAGCCACACCTTGCCACCACAAATATTTATCACATCACCTTTTGTCGGTGCACATCGCACTTCGCAGGTCTTATCACTTACTGCATTTTCCCAAATCTAAACTTTGCGATGTGCAATAAACCTTAAAATATGCGATGCACGACAAGCCTTAAATATTGCGATGTGCAATAAACGTTAAATCTGTCAATTTTCAATGCAGGTCGGGTCCCACCTTCCCTGCCACATGACCTCCCTATCAGTGCACTTCACACTTTGCACAATTTAACTATTACCTCCCCGCACTCGTAGAGAAACCTTAAGATCTACGATTTGCGATGCGGGTCGGGTCCCACCTTTCCCCCGCACTTTTCACTTCGCAAGTTTTAGATTTTACCCCCCCCCCCCCCCCCCCATGCTCATAGCAAAGCCTTAAGATCTACGATTTACGATGCAGACGGTCCCACCTTCCTTGCCACATCACCTCCCTTTCTCTGCATTTTGCACTTCGCATGTTTTAGATTTGACCTCCGCCACCTCGTGTTAAAGTTTTCGATCTGTGGGCGGTCCCACCATCTCGGCCACGTCACCTCCTGCTTGTCATACTTCACGCCTCACTAGTTTTAACGATCACCTCCCCATTGTTTATAACAAAAGTTACACTCTGCGATGTTGCAGGTAGGCCCCCACCTGTGTGCCATGTCATTCCGCCTCTAACCACCCTCCACCTTTCCTCCTCCACTACTCCTCTTCCCCACATCCAACGACCCTTATCTAGTTTCAACTCCCCCGCAGCATTCAAAATTTATCATGGGGGGGGGGGGTCTGAAATAAGTGGTATCCGATACTTCCCACTCCTCCATGTGTCTTCCCCTCGTCATTTTGCACCCCCCCCTCTATTATCGCTTACCACTTGATACCCCCTCCAAAATTTTTTTTCCACTATCCTCTAAACCTCTACTGAATTCATTTGACCATTACCACTACTATTGTGCCACGTCCACTACCATCCCTTCACGTCTGGGCTTATTGATTTGTGCATTATTTTTCCACATGGCAGGAGGACTCGGGTAGGACCCGGCAAGGAGAAAAAAGGCAGAGTGAGGTTGAACGTCACAAGGAAATAGATAGCAAAGGTCAAGTCGGGCGTTTGTGCAGAACTAATAGTGATGTAACAACAAAAATTGAAGGGGCAGTGAACACATCAGCATAGCTATTGATCTAAGCCCCTCATCGACTTAATAATCCAAAAATGGTTTTTTTGAATATGAAGAGCCAAGGTGTCAGAGCCTTCCTCGCCTCTTTGGCATTGGACAAAGCCAGATTATGATCATAATGAACAGTTTCCTCCACCTTCTTGGATTGAAGTATCTTATCACCGTTTGCGAGGTTCCACATGTCAAAGTGTTACTCCATCATAGTCTCCTCAGGATCCTGAAAGGAAATTTCATCCTCACTTTGTAATCAATAATAGATTGCTAAAGATATTGTTGTGGTCAAACTTGTCTTATCACCACCTGCATGGTTCCACTTATCAAAGTTTTAGTTTGATTGTAATTAATAACTATCATTGTAACAAATAGAGGAATCAATTTAAGTTTTCTATAAATATTGCATACATTATCAGTATGAAGGAGGCTCGGATAGGGAGGCCCAGAAGGAGAAAACCATTGTAATAGACTCATTTGGTTGTAAGCACTCTCTTGTGGATGAATGAAGGATTATGTTGTTTTCTAGATTCTTGTGTTATGATCTGTGGTGAAGTGCTTCTCCCATGTGATTTGTGATTCTTCTATTTTACATATTGTTTTATTTTCTTTACTGCAGATAGAAAATTTTGTGTAGGATTTACCATGGGGTACCCTGCTCAGTCTTGAAGCAATACATTATGTTTTCCTCTGAGACCGAAATGTAGAATTCAGAGACGGTATGCTCGGCATTCTCGTTGAACCTTAATCTCCTCCTCCTTTCCATTCCATAATCTATTAATATCCATTGACATGGTTAGCTTTCCTAGTTGCACTTGACCTCATTTGTTCATCCATTTGAATCTGTTTTCACCTATTTGACTCCATAGCCCAATGCCCCCCTTCTGCTACCTCAACCAAATCTTCAAACAAAACCCTATGCACTAATATCTAGCCTAAAATTCCCCTATAAACAAAGCTATATATAATAGAGAGAGCCCTCTCTAAGCTTAGGAAGGCTAGGTCCTGGATTCAAAAGTGGTTTGATGTTTCCCTCTGTGGTTCTGTCTTCATCCTTTAGAATTAATGAGTGACAACAAATGCCATTTCAGCCATAGCCTCCTCTGTATTCTGAACTATGATGTTCCCCCATGAGGATCGCATCATTACTGTCGACCAATTGACATATAGTGACAAGCGACCCCTAAAAAATAATGATGTCGTTCTACCCTATGTATAAAAATATGCCAAGACGCTTACACGGTACCAAGAATATAACCCCGACTATTTCAAACTGCTGTCCATCCTTGTGTCATTCCAAGGAGATCCCCCTATTATACCAGAGTCATCATTTGATGTCATATAGGCTCCAGTATGCATGATGTCCTCATCAAGAACTGAAGCTAGCTAAGAAACAAAGAAGAGCAGTAATGACACTGAGTCCTTGGCCACGAAAGCCTCTCTAGCCTATGCCGCCTTCCAAACTCCTTTCCTCTTTCCCCTAGCTGGTTTTGTGTCGCAGCAGTTCATGGCCACGGTGGTCCTACCAAACTTATCATTCACAATCCCAATATGGTACCTAGTCGCAACTACCACAATGGGAGTCGCACACATCAGCTCTACGAGGTTAATCTCCCTCAATCCTGACCAAAACCCAATTGTTCAGGAGACTATCGCAAACATCCCTGTGAAGGAAATTCCAGTCGAAAAACTAATGGTTACGACCAAAAAAACCAATTAAAATGGGGAAAATGTAGAGAATCCCGACATACAATAGTAATTACAACCTTGTTCCATATGCGACATAGTAGGACACCCTACCCACATCTGCCGAGAAATGGACTAGCTAAAACCGCTCCTTAGCTCTGTGGTAAATATCATGGCAACAAGTTCCTGTAAAAATGAACCAGCTACCAAAAATCAAGGCAAAGAATTGTGTAGCAATCATGCATGCTCTATCTACAGCCATTATGGGCACTATACCCATCATTGCCCTGAAATTTCACGATAAAGGGATGCCTTACACACCATAAAGCAATCCTATCAGGAGGATCCCTCCATCTAGTCAGCTGGAGATGAACCTCGCATCATTCTATACCTTTAGGAGGAATGACAGTCACCTGAAAGACTCTCAGCTATTCCCCCTCCCCCTATCGAGCGATGTGCACTCTGTGACGAACGCTATCATATCATCACCGAGTGCTTAACCCTATAAAATTTTCAGCGATGGTATCAAATCCATGTAGTATACCGCACTGACTGAGCCACTCATTATTCATGTCAAATATGAGGAGGCAATCACAATTACGCCACTGTCACTATGTCCCTATATTTCGTGCAGTGCTAGCTAGTATGCGCTTAGCCATAGTTAGCCTCTCCTGAGAATACGGCTCTGACACTGAATCCATGAACATCTCGACGATCCAAGAGGATGTGATGAGTAGATCCATCCTCTTCCTGTTAGCTAAAAAGCGGCCAGTCGGGGAACCCTTAGTCACCCCTAACCACCCTCTGTAGAGAGGACCAACATGTGCGTTATGTAACACATGCAACCATGTGGTTTCCACTTTCCCTAACTTAGAAGTGCTGTGTCGTTGTACCTATTCACGTCACCAAACGAACAAGATGGGAACCCCATTTCTAGGATTTTTTTCCTAGCGTGTCATGGAGATCACCATGAGCAGCGTTGTACCTATATCCCACGAGTTTGCCCTCTAATCGACATGATAAATCTATTAGAGAAGAAACATCAGGGTCTTATCAATCCAAAACCTAACAACCACGATGGAAGACAGAACGCACACATGCAATCTACTCCATACCAATTTCAGCATAATGGGAAAGTTAGGAAGGCGCAAAAACCAAGCATGACCCAGGTTCAACCTAGGATAACATCCAAAATATGTGACAAAATTAGCAACCAGGTCAATCAGTGCAAATAACTGAAGCACCTCGCAAAAAATTTCTGCATAGTCTCTTCCCTCCCACAAAGACATCTCTCTAACCAAGAGAAAATCACTCACAAATATTTCCGGATTTTCTCATACTTTCATCATACAATAAAATGTGATCATCTCCCAAATATTAGAGTGGAAAGAGTGGCATTAAGTATACACTCCCCAAGAGAGCTAGACATACCCAAGCCAAAAATTCGAAAATGGCAGCAAAGGGCCCTCTCCTCTACGTCTGATCCCTTATGAGCGTCCACTTCTGGGATGAAGAGTAGTGTTGATTCCCAGACAATCTACTCAGTTGGCACAGTAGTATCGTGCACCATTTTCACTGGCCATAACCACGAACCAGAGACGTGCCTGCTAATGGAAACATTCAGGCACCTCTATACCAGGCATAGCTTCCATTTGCCGGAAAGTGCTTAGCCCAACGAGGAACCAGGGCTTGCACTTACGCAAGCTCCCATAATGGAAATTCCTCCCCCACCAAACGTCGATGACACAATACACCATATACAACTCATATCATCATGTATCAAAACCATCACCCGAGATGTGTGCTCATCTGTAATAGGTGTCGATTCAACTGCAACTACGAGAGTAGTTGTAACAATTACAGTGAAAACCCAATCCATATGCACTCTGTCAACTACATCTGGTTCCACCACATCGACGATGGAATCCTTTCTATGTGTGTCAACCAGCTCTGTCCGAACTGAACCTTTTCTACACGGCCTTGTGCAGAGTCAATCCCCCCAGGATCCCTATTTCATTCTGGTGAGGACATCCTTGAAGCCATAACGGAGCCGGATTATCCATGGGATGCAATGCATCACCTCTTGATCTTTCTCCCAAGAAAATCGTTCACTCCTGACAAGACAGGGGAACAAGAAAATTATGTGATTTAATCAAAATATTTCCTCCCATCAAGAAAAGTTGATAGGTTCAAGAACCCCATCTCGGCGCCCAATGAATTCGAGGAAGGAAACATGTCAAACATTTCACCTACCATCAAAGTGAACATATCTCAAAATCCTGGAAAGGTCAAAGAAATCTCACTGGGGGCAACATGTTTTCCAGAAAATATAACATCTTATACCCAATTGCTACAGGAGTATAGAGATATCTTCACGTGGGACTATTAAGAGATGTCTTGGCTTAGTCCCACTATCATAGAGAACCCTATTGACACTTGGCCTGAGGTACCACCAATACGCCAGAAACAACGTCAAATTCGCCCATCGAAGTTAGAAGCAATAAAATGATAAATCAACAAGCTTCATAAAGGCAGTTTTATCTACCCCATTTCTCACACATCTTGGGTTTCCAACAATTTTTCCGTCATGAAAAAATAGGGCACCATATGTGTTTGCACCTATTTTCGCAATTTGAAAAAAGCATGTCCCAATGAAAATTACCCTACCCCATTCATTAACTAATTCATCGATGCTTGTGCAGGTCATGAGGCCATCTCCTTCATGGATGGATTCTCTAGGTACAATCAAATTCAAATCCACCACATTAATCGGTACAAAACCATGTTCACTACCCCCTGGGGCACATTCGCATACAAGGTGATCCCATTTGGCCTAAAAAATGCGGGAGACGCCTTCTAGAAGGCCATGAATTACATATTTCATGACTTGACACACCTTATCCTCACCTACTTGGACAATCTTACCGTTCGATCCAAGAAGCACTCAGACCATCTCAAGGATCTGCGACTGGTACCAATGATGTCGACAATAAAACCTATGCTTGAACCCCCTCAAGTGCATCTTTTGCATCACAGCAAGAAGACTTTTAGGTTTATCATTTCCCAGCAAAGAATTTGAGTGGAACCCCTCAAGGTCCAAGCCATCAAAGAGGTACCTCCACCTCGAACCCTCAGGAAACTATAAAGCCTGCAAGGAAAGGCCAATTTTCTGAGACATTTCGTGCCAGATTACACCACTTGCGCCCAAGCGTTCCTGCGCCTCCTTCGCCAGGACATCCCATTCAAATGGTATGACCATGCCCAACAATCGTTTAACGTGTTCAAAGACACATTGTCTTCAACACCGCTTATCAGTCCCTCAGACTACAACAAATACTATATATTGTATCCATCAGCATCCTAGACCACTTTGGCCGGATTATTGATCCAGGAGGGCCTAGATGGGAAGAAACACGTAATATGCTATGTGATAAAAACTTTATCAGGCCTGACATTAAGGTATGAACCTGAATAAAATACTTCCTTAGTGCTAATTCATGCAGTCTAAAAACTTCACCACTACATCATCTTAAAAACCACAACAGTCTTCGTAGATATTAATCCCATCAAGTATCTTCTCACGCGCCGCCTAATGAACCAAAAATACGCCCATTGGATAGTCATTCTACATGAATATGACTTACAGTTTTGCTCCCCCAAGAGCAAAAAGGCGTTAATATTAGCAAAGTTCATTACGGACCTCCCAAGTCATACGAAAGGATCACCAGTAAATGACTCACAACCATATGAAAATCTATTCTTCGTAGCAGCTGACGATGCTTGGTATAGAGATATCCTCCTCTTCTTATGAACCCAAAAGTTCAGACCCCACATCACTCGAGATGACCATCGGTGCGTTCACCATTAGGCACCCCGATACCTCCTTATGGTAGATGTATTATACCAAAAGGGCATCCACACCATCTTATGTCGATGCCTTACCCACGACCAAGTGGAACAAGCCCTTAATAACTCCCACGATGGATATTGCGGTGGCCACCTCTCCAGAATGGCCAGTGCCCAAAAATTCCTAAGAGCAAGATATTTCTGGTGCAATTTATTTCGCGACTGCATTTCAGCAGTCAAGAGGTGCGAGCGATGTGCGCTTCACTCATCCCTTTTGTAAATGGGGGATCGACTTCATGACTTGAAACCATGCATCATCGGGAAATCACAAATACATCATTGTGGTTGTCGATTATTTCACCAAGTGGGCAGAGGCTATGCCCACATACGACAACACTGTAGAAACTACTGCACAATTTATATTTAACCATGCTATTTCCCGATATGACGTTCCCAAGGAGTTAGTATCCGACCATGGGAGAAAATTTGAAAACTAATTTTTCCAGGAGCTATCTCACCATCTCAGATTCACACATGAATTCGCATCACCATACTACCCCCAATCCAATGGACAGGTAGAAGCTGCGAACAAAGTCCTTAAAACTATGTTACATCGTATGGTGAATAACCACAAAACTAACTGCAGCACATGCTTTTCTCTACCCTGTGGGCATACCGCATGGTTGTGAAATAATCCACTAGTCTCACACCTTTTCACTTGGTATATGGAGTCGAAGCTGATATTCCCACAGAATTTGAGATCACAAATTTACATGCCGCCATCGAAATCCTCGATGACAACTAGCCTCTAGAACAACATTGAGTACAACTAGAGTTTGTCGATGAAAGCCGACGATAGTCACTACAACACAACAAGGCCCACAAGAAACAGGTAAAATCATCGTTCGATCGCCTCGTTCATTTACTAAGGGAGAGTTAGTACTCCACTATGATGTCACAAAAGAAGCCCTAGGGCCAGGAAAGTTCGAAACTCTATGGAAATGACCCTACATCATAAAACATTGTCTCCTCAAGGGGGCATACATCTTGACAAAGTCGGATAGAACATGCCTCAGCAACCCCGTCAAAAACCTTTACCTCAATAAATATTACCCATAAGGGCCAAAAAGGCCCACCCCTAGAGTCAAATTACAAAAAACAAACACTTTAAATCTTTGACCAAAATACTTGTCACAAAATACGCTCTAGTGTCACAATGGATTCTCAACCTGACCATTACCTTGGATTCACTAGTGGAGGATCACGATGGTCTCAAAGTTTAGTAGCAGCCACCTGGGTCATCTATCACCCTGACCGATCACCATTTCTCACCAATAGTGTATGCATCAGCTAAGCGAAAAACAATCAGACAGAATATGACACTGTCATTGGACTTATGTGCGACACCCTCAATCAAGGCATACACCATTTTCATATCTACCTTGATTCCCAGTTAGTGGTGTCACAGTTAAACCAAGAATTTGAGGTATGAGGTTCACATTTGTTTGGAAAATATTTACATGCAAAAATATTAAGCTATCAATTTGATCACATTACATTCACACATGTACCAAGAAATAAAAACAAAATAGTTGATCGCATAGCTAACAATATTCTGAACTGGAATGAATCTCGGATAAACCATCATACATAAAAAATAAAAAAAATAAAAAATATAGATATCCATTAGTACAGCAGATAATCCATAAACAAACATCAAATAGGGGACACACCATATAGAGCCGCAAAAAATATCTCTCTTGTATATACCAAAAAACATGTGTCTAAGTACAAAAATATCGTGTCTCTGACCCGTAAGTCAGCCCAAAGATACACATATACAAGTCAACAAAAATAAGGGAAGCATCATCATAATGGGTGCTTTCCCTATGTACAATAAAGACTCTAGGGCGGTGCTTCCCCAGGTGGGGCACCTGGACCCACAACCACTCCCGGTAAAAGTACTGAAGCCACTGTCAAAATAAAGATCACCACCCAGTGCAAAGTCGGTCAATAGCCCCTCTCATGGGCCATCAATGTCTCTAACCATGCATCATCAAGGTCATCCACAAAGCCTCGAGTAGGCATCCCCTAGGTCAAGCGGTCCACTCGACCGCATGCATCCTCCAAAACTCGAGCCCTGACCTCTAGAGCAGCCATCTACTCTGCCATCTCTGTGACACGAGCCTCTGTCGCCTCGGCATGATCACTCACAACAGCACTCTCGGTAGCAGTCGAGCTACTAATCTCCCCCAAAGGACTAGCCTCCCCACTAGGTGCTCCACCCAGATGTTGTATCGAAGCTCCTCCTTGTCCCTCGCCTAAGCGAGGAACACCTCGAGGCCTCCTAATCGGCTCATGTCCCACCAACCGAGCCACGGGACACTCAACCGCTGAAGATACACTCTCCCAAGGGGAAGCATATAAGGAAGCACCTCACCCTGAGGCAGCACCCCAGTCACAAAATAGATATCCATCTCGGGATAGATAGTCAGGTCGCACCCCTGCAGCACCATGACCTTGCATCGCACGTTCCAACATCGGATCAGGTAACGCAAAAGACGATTCTGTGATTGTAAGAGGTTCTTCTCCATGAATTTGAGAAGACCCCACCGTGCCAACTGCTAGCGTGCATTGGCATCAACTACCAATGCAAACTAGAGGTCAGGTCAATCCCTCTCCCTCCACAACATCCTGTCATCAAACAGGCACACATTAGTGACACTAAAAAGCACCAAAGATTGACAAAATTTCCAAAAGAAATATCAAAAAAAGTTTTTTTTTGTTTTGTCTCTCCACGCGCCTGTTCCTCTGATAGGCGTGAGAGATGCACATATGTTTTTCCCACATATGTGGAAAAGGCACGCTCAAATCTAGTGCATGCACGATAATTTGCGCAAAACCCTCGGTTTTCCACGAAAATTTCGTGCCTATGGCTTGATCGCCTGCGCGGTCAAGGCAGAAACTAAATTGGAATCTGTACAAGCCTATTATGTACGGACCATGACACTGACTTACTGAAAATTAAAATGCATGACGTTACGAGGCCTACATGGCTCAAGAATTGCGAGTCTGAGGTACTTAAGTTGACCGCAATGGCAAGAACAGCTTCACAAAAGCCTCTAAACTCTCAAAACCTAAAACACTCAAATGTCGCAAATGAATTGAAATGAGCCATATTGGCCTATATATCACCCTTTTCATAATTTTTGGAGGATCATAACGATAGTTTAGAAGACCTAATTGTAGGACCGAAAGCAACACAGTGATCAACAATTCATAACACCCATAGGAGGTGCCACACATTCACACCTCTGCAAATTTAATTTATTAGTGCCGACAGGTATGCCCTCTCTCATATTATTTTCATTTAATGCATGTCTTTCAATAATATTTGAATGAAGAAGATGTTTTCACTTGGGGTATTTTTTTGCAGGTATTGTGCAAACCATCCATCGCTCCATCCACAGAAAAAACCAGAGCAGGTATCATTCTACCTTTAGCATGATAAAGTCCTAGAAAAACTCTAGATATCCTAACATCATTTCTCCATAAGAAATTAACCATAGGTTCCATGCACCTGACCATGTTTATCATTTCCCCATCCTGCACACGATAAACATCCTTGTTGGTCGGTAGAGCCTCCCCTCCATGGCACCCATCACTCAAAGTAGACCATATATTAGAAAAATCATGATTCCATGGCCATACCACTTTATTATGGGAAGCACTTCATGCCCATTCACACACCATGCATCAAGTCAAGTTTTACCATATGAAAATAAAACCCCTTTCCTGGACTACCAGGTTTTTCAAGCAGATTGAAAGCGCACCACCGCGCCTCGCATTTGGCCTACAAAACCTCCATCAGCATAGCCCATCTGCAATACTTTCCATCCGCTTCATCACCCCACACAATAGACCAACCAATGGGGCCCCCACCCTTAGCAAAAACACCCTCCTCACATCATCAGTGAGCGATCACTTTCATGTTTCGGGGCACTCGTCTCTGTGTTTTGCACAATCCAAATCCAAATGTTTCATTATTTTAGTAAGTGTACAAAGACTGCAAACGGTGAACAACGTCGCCCACTCATCCATCCATTTTTTCGCCCATGGTAGCAGTCCCAGGTCACCCTCAGTCAGAGTATCACATCCTTCACACATAAGCCACCATGACATTGATAACCAACATATATCCACCTTGGAAGTCCTACCGACTCCAGGGATTTCCCCATCAAAAATTGTTATGACTGCTGCTAAGCGAATTTTTATACTCTGACCTTTGGCCACAAAATCCCCATCATCAGTTTTCAGTCACCCCTCACCATCATGCATATGTTAAACCTATCATATCCAATATCTCGATCCCCAACATTAGTGACTCTCTCGTTCGGTTGAGGCTTCCTTTTTGTTGACTTCAACTCCTATTTTCCAAAAGGGAAGCAATACCTTGGATTACCCCTCACCACAAAAGGGACATCCTCAAGTGGCACTGTGGGAAACATTATTTCCCATAGATGTCATTAATCCCCCTGACATTTGACTATGACACAATCTTTCATGTCATGATGGTATCATACCTTACAACCATTGCACTTTGATCAAATTCTTCGAAGACTCGTGCCATTATAAGCATCTCTTTCAGCAATGCTTACACAGGAAGGTCCCAGTCACACACCCATGTGTACAATGATCATTTATATGCCATATAAGGCTTACACATGTGGGTACCACATTCCACCTATTGTCAAAGAAAAAAATGCCCCTAAGGGCGTCAACAATTGTCATCATCAACCAGCATATCACTACCATACTAGTGACACAGATAGAATCTGTATCTGTCAAATAGAATTGTTTAGCTAGCCAAAGCATCATGAGCATGGGACATGCCCGCCTCATAATTTTTATTTATTTATTGTATCATACCATTTCTTGCAGGGTTCCCACAGGACATGGTCACTCTTCAACCTGGTGTAAGGCGTTTCCAACTCCTTGCTACACACAGGTCTCTCTCTCTCTCCACAAAGTACACAGAAAAGAAACTATAATGTATTTTGGCTATACAGTTCTTCCTATACCTCACACATTAAGGGGAAACTATTATCACTGGAAAATCGAACAAGAAAATATGACATTATTAAATGTCAGGAAAAAGGATTTATAGGGCTAAGGCACATTAGAGAATCAGAAATTTTTTAAAACTCTCTAAGGTCCAGAAGAAAAATCAAATTGCGCACTCAATAATCTAGTATGATGCACCTTCGTGCTAATTTTTCTTTGATATGCACACCCCTGCGTGACTTTCCCTCAGAAAGCCGCACAGACCTGAGAGTGGTGGAAGTCACTTTCTAGGACCACAAGGCACACTCTAGCAAATTGATCCCACACTTAAGGCCACCCAAGGACAGCTTCTTAAGCCTCCTTGGGACCACAAGGGAGCACACAATGGAATCAACCCCCTCTCTTGGGTCACCATCCACCAATTTACCAAGAGACGGAAGGAGAGTTTGAATTCATTTATAAAAGGCCACCAAGAGATGAAAAAAGAGAGAGCACATTGTTATGCTGGCCAAAATTGCTTTGAATCAATCCAGCAGTGTGTGATATGGAGTAGAAGTAGAGCGGGGATTCAGTTGTTGGAAATCCAAAAACTCTAATCCCGTGGATTAGAGTGAGGGACCTTGCACTAAGGTAGATAGGAGGTAAAAACGTCCTTGCATCGAGTCTTAGAACTCCATAGTTCTAAGGTCCCCTTGGCAAGTGTGTAAACATTCTATCTTTTATTCCTAATAGCACATAATAAGAGGGGACATTGATGCCACCATTATTATTATTGTGTTGTTTGACTCTATATGAGCTTTCGTGTTATTTTTTTAGTTTAGTCTTGTTTTCTCTCTACATATGGATACTATATCATTATCTAGTGTGTTTTATTTTATGGCATGTTCACTAACCTGCTAACTCTTTTGTTTATCTGCTTGTGACTGGAAGCTTAAGAGGCAGTGACCACTCCTCTTAAGCAAGTTTGGATTGGTACACTTGTGCACCAAATCCACCAACACACCGATCATGTTGGTACAGAAGAAGGACAGAGCCTAGACGCTTTTTATTGACTATCGGGCGTTGGATAAGATCACTTTCTGAAATAATTATCCAATCCCATGGGTAGATAACCTTCTAGAATCAAGGGGGCCAAATATTTTAGCAAGATTGACTTGAATATTTATTTATGATGCATCTCTATGTTTATGTATTCGATTGTGTTTTTTCATAAGTCTGGATCAGTGGTATTATATCGGTATTCTCTTTCTATTTTCTTCTTTGCATGTCCCCAACGAGGTCAGAGTAAAAGGATTTAGTGCTCGAACTGGTTAAACCTTTGCAAGACCAGCCTCACAAACCCCAATGGCATCCGATAGCGGAAGAAAATAAAGACAAGGGAGCAGGAGGTCCTTTCAAAATATTGCTCAAAGAAGCCCTCAAGCAACAAAGCAATGCTATGATGGAAAAATTCACCCATATCCTTCGACAGATGCCCACACGAGATGTATTTTCATTCAAAAACCACTCTGGAGGTGCCATTCCCTTCAAGGTACAAGTCAACTTTGATATTCCCATATTTGAAGGCCAGATAGATGCATACGTGATAGATATATGGTTAAATATGTTGGAAGGATAGTTTTTGGTTCATGAATTTTCTAATTGGGAAAATATTACTTTTTCACTCCTCAAAGTCGACCCCCATCTCAAGGACTAGTGGGAAACCTACTTTGAACAGAAGGATGAGTGATAAAATTCACTATTTTCAGCCGCACCCACTTGGAATTATTTTCGACATGCCATTAATGAACAATATTACCCTGTGGGGAGCTATGACTACAAGTACTTACAATGTACTACATTGTGGCAGCAAAGGGATCAATATGTGCATGAGTTGATGAATCTTGTCCATATCCTTCTCACAATGGTGGGTATTAAATATTCAAAGAAACATCTATTGCTCAAGTATTGCTGTTGCTTGCAAAAATAAATTCAGGAGGAAATGGAGTTCCTAGACATATCCTCGCTTGGTGCAGTATACCACTATACTTCCAATATTGAGTAGAAATTAAATAAAAATAAGTGATACTTTGGATCTGCAAACACAAAGAATAGCAAAGGTGACATCAATCCACAAAGGAAAGGGAAAAGTCAGACTGCAACCCCCCAGGACAACTCCTCGAAGCCACAAGCCAAGAATAATGGGAATGAAAAGAATGACACCGACAAGCGGTGAAAGTTCCATAAAACTACCACTCACAACATGAGTGAATGTCATGCAAAGCAGACACTAGTGATCTAGATTAAATAATTAGAGATAGATGCATGCTATCATTCTGAGCCATAACCAAACAAGTGATCCAACAAGGGAAAGTAGATCATTGAAGTATAACCCACTATGACGATATCCACCACCAAGCTCAAAAAGGCAAAACCTGAGAATCCAGAGGAGGGCAAGCATCTCTTCCACTCGCAGATGTGGGTAAAGGGTTCGTCAGTGCAGTTCATCGTTGAAAATGGGAGCTAGAAGAACCTTATCTAATCCAAGATCATTAATAGATTGAAGTTGTTGATAACACCACACCCATAATCGTATACCATTGGGTGGCTCCACCAAGGGCGAGATATTTGTGTCAGGCAACAGTGTCACTTTCCTTATAGCATCAAGCCCTTTGTAGGCGAGGTATTATGTGACGTTTCCCCTCCTGAAATCTATTATGTTTTATTATTCCATCCATACCTATGGAAAGATCATGTTTTATATGAATCCATACCTCATGATGTTATTTGTGGATAATGTAGGAGGCATATTAAACATATTTTTCTCTTCTCTCTCTTTGTACTTTTTTCCTCTCCCCATATTTTTCTTTTGGGAATTACTACCACTATCCAACTTCGAATCTGCCTCTGACCATCAGATCAAATGTGAGTAGCTTGTCTTTTTCAAGGGTGCCTCTATCCTATTTTTTTCATGCTTCGGAAAAACAATCTGGTCCTCTTATTACTTTGGGTCATAAGTTGTACATGATACCAAAGGTAGCATCGCCTACCACCTTTTCTTTGATCTTTGTTAAAAAATTTAGTAAGATCATTTCCCAGACCCTGAAATTTGTCTTCCTTATGATCCACCCCTAGAACAAGAGGAAGAATGTGGCCACATCCACAACCTCTAGATAGGGCTCCTCCGCACAATATTAATAGATGGATAAGGTCGTGGAGGAGTATAGGGACATCTTCATCTCACCCACAGAGGTACCCCTACACTGTCAGTTCAACTAGCACTCCATCGATATGACTTTGGGCACATCGCTACTTAATGGACCGATCTACCAAGGATTTATTCTTGAGAATGATGAAATCAAGAGGCAAATTCAAGAGCTATTGCAGAAAGGGCGCATCAGGACAAGCTCCTCACCCTATGGGATCCCGATCATGTTGGTACATAAGAAGGATAGAACCTAGAGGCTTTATATTGACTATCAGGCACTGAATAAGATCACTGTCTAGAATAGTTATCCAATCACATGAATAGATAACATTTTGGACTAGCTCAAGGGGACCAAATATTTCAACAATATTACTTGAAGTCTGGTTACACCAAGTACCAATCGAACACTTCGATGTGTGGAAGACTGCCTTCAAATCAAAGGAGGGATTTTTTGAATGGTTGTTCATGCATTTCAGGTTGACGAATGCCCCCTACAACCTTCATGAGGCTGATGGATGACATATTACAACCCTTAACCAACTCGTTTATGGTAGTATCTTTAGCCATAGTTTGGAAGAGAACCTACACCATATTTGATAGGTCCTCCAAACCCCACGACAACACAAATTGTGTGCCACCTTAGAGAAATGCACTTGTGGTATGACCTAGGTTCAATATATAGGGTAAATCATTTATTAGTGAGGTGTGCATATGGACCCATCCATGATACAAGTTATTTGGGGTTGGCCAGCCCTAACCAATCTAACAGAGCTCCAAAAATTTCTAGATATTTTTGATTTGTACCACATGTTCACGTTGGTATTCTCTCATATTACTTGGCCTTTGAGTCAAGTCATCAAGTGCAGAGCGAAAGAAAAGTTCTTTTGGATCGAATCCCAACAGAAGGAATTTTTTGAGTTTAAGCATCGCCTCTTATCTACACCAGTACTCACATTATTATGCCTGCAAAAACCATTTGAGATTCAGACATATGCCTAGTGGCATATCACAATGATAAACTTTCAGATACAATCCAAAATTATCCCACCTATGACAAAGAGATGTATTTCATTGTGCAGGCCTGCTGAAAATGGAACCATTCCATTCTGTGGAAGGAAACGTTCATCCACACAAACCACTGAACCCTATAGCTCATATAGACACAAGGAATGATTTAAAATGATCGCCATCATAAATGGTCCACATATTCGCAACAATTACATTTTAACATTAATTAAAAGAAGGGCATGACCAATAATGTTTCATATTGCCTCAACCGACTTCCGATTATGGCCCTTCCCGCTATGCTCGAATCTTGTGGACATGAGACTTTGAAATGGCCACATCTTTACAAGAGTGATCCAGAATTCAACACCACACACCATATGCTCCTAGAAGGTAAGCAAGTTCTAGACTTTCACCTCTAGGATGCATTATTATGCCACCTGGGACACCAATGTGTTCCTTCAAGCAAGCATGCCAAGATGATTTGGGAGGCGCACTACAGTCGTGTTGCTGGAAATCTTGGGGTAGAAAACATAGTGGAAATGTTGCAGAAGTATTTTTATTGGTTGAACCTTCAACAAGATGTTGGGAAGTACATTAGATCATGCACTTCCTGTGCCATTTCCAAACCTACAATTAGTAAGAAAGGCTTGTATACTCCTTTGCCTACTCCTAGCACATCCATGGGAATCCATCTCCATGGATTACATGTCAAGTCTTCATTCTACCAAGCATGGAAATGAATGTGTTTTCGTGGTCATCGGCATATTCTCTAAGATGGTCATTCGAATGGTCTAAAAGAAGAGTATCACATTAGAAGCCACTACTAAACCCTTATTTGAATGAGTATGGGTACTCTTTGGGATCCCACAGTCCATTATCTTAGATCGGGACAGTAGGTTCCTAATTGCATTATATTCAATCCTTTGGTCATTTTTTGATACAAAGCTCACTAAGTCCATGAATTTTCACCCCCAAACTAATGGTTCGAGGTTATCAACAGGATGATCGTGCACATCCTACACATGTACAACTGGAAGCATGGGATGAAAGCCTCCCCTATGCCAAACATAGCTACAACAGAGCTCTCCACAACTCAACTGGACTCATCCCCTTTCAGGTGGGACTGGGATTTTGGCCAATATGTCCCATTAATGTTTCCATACCACTTGCAACTACTCAGGTGGATTTGGCTCATGTATGGTCTATAGAAAACATAGATAACAACTTTTTTGAGCGTATTCAACACATCTTCCAACGGGCCCATGATATATTGGATAAAGAAAATTCCAAGTATAAACAATGTCATGATGAACATCATGTGCCATACAAGTTCCACATGGGCAACAAATTTTGGTTACATTCGCAGAAGGAGAGCCTCGCTAGGGCCCATCAAAAGCTTGCTCCTCTCCGATATGGGCCTTACACCATCACCGATATGGGCCTTGCACCATCACCAAAGTTGTATGGGATAATTCTTTCGAGTTCATCATTCCATCGTTCCTTGGTCTGCACCCACTAATCAATGTGGACCAGCTGCGGAAATACCTTCCTCCATTACTAGACACATCAGACATTGTTGAGTAGTTGACACCAACAGAGCTCAACCCAAGCTGCATATAACATGCCACAAATGGTAGCATCATGAACACACATATCAATAACACTTGCCAACAGAGGATCTAGCTATATCTAGTTGTCAAAGTAGGCCAACTCCACCAGGGCAAGTGGCTCACTAGGGAAGAGGTTCAACATACATTTCCTCACTTCATGGAGGCTCTGCACACTATGGAGACCATTGCTTCCTAATGGGGGAGTATTGATTCAAGTGTTGGTGGGCACCTACCTATTCCACCTGGACCTCCAGTCAGTTTCATCAATTACCTTGATTATAACAAAATTTACTATTTTTAGAAGTTTTTTGGGTCGTGAACTTTCGGAGTTGTTTCGACCCCCTAAACAAACTTTTTTTGAGTTTCACAGTAGGCCCATAGCCATAGGCAAGGGCCTATCGCAAATATTGTATTACTTGAAGAGACCTTTCTAACGAGGTATTGTAGTGAAAAATGGATATCATATGACCAAGTTACGACCCCGGGAAGTTGATTTTCCAACTAACCCCAACGGGGCCCACAAACTCTTTGTGTTCCATCTCCTAAGGTTAGTTTTTTGGTTGTTTAAGATTTCCTTTTTTTGTTCAATAATAAAAAGGCCCTTGAGCCTCATTTTAACACAATTCAGAGGCATGTAGCCGACACATCTCTTCTCAGAGATAAGCTACCATTGCCTGAGCTAGCTTATTTCCATTTTGTATGTAAGCGTTTTTTAGTTCTTTGATATTAATTAAATGAAGATTTATTTGTGTTGCATCTCTCTGTTTATGTTTAAATCTATATTTTTTTGTGTTCCTGCATAAGTCTGGATCAAATTTCTTTGATAGACCATCCGCTTCCATGTTAAGTTCATGTAAAATATGAAAGAAACAAATTTACTAAAAAGAATTTCTGAAGAGCCACGATGTCTTACAATAAGGTCTCCATGCCAATTATGTTAACTCTACCCCTCTATTTTTCCTAATTTATGACAAAGTAACGCGATGATGGACAACTTCACCCATATCCTTTGGCAAATGCCCACAAGTGAAGCATATTCATCCAAAAACCACTCTGGAGGTGCCATTCCCATCAAGGTACAAGCCAACTTTAATATTCCCACATTTGAAGGCTAGATAGATGTAGACATCATAGATACATGGTTAAATATGTTGGAAGGATATTTTTGGTTCATGATTTTTCTAATTAGGAAAATATTAATTTTTCACTCCTCAAAGTCACCCCCCATGTTAAGGACTGGTGGGAAAGCTACTGTGAACAGAGGTATGAGAGAGAACCCTCACTATTTTCAGTCGCACCCACTTGGAATTCCTTCCGAGATGCCATCAAGGAACAATATTACCCTATGGGGAGCGATGAGGAAAACTACATATAATGGACTATGCTGCGGAAGAAAGGCGATGAAGATGTGCATGATTTGAAGAATCTTTTCCATACCCAACACACAATGTTTTGTATAAAATAGTCAAAGAAACATCTACTACTCAAGTACCGCAATTACTTGCAAAAATACATTTAGGAGGAAATGGAGTTCCTAGACATCTCCTCGCTTGGTGCAACATGGAATTATTCTTCCAAGATTGAGCATAAATTCAAGCAGAAGAATCGATTCTTTGGATATATGAATGCAAAGCAGAGCAAAGGGGCCATCAATCCAAAAATAAAATGGAAAGGTCACACCGAAACCCCCCAGTAAAACTCCTCGAAGCCGCAATCCAAGAATAATGAGAAGGAAAAGAAAGACGCCGACAAGTGGTGCAAGTTCCATAAAAATCCCACTCATAACACGAGTGAATGTCATTCAAAATAGACACTACTCGTCGAGATGAAAGACTCAGATATAAATGCATGTTCTGATTCTAAGCTAGAACTAAACAAGGGAACCGACAATGAAAAGAAGATCATTGACGCAGAACCCACTATGACGGTATCCACCACCAAGCTCAAAAAGGTGTAACCTGATGATCCAAAGGAGGTGGAGCACGTCTTCCACTCGTAGATGTGGGTAAAGGGTTCACCGGTGTAGTTCATCATTGATAGTGGGATCTAGAAGAACCTGATCTAATCCAAGGTCATTAAGAGATTGAAGTTGTCGATAACGCGACACCCATAGTCGTATACCATCAGGTGGCTCCACCAAGGGCGAGATATTTGTGTCAAACAAAAGTATCACTTTCCTTATAACATCAAGCCCTTTGCAGACGAGGTATTGTGTGATGTTTCCCCTCCTAAAGTCTATGATTTTTTATTAGTTCATCCATTGTAAGTCATCCCTAATTTTCATACCTCAAGATGACTAAGCATTGTTTCCAGATTTCTAGAGACAAAGTTCATGAGCATTGTGAGTTCTAGAAATATCATAGCCTTCATTACCCTTAGGATAATTTTTTACTATTTTTCCATCATCCTATCTAGCCATCACTAGCCCACCACTCCTAGAAGACCCATCCTGGGTTGAAGCCATATTATTTTACCCCAACTGTCACTCATTTTTCACCTTGTCTTGCCTTTTGGCCCAAATCGTCTGTTTTTCTTCTCTACAAGATTCCCTACTACTGATCAAACCTACTAATCCAATAATCTTGATGACTCTTCCATAATATTCCCAGACACTGATTGTCTCTACAAACCCTCTAGATAATCAAAATGCTAGATCCTAGGTCTTCAAAACACACTAAGCTTATCACAGGTCCTATCTTATACTTGGTAATCCCTAAAGTCTAAATGCCTATCCAAAATCCAAATCCAAAGGTCCCCATTAGGTCACCAAAGGTTTCACTAAGCTATAGGATGGATTTGGTGCCCAAAAAGTTATGTCTTCCTGCATAAAGAGGATTGCACTCAAAAGGGCCCCCTTGGCTTAGAGTACAAACATTGCAAGGGACAACTACCCTTGTTCACATTTTTTTAGCGAAGATGACCACCAGCAACAAGAGGAGGCAAAGTAATAGGGCATAATCATCACCAAGAGGCAGACCCAAACAAGAGAAAAAAAACAAGCATGTAGGTAAAAGAGTATCAGAGTTTGTTTTGGTGGATTAACAAAACATTGATGAAAAGCACGGAGCCATCTCAGAGATTTCAAGAAGAAAAGCCTCCTCCTTAAGGTTTTTTCCAAAATAGCACTTCTTCACCTTCACTAGGAGAAGAAAGACAAAGGGTATCAGGTTAAAGAAGACCATTTTTTGCCAAAGGATAGAAAAACAAAGTTTTTTAAGGTAAAAAGTCAGGTTATGAGTTATTGTCAAAGAAAGGGAAAAATGTGACCTCGATTTCTGCATCTCAACGATAGGCTCCCAAAAAAGGGCCTCCATGCCAAAAAATATTGCTCCCAAAAATATTGGCAAAGGTAGGAATAAACATGTTTTCCGAGAAATATTTAAAAAGGGTGTTCACAACAAAATTACACATTGAAAGATAGGAGACCCCAACTTTACAAAAGTGGGTTTGGGATTTTTAAATTTATTTTTCAAATCAAGTATAAAGGCCAAGCTGATCATTCGCCATGCATAATTTTCCCTTTATTGAGGAGAAGAAGCCGTTGAGAGGAAAATTTTTGGGTTTTCAGGAAAACTGTAAAAATTTGGCAGGTGCTACGTGTTGAGCACTGCACTACACCCCTAGACTCTGGCGCTACGCATAGAGGCGAGGCAGGCAGTGTAATATTACACTGCACTACGTGCTCATGGGGTGGCGCTGTGCGCCTGGGTTGGCGCTGCACGTAGGCAGAGGAACGACCACCGGAGCCTATCTTTACACTTGGTGCTACGCCCTGACGGCCTGACTGGCTCGGTGCTATGCCCTTGGCAGCACTTTAGAAAATTGTGCCAAAGGTTTTCAAATTGGTTTTTGCCTCCACAAAACCTCTGCAAGTTGAAACAAGGTTAGTCAACCTTTCTTCCCTTTTCCCAAATATTGATTATAAAAGAGGTCATCCATGATTAGAGATTAACCAAAACCCTAGATTATGCAAAAACAAATTGTCATTGTCTTTGAACTAGGGTTATAAGAAGGATTGGTTTTCATACAAAGAGAAGACTGAGTTGTATAAACCTAACCTCTACCACCAAGTCCAAGATTTGAAATTTTTCCTCACACTAGCTTCCATCTTTGCAAAATTTTGACCTACACCACTTATTTTGCTTCAGATACCCTAAAAAAAACTCAAGGTTCCTTCTGCTTTTTGGACCAGCCATCATGTCAGAGAGTGATAGTCACACTAGTGGTGATGAGAGTCATACTCCCACCAATTCAAAACATCATGGGGGAAGAGCTAAAAGGTTTGAGCCCTTAGACACCACTCCAATCACTTCCTCTCCTATGATCCTTTCATGCTTCCAGGATGTAGGATGCTACCATTTTTATGAGAAGGTCAAGCAAGTTGAATACCATCCAGACTTAACAAGGTTGTTTGCTTGTAGCCTACAAAACCACCAAGTTAATCTAGTAGGGGTCCAGTTTGAGCTTTCATCTGAAATCATTTCCAAAGCAACCGGTATACCAGATGTTGGTGAGCTTTGGTTCAAACAAAGGAAATTGGATTTGAGTTACTGTGGGCCTTATTTGAAACCCACCTATTAGCAAAATTGCACGGCTATTTTTCCTTTTTCTTATCTGCTAGAGAGGTATGCAACATTAATGAGGCAGATTATCAGTTTCTTCACATGTGAGGGAAGGTATTCCCAGCTATATTCATATCATATCAGATTTTTGATGCATTTCACCAAAGTCAAAATGATGAACCTACCTTATTACCTTTTCCAGCGTATTGATAAAATGGCCTCTATTTTCAAGAGGAAAAGCTATGACCACCAAATGCCTAGCCTCTTTCATCACTCCCTGATCAAGATGATTGTCCTATACCAGCTAGAGAAACAAGGTATATCTTGGGAGACCTTCATCTCACATGATGTGTTTTCAGACCCCCGGGCCTTCATCTAGCAAAGCTTGCCTTCCACTTCACAACCATCTACCTCCACACAGTCATCATCTCCCCACGTGCCTTCTCCACAAATAATTCCACCTATTACTTCCTCCCCTGATTTACCAAGTGAAGGGGTTGACAGTAGCCATAGTGAAGGGAAAATAGGGGGCAACAGTGAGGAAGAAGATGAGACAGATAATGATGATGAAGGAGAGGACAATGAAGAAGAAGTTGATGAAGAGGAAGATGACAAAGATGATGAAGAGGAAAGTGGCCAAGAAGAAAGCAGCAATGGCCAAGGGCAGCAAGATGATCAAGAGGACAGTGAAGAAGAAAATGAAGAAGAGGAAAGTGACCAAGAAGAAAGTAGCAATGGCCAAGGGAAGCAAGATGATGAAGAAGAAAACAAAGATAAAACCAGTGATGATAGTCACAAAGATAAAAACAGTGAACATGATGATGAAGAGGAAGATGACAATAATGAAGAGGAGGAAAATAGTGAAGAAGAATAATAGCCAAATGAGGAAGGCAGCTATCTAAGTGCCCAAAACAGTCCAAGAAAGAGTCATGACAGTGATGACATCTATCATGACTATCTTGACAAAGATCAGTCCATAGAAGACATAGAAAAATTAGAGCATAGTGAAGGACAAATTGATGCCAACATTGCCTTTGAGACTCCCATGATTTCCCCTCTCTCATGCACTTATCATAAAGGAAAAAGGAGTGTGTTTGTTGCCTCTAAAAGTGTAATGTTCCAATTTTTAGCCTCAAGCTAAAATGGAGCATTATAGTTGCACATTTTATTTTTAATTAATAAAATGGGCAAGGAGACACGTTAGCCCCTTTTAGATGAAGAAATAACACTCCTAATGTGAAAGGGGAGTGAATAAAGCAGCTGAAATAAAAACCAAGGGTGTGAATGGAACCCAGCCCACTTGATTAGTCACCATTGACTAAAGTCAACAGCGCTACCCAAGGAGGAAGAGGCTTCCTAGAGAAGCTGCGCAGTTTTGGAGGGAAGCTATTCAGGTGAGGGTGGAAACCCTAAATGGCAGGGACCATGATGGAGAGGAGTTATCTCACTTTATATGGAGGAGATGGCAGCCCATTTTCATTGTGTTATGGTTTAGATCTTCAGACTTGGGTCTGCAAGGCTTGCATCCTCGGGCTTCTTAGCAAGGTGATGGTGCCCTCGGGCACTAGGGTGTTCCTGGTCGGGAATCCCTTCCTCTTCCTCAAGGAAGGATGAGGATTGAGCTACATTTCCTCATCCGGCATTGGCCACAGCTTCATTCATCTCCTACAGCATTATTTCTGTAGCAGAGAGGACGTTGTGTAGCTGGGTGAAGCAAGAGAGAAACTCATGGAGTCTCTCTTGTCTAGTTTTCTTCAGTGGAGTAGTGATCTATTCATTGGAGGAGTTGCAAGGAGGATTCCCGAGCTTTATTTCAGATCATTGGCATGAGGCCACACTTCTATCATCTCCCATTGCGCAGTCCATGAGAGAATCTGTGTTATTTTTGAGGAGGTAGTGAGAGAGGGGTTTCTAGAGCTTCAAGGAGGATGTTTTTGAGACAAAGGGATCAACCCTTTGTATTGGAGACATTATCAGAGGAGGGAAATCAGATTTCAGATCAGCCATAGCCTCATTCTTGTTTGGAATCTGTTGTAGTGACAACACAGTTGTCACATTTTGGTTTCATCCGGCATTTCTAGCAATCTTCATAGATTGGCTAGAAATCATGTATTCCAGCCCATTTCTCTTTTATTGGGCTTATTTCTTGTATTCCTTCAGCCATGTATGTATTTCATTCATATTTAGCAGCTATTCCTTCATGTACATAGCGCAGTTGCAGCTACTCCGACATTTGTGGAGTTGCAGCTACTCTTGTATTTCACTGCTTATTCATTGGAGGTTTGCTCTTAAAGTTTGAGTGCCTTGTCCCTCATGATATTTCTTGTATATTTCTGCTGATATAATCATATAATGATGGCTGCATACATTTCCCTCTTATGGTATGTTCAGAATTGCAGAGTTCAGTATTTATGTTCTTATGCTGCTGTAAGCTCTCTCATTGAGCATTGTTTTAGAGACCTAGATTGGGGAGATTTGAATAACCCATCCAGAGTTATTTATTTGAGCTCATTTTATGCAAGGGAGTTGTATTAGAGTTTTTTCTAGGGCATCCTAGCACTGGTTTTCCTTATTTATGCAGCAGCTTCCTTATACAGCGTCCTCAAGGACCTTGTAGCAGAAATTCCCGAGGTGGAATATTGCATATCCATAGGCAGAGTCTGAGAAGGGCAAACTAGCCTCAGGATTTATCCCTTCTTTGGAAGGAGTCATATCCTATAAATTCCCCATCAGTCAATCTCTGAAATGGACTTGTGATAGCTCACTGAAGAAGGAATTAGAATATCTTAAAGATATTCCCGATCGAGCAGCAAGTTCCAGATATGGAACATTACAGTGGTGTCAGAGCATGATCTTGGCTCAGCCTGTGCCCAAGATCTATTGCCATCATCAAGAGGAGCTTCTCTCTCCAAGGAGAGGAGATTTACAGAAGAAACAAGGAAGAGGAATGAAGGAAGAGGAGGTTTCCCTTCTTCTTTTCAAGACCATTAAGCACACCATTGAAGATCTGCTGAAAGGGGGAAATTTTGGAGAAATTTTTTGAAAGGGGTTTGTGATTGATCAAGCCCTAGCTATTCTCATGAAGAGTGTGAGCATTCAGCCTCACATGTAGATCTACAACGCAGTACATTTCCCACAGCTACTGCAAGAAGGATGGATGAAAGGAGATGAGGCCTTTGGAGGAGCAGCGCTGCAAACTCAAAGGTATGATTCATGATGATTGGTTTCAGATTTATATTTCATGTTCTCATGAAAATGAGGAATCTTATGTGGAAGTCACAAGGAGTTTTGCAAAGGGAGTTGATGAAACCCAATGTTAAGCTGGGTGTGACAAAACTTCAAACACTTTGCATGCATGGATGGGAACCATGAAACAATGATCATTCCATATTTCTAGAGGGGGAATAAATTAGGAGAATGGCTTGCTAGAGGCAAGACCCCCCATTATATGAAGGGCACTCTTCCATTTGTGAGGGTGTGGAGACATTTATTTCAAAGGAATAACAAGGCTCAAGGCCTCTCATTCAAGAGAAAACACACTCACATGTTGGTAGAGAGGAGGTGCATAGAAGAATCTACAACGCTGCACCATTGGAAGAAGAAGAAGATTAGGAGGATCAGCATGAAGGGATGATGAACATTCACCCCTATCTATTTTCAGAGATTTTCTTCACATGGGAGAAGGACTACACTGCGCAGTAGAGAGAGAGGGCCTTCCATTCCTCTCATGTATTCAATCCACTTCCTATCTTGATGTCTCACTTTTGGAGGCTTTCCATTTGGGAGGCCACATGGTCTACAGATGATGAGAGGCATCATGTTTTTGGGTTCACCACTCATTGGATTCTGGAGGGGTGGAGACACTGGAGGGATCCAACACAGCATAGAGGGTTTGGGGTAAACTCAAGGAGGAGAGATACACTCTCTCATTTTCAGTATCACCCCTCTTCATCAGCTTTACTGCGCTGATAGAGTTTACTGCATGGATGGAGGGTAGCATCTTCATGATGTGGGATGACTTCTCCATGGATTTAGTGGGAGAGAGATTACTTCCTTGGGGAAGGAATCTTTCATGCTTTGGAGTAGATGGAAGCCACTCATGCTTACATTGCCCAGGCTCGGAGATTCTTTGGAGGTGATAGTCTCTCATGGGAGGCTTATTTTCAGAGATCATCATTTCTTTTGAGCATAAGCAGCTGCATGATGGCATGGAAGCAACATTGGAGGATGACTTTGGCATGAGGGGATGTCAAGGTAGCACGTAGCAGCGTGATGGGAGCACTCTATTGCAAATTACCAACGTTGTCTATATGGAGGATTGATTCATGTTGGAGGACTCAAATTTTGGTTGAGAGGTCCCAAGATCTTGGTGCATGCATGATTCTTGGATGGCCTTGATGGAGATGGAAGATACTTAGTGGATGATATGAGCATCTATCATCATGGCAGACTCTTCTTGGCTAGAGTTTCTAGTCTCAGGGAGAAACTTTTGCATGTAGCACATGCGGACTTCCTAGCTATGCCCTTGGATGCATACTTTTCCTTGGTAGGGGAGTTCAATTGGAGGGCATTCAACATGATATACATCAGCATATGGATAAATGCAGAGCCCGGATGTTTTTTGGAGAGGTTGGCACAACCATTCCCTTACTCATTGGAGGGGAGGGAGAGCATTAATGATGAGCCATTTCAGCTCAAGGTCTTAAGTACATGGTAGAGAAGGTATAATTTCACATTGAGTACCTCTTTACTTTATATGAGTAGCATATTGATCAAGGAGGATCATTCCTTATTTCATTTATTATGATGTACTTGCAGCTACCAGTAGCCTTGATTTTGGCTATTTTTGTGATGGTTGTGGGGGAAACCACATACTTCTTAGTGTGCACCATTGGCAAAAAATTGTGATTTAATGTTTCATCTTATGAGGAGATTTGGTGGCAGCAAACAAGTGGCTAGTTCAGCACTTGTTACTTCAATTTTGAGGCAGGCCAAGGAGGCACTGCGCAGGTTCCATGAGTGGAATTTGGAACCACTCTCTGGTTGTCATTTGACAACTTGTTTCTATTGCATATTGCTCCTTATGTATTTATGATGTTGTATGTCTATTGAGGAATTTCACTTGGAGAACATTGTATGAATAGCCCATTGGGAGCATGATTCTCCCCATTATACATGTTTTATGTTGCAGGAGATACCATGGGCAAACCATGATTGCTACATTGCTACTTGTACCTTCTTGTGGGAGGGACCACTTGAAGAATTTGCAGAGGCATATCATGGCTGATTTTTCTTGATGGGGTAGCTTGGGCCATTCTTGGAGGCCATATTTTTTTGCCCAAAGACAAAGGCAGCCCGATATGTGCAGCATATGGAGAGAGGGATATCATGAGAACGCAAGTACACTCTCCATTCAACCCCAACTCATTGCAGAAAATAGGGGTGAGATTTTTATTTGGATGATTGCATGGATGAGGAGATCATCATTGGGAGACAAATTTTCCCATGCATATCATCACTCCTACCTTAAGGAGGCCTTATCACAGTAGGAAGGATTCCACTACACCTTCTATCTTTCCATGAGGAGCATTGTTGACAGCTTGCATACTTGGGAGAGAGCATTGGAGGACAGATTCATTTGCAACATATTTGAGCAGTGGTGGGACCATTGATGAGGAGGCCACAAGAGAAGAAGGGGGAGAAATTTTTTTTCTCTCTATGCAGTTGCTTTAGGACAAGAAACATGTGGGAGGGGAGGACTATAATGTCCCAATTTTTAGCCTCAAGCTAAAATGGAGCATTATAGTTGCACATTTTATTTTTATTTAATAAAATGGGCAAGGAGACACCTTAGCCCCTTTTAGATGAAGAAATAACACTCCTAATGTGAAAGGGGAGTGAATAAAGCAACTGAAATAAACACCAAGGGTGTGAATGGAACCTAGCTCACTTGATTAGTCACCATTGACTAAAGTCAACAGTGCTGCCCAAGGAGGAAGAGGCTTCCTAGAGAAGCTGTACAGTTTTGGAGGGAAGCTATTCAGGTGAGGGTGGAAACCCTAAATGGTGGGGACTATGATGGGGAGGAGTTCTATCACTTTATATGGAGGAGATGGCAGCCCATTTTCATTATGTTATGGTTTAGATCTTCAGACTTGGTTCTGCAAGGCTTGCATCCCCGAGCTGTTTAGCAGGGTGATGGTGCCCTCGGGCACTAGGGTGTTCCCGGTCGGGAATCCCTTCCTCTTCCTCAAGAAAGGATGAGGATTGAGCTACATTTCCTCAATCTGGCATTGGCCATAGCTTCATTCATCTCCTACAGCGTTATTTCTGCAGCAGAGAGGACGTCGTGTAGCTGGGTGCAGCAAGAGAGGAACTCATGGAGTCTCTCTTGTCTAGTTTTCTTCTGTGGAGTAGTGATATATTCATTGGAGGAGATGAAAGGAGGATTCCCGAGCTTCATTTCAGATCATTGGCATGAGGCCACACTTCTATCATCTCCCACTGCGCATTCCATGAGAGAAACTACATTATTTTGGAGGAGGTAGTGAGAGAGGGGTTTCTGGAGCTTCAAGGAGGATGTTTTTGAGACAAAGGGATCAACCCTTTGTATTGGAGACATTATCAGAGGAGGGAAATCATATTTCATATCATCCATGGCCTCATTATTGTTTGGGTTCTGTTGCAGTGACAACACAGTTGTCACATTTTGGTTTCATCCGACATTTCTAGCAATCTTCATAGATTGGCTAGAAATCATGTATTTCAGCCCATTTATCTTTTATTGGGATTATTTCTTGTATTCCTTCAGCCATGTATGTATTTCATTCATATTTAGCAGCTATTCCTTCATGTACACAACACATTTGCAGCTACTCCGACATTTGTGGAGTTGTAGCTACTCTTGTATTTCACTGCTTATTCATTGGAGGTTTGCTCTTAAAGTTTGAGTGCCTTGTCCCTCATGATATTTCTTATATATTTCTGCTGATATAATCATATAGTGATGGCTGCATACATTTCACTCTTATGGTATGTTCAAAATTGTAGAGTTCAGTATTTATGTTCTTATGTTGCTATAAGCTCTCTCATTGAGCATTGTTTTAGAGACCTAGATTGGGGAGAACTGAATAACCCATCTAGAGTTATTTCTTTGAGCTCATCTTATGCAGGGGAGTTGTATTAGAGTTTTTATAGGGCATCCCAGTGCTTTTTTTCCTTATTTATGCAGCAACTTCCTTATATAGCGTCCTCAAGGACCCTGTAGCAGAAATTCTCGAGGTGGAATATTGCATATCCATAGGCAGAGTCAGAGAAGGGCCAGCTAGCCTCATGATTTCTCCCTTCTTTGGAAGGAGTCATATCCTATAAATTCCCCATCCATCAATCTCTAAAATGGACTTGTGATAGCTCACTGAAGAAGGAATTAGAATATCTTAAAGATATTCCCGATCGAGTAGCAAGTTCTAGATATGTAACATTACAAAAAGGCAAAGGGCCACCTGCTCACAAAATACCAAAGCATCGGAAAAAGGCAAAGAAAAAATGAAGAGTGTTGAGCCAAAGGCGCCAATCAGGAGGAGAAAAAGGATTAAAAAGGTTTCTCAAGGCCCCCTCTTTTTTGATCTAGACAGTGATAATGAAGACCAAGGGATAAACACAAAATTAATCCTCCTAGAAAAAGATGCCCAACTTCAAGAATGGGAAAATGATTTTGAAAGAGCACAAAGGGTCATCTACTATTACAAGCAGGAGCACAAAAATTTCAAAGAGGTCAAGAGGGGCCTCTCCTTATAGAATAAAATGGTCAAACACTATGCAAGGAAGAGCATGATTGCCAATGCTAAATTGAGGCAAGCCCTCCTAGAGCTAGAAGAGCTAAAAAGGCCCAAAGTTCATGACAGCCTTAGGATCTTGGCTGATGCTTCTCAACAGCTATCTAAAACCCCTTGAGGGGTCTACCCAACAATTTTGAAAAAAAATCAGACAATTTTTGTTTTTTCTAACTTTTGGCCCCTAGGAGCGCAACACCCTAGGCGCTACGCTCTTTTTTGGGGCATACTCAGCTACTAAGGTTTACATTTATAGATTTTTAATGTCTCCATAAGTCTCCAAAAAAAATTTCAGATCATTTGGAGCATTTTTTCCCCATCAAAAGGTCAAAAAACACCTCAAAAATGACCTTTCTGCCTCCTTTTCAGGCCTAGTGCTGCACGTTGAGTAGTCATCGAAGACTTGATTTTTGAGCAGGTAAATGACATCCATTCAGCACAACTCAAGTATTTATGGAAATTAGACTCTCTAATATTTCCAACAAGCTATCACGGGCCCAAATCCGATGCCGGGAAGGAGTCCAAAACTCAGCTGCAACAGACCCCAATTTTTGCTGATATGGAGCTACGCACGGAGACAGTTTTTTGCCAAAAAGTCAACAAAAGACACTAATTAATGGAAAATTAGTTTTTTAATATTTTCTTGGATAAAAAATTCCTGATTTTATTAGGGAGTTATGTTTTGGTGTGTTTCATTTATTTTCTTATCTCTTATGTGTCTTGGGCCTTGCATGGTCATTAAGCACATTTATGACATTTATGGCTGAATTAGGGTTTCTGGAAGCCTCTTAGGGTTTCCACCTCCTCATTTGCTCCATAAATAGAGCATGAGGATCTTGTATATTTTGTTTTATGTTGATGACTTATGCTGAAGTAATACATAGTCCCTTGAAGCCTTTGATGAGAAATTGATGTCTTGGAGCTTATGCATGATCTGATTCACTTGTTGATGGAGAAGGACTGTTTGCAGGATCCATAAGCTTGGTTGATGGTGAAGTTTTATCTTGCTAATGTTTTCTAAGTTTCTCATATGTTTTCCATCCATCTATGCTGCAGTAGGACAAGAAATTTAGACTAAGATATGCTTATTGATGGCACCTTAGATCTGTTTGTTTCCTTCACTGCCTAAATGTTTTCCTCTGCTTAAGATATGTCAAAGATATTCCCGATCGAGTAGCAAGTTCCAGATATGTAACATTACAAAAAGGCAAAGGGCCACCTGCTCACAAAATACCAAAGCATCGGAAAAATGCAAAGAAAAAATTAAGAGTGTTGAGCCAAAGGCGCCAATCAGGAGGAGAAAAAGGATTAAAAAGGTTTCTCAAGGTCCCCTCTTTTTTGATCTAGATAGTGATAATGAAGACCAAGGGATAAACACAAAATTAATCCTCCTAGAAAAATATACCCAGCTTCAAGAATGGGAAAAGGTTTTTGAAAGAGCACAAAGGGTCATCTACTATTACAAGCAGGAGCACAAACATTTCAAAGAGGTCAAGAGGGGCCTCTCCTTACAGAATAAAATGGTCAAACACTATGCAAGGAAGAGCATGATTGCCAATGCTAAATTGAGGCAAGCCCTCCTAGAGCTAGAAGAGCTAAAAAGGCCCAAAGTTCATGACAGCCTTAGGATCTTGGCTGATGCTTCTCAACAGCTATCTAAAACCCCTTGAGAGGTCTACCCAACAATTTTGAAAAAAAATCGGACAATTTTTGTTTTTTCTAACTTTTGGCCCCTAGGAGTGCAACACCCTAGGCGCTACGCTCTTTTTTGGGGCATCCTCAGCTACTAAGGTTTAAATTTATAGATTTTTCATGTCTCCATCAGTCTCCACAAAAAAATTCAGTTCATTTGGAGCATTGTTTCCCCATCAAAAGGTCAAAAAACGCCTCAAAAATGACCTTTCTGCCTCCTTTTCAGGCCTGGTGCTGCAGGTTGAGTAGTCATGGGAGACTTGATTTTTGAGTAGGTAAATGACATCCATTCAGCACAAATAAAGTATTTATGGAAATTAGACTCTCTAATATTTCCAACAAGCTATCATGGGCCCGAATCTGATTCTGGGAAGGGGTCCAAAACTCAGCTGCAACAGACCCCAATGTTTGCTGATATGGAGCTACGCACAGAGACAGTTTTTTGCCAAAAAGTCAACAAAAGACACTAATTAATGGAAAATTAGTTTTTTAATATTTTCTTGGATAAAAAATTCCTGATTTTATTAGGGAGTTATGTTTTGGTGTGTTTCATTTATTTTCTTATCTCTTATGTGTCTTGGGCCTTGCATGGTCATTAAGCACATTTATGACATTTATGGCTGAATTAGGGTTTCTGGAAGCCTCTTAGGGTTTCCACCTCCTCATTTGCTCCATAAATAGAGCATGAGGATCTTGTATATTTTGTTTTATGTTGATGACTTATGCTGAAGTAATACATAGTACCTTGAAGCCTTTGATGAGAAATTGATGTCTTGGAGCTTATGCATGATCTGATTCACTTGTTGATGGAGAAGGATTGTTTGCAGGATCCATAGGCTTGGTTGATGGTGAAGTTTTATCTTGCTAATGTTTTCTAAGTTTCTCATATGTTTTCCATCCATCTATGCTGCAGTAGGACAAGAAATTTAGACTAAGATATGCTTATTGATGGCACCTTAGATCTGTTTGTTTCCTTCACTGCCTAAATGTTTTCCTCTGCTTAAGATATGTTAGAGAATTCATCTTTTGCTCTCTAATAATTTTTTGGCTTGTCTATTTTCTTGAATGATTTAGATTAGTTAGTATCAATTATGATTTATGGCTAGCCCTGCATATTGTTACCTCTGAAATACTCTATTCTTGAAATCCTCTTTTGAAGTAGCTTTGCCTATAGTTTGTCAAAGAAGTCTGTCTTAATCGTGCTCTTTGCCTTAGCTAAAATTGTCTCAAGGAACTCTCATATTTGTCACTATGGATGCTAGGGTTTGTCTCTTCTTCTATGGTTATAGTTACTTGTGCAACTTAAATGTTTTTCCTGCTCTTGATGATAAAACCCATGAAATATTCAATAAGTTTTGCCTTTCTATGTTTTATCTGAATGTTGTCTTGGTTGATTATCTTCTTTCAGTCTGAAATCAAATGGATCTGTTTTGTTTAAGCCTTTGATTCTCTTTCTATGCTTATAAATCTTCTAACTCCCTCAGTTTACAAGTATATAAAGAATTATGTTTCTGCCCTTTATTAGCTTGTTTTTCTCTAGTTTAATGTCCATCTCATGATCCTTCACAATCTTAAATATCCACCAACCAAGTTAAATTTCCCTGCAAATTATTTTGACACCATTGATGAACTCATTCATGACCTTGTTTGACTCCATTTCCCATTGACTTAACAATCTTCCTTGTTTTATATCTAAATCTATCTGAGCATCATACCCAACCAAAAACAATCAAAATACCGTGCACTTAGCATCTAGCCTAAAATCGACCCTAATCAGAAAATAAGCTCATATCTTTGCACCTACTTAAGAGATCCCTCTCTGAATCCAGGAAGGCTAGGTCCTAGGATTCCAAATCTTGGTTTGATGTTACCTTGTACCTTTGTATCTCAATCAATCTAGCAAATTACGGGGAGCTAACATAATGGCGATCACGGTGGGACAGAGTTCATAGTAGCCTGAAAAACTCTTGTAGACTCATATCCATCCCTAGTTTGACTTAAAAAACCAACCCATAGCCAGAGTAGAAACTAATTACTTCACCATCCTGGCAAGATGATGACTTAGCTAGGGGATACTCATTTACCTTAAGGCTACATAAAGAAACTAAAAACCAAAAAAAGTATTCCCTAGATTGATTTTTTATCAAGGATTTGGTGGTGGACCATTGTATACATATCTTTAAAATTTTCAAAAAAAAAAAATCCACCTAGCGACTCCACTAGCCTCCAGTAGGCCTTCCTCATCCTACTAGTCCCATAGGTTGTTCTAGGATTGTCTCAAATAAGTCCTAAACAATTTTTTAGGCCTAGTTGTACCTTATGTGAATATAGAGATCTAGCTTCACGAAAGATCTATACTAGATCACACCCAGACCCAAATCCCCCTATCGTAGTTGATAACCCAGAAAATATTTTGTGGCAAAATCCTAAAGCTGGAAATTCACCCACTGTTAGGACCATCGATAGAGCAAGTTCTGCACCGGAACACATTACAGTTTCACAAGATCCTCAGTTTGATTTTCACCATACCAAGAACCTATTCAAGACCAAATCACAAAGTAGGGTTGACCAAGCTGACTTTGAGCCCAGAGATTTGCAGCAAAGATCCAGTAGAGAAGCTTCTCCTTCCACTCCACCTGATTTTCAGCTTCTCCATCACCTCAGCCCTTTTCATCTCAAATCTACTCAGAATCAGTCTTCTAGTCCAAGTACCTCAGCTACACCCATCCATACCATCAGTGTGCAAACCACCTCAATCCATCCTCCTCCACCTCTCACAAATCCTCCCCTTGTAAATCAGCCCTTGTTTCCTTTCCCTCCCATCATGGCGGCCTGGTATGCTCCACTAGCTCTACAAAAACCACTATTACCTCTGCCAAATGACTATCAGTCCAAAATCCCTCACTTCTTAGGGACTGAATCCATCAAGTCTCAAAAACATGTAGATAAAACTAATGATGCTTTTGACTATATGGAGATAGAAGAAGAAACCATTAAAATGAGGATTTTTGCTCAGAGCCTAGGGGGAGAACCCAAGAAATGGTTTAAAGACTTGCCTCCCAACAGCATTCATGATCTCCCTACTCTATACCAAACTTTTTTGAACAAATGGAAAATCAAGAAAAACCCCCTCAAAATTTTGTCTGAATATAACAATCTTAAGAGAAATCCGGGAGAAAGTGTTCATGACTACTCCACTAGGTTTAACAATATTTACAATGCTCTCCCACCTTACATAAAACCTCCACAAGGCTTGGCCTTGGTGAAATATCCCGAAGGTTTTGATGCTTATATGGCCTATCAACTAAGGGAGAGAGATTACCTAACTCTAGAAGACATGCAAAAGGGGGCTGTGAGTGTAGAGGCCAATTTGATTGATAATAGGGCTAGGGTAAGATCAGAAAAAAGGGTGACTTATAGAGATGACACAACACCTAATCCCTCATCTTCTGACACCAAACTTGACTCCATAGTTAGGACAATGGAGAGGATGATGGAAAAATTCAGTTTGAATGAGAGAACACCTCCTAGGGAAAATCAAGCCAATCTTCAAAACAGGAATAGAAATCAAAATTTTAGAAGACACCCTCCTCTAGTCAGACAAAGAGAGAGTGAACAACAAATCAGACCCCCTTTCCAAGACAACTATGTAGATGAAGAAGAAAGAGAGCCTGAGCAGTTGGAAGAAGACCATGTAAATGTCATAGGTTCGGATGATGAGGATAACACATTCCTTACCGAAGAAGAACAAAGGATTTTCTCCTCAAAACCACATGAGAAATCATATGAATATTTCGAAGACTATAGATTAGGATTTGAGAATTCCATAATGGAAGTCCATAGGCAGTATGAGCTTAGAAGTAAAAAGAGTCAAGATATTCCTAAACCAATCAGCCAAACACTACTGTTAGAAAAACATCTGAACCTATCCCTAAAGAGACAGTAGAAAATACAAATATTGTGGCTAAGAAAAATGAACTAAACATACCAAAGACTAGTCAACCTAACAAAGATTCAAGCTGCCCTAGTACTTCAACTAGTGGCCCTGAAAAAATCCTGCTTTCCAAATCATTAAACCAGAATCAGCAAATTAAAAATATAGAAAAGCTCACGGCTGATAAAAATGATGTAAATGAAATAAAGACACCTACACCTTTCAGTTTTGAGGGGGATATTGCCAAGATCAAGATAACCATGCCCCTCACTGAGCTAGTAACCCAAGAGGTATATAGATCCCAAATTTTCAAAGCTTTAAATATAGGGAGTGATACCGATACTTTAAACTTAACTGATGATAAACCAGAATTTTTGTTTGGTCCTAAAGTGGAGGGAAAATATCAAGAAGAATTTTCCCTCCTTTCTATGTAAGTCTGAACATACATGATAAAATTCTGCATAATTCTATGTTAGACTCCAGTGCCTCACACAACCTCATGCCAAAGGTTGTGATGGAGAGATTGGGCTTAGAGATCACAAAACCCTACAAATATTTGTACTCTTTTGATTCCAGTAGGGTCAAGTGTCTAGGCCTAATCAAGGATCTGTGTGTCAATTTGGCACAAATCCCCGCAAAAAGTCTAGTCATGGATATAGTTGTGGCTGATATCCCCCCAAAATATGGCATGCTTTTATCTAGATCATGGGGGGAAAAACTCCAGGGAAGCCTTCAAATGGACATGACTTATGCCACCATCCCAGTGTTCAATCAAATAAGGAGATTATACCGAGAATCCCACATGAAATACATGGTGAGTAACATATATAGGCCAAATAACACACCGGTTTATTCCATTCACTTAGACCTTGACTCCTTCATCATGTACAATGAAAATTACATAGATGGAAAAATATATGACAAGGAGAAAGGACTAAGCCCCTCAGAACAACCAAGCTTGTCCTCTGACCAAGAAAATGACACCCCAAATCCTAGTAGCCCCAAAGTGCAGAATATTGAAAAAACTGAAAATGACACCCTTTGGCATATAAGCTTTGATGGCTCCTATGGTAAGGCTGGTTCAAGAGCAGGGGTTTGGTTCCACAACACAAATAAAGGCCATTCCTATAGGCTAGATTTCCAATGCACCAACAACGTTGCAGAATATGAGGCTCTCCTTATTGGTTTACACCTACTCAAAGACCCCAAAGCTAAGAAAATATTGGTTCAAGGAGATTCAAAACTGATCATAAATCAAATTAAGGGAGAATATTCAGCCAAGAACCCTAGGTCAAGGGAATATAGAAATGCTGCCCTAGACCTTCTCAAAACCTTTGATAAATATGAGCTCACTTTCATCCCTAGGGCCCAAAAATGCCTTGCCAATGAGCTGGCCTTTGCTGCCAGCAATTTCTCTTTACCTTATGAAGAGAATCAATGCCTCATCAAAATAAATAACATGCCTTCTATACTGGACAACCTAAACCATTGGCAAGTGTTTTACAATGATGACCAAATAGATGATTTTCTGCAATCTAGAAATGACTTTGCAATTACAAAACAAAGTTTGAGATTTGAAAGAAATACTTCTACTGAAAAAGAAACTCCCAAAACAGAGTTGCCCTTTGATGATGATATAAACCACCTTCAAAACTCTTGTGTTACAAAATTATTTGATAAATCTGATAAAAAATAATTTGAAATTTTGCAGTACAAAAATGACACCTTGCCAAGAGGCCTTACACCACTAGAAGAGCTGTTTGATTTTAATGATGTAGCTAAAAAACCCAAGATGGAATCCACTGAAACAAATGTAGAAGAGTGTAATATTGGAGACATGAAAGAGCCCAAAATGATCAAGTTGTCCAAAACTCTCCCATCTCTCACAAAACAGAAATACATTGAGCTTTTTAGAGAATTTAAAGATGTGTTTGCTTGGGGGTATGAAGACTTGAAATCCTATGACACCAAAATCATTCAACATAAAATTCCTCTCAAATAAAATCAGAAACCATTTAAACAAAAGTTGAGAAGAATAAACTCCCTTTTGTTACCCTCAGTTGAGAAAGAAATAAAAAAGGTGTACGATGCCGGGATCATAGTCCCGGTCCGATACTCGGAATGGGTGTCCAAACTTGTGTCAGTTAAGAGAAGACCAGTGAAATCAGGCTTTGTATTGACTTCAGAAATTTTAACAAAGCCTCCTTGAAAGACAATTACCCCTTGCCTAAAATGGATCACATACTCCAAAAGGTAGTTGGCTCACAAAGAATCTCATTACTAGATGGCTTCTCAGGTTATAACCAATTTCTAGTTTTTCCAAGTGACCAACTTAAAACTACTTTCACTACACCTTGGGGTACATTCATGTATGTTAAAATTCCATTTGGTTTAATGAATTTAGGGGCTACTTTCCAAAGGGTAGTGGACATAGCTTTTTCAGAAGACATAGGTTACTTCATAGTCATATACCTTGATGACATCACTGCCTACTATAAGACTGATGAGGAGCATTTAGTCCACTTGAGAAAAGTCTTCAACAAATGTAGAAAGTATGGCCTGTCCCTCAATCCTAAGAAAACTTTGTTTGGCCTTCAGGAAGGAAAACTCTTAGGTCACATCATCTCTAAGGAGGGAATCAAGATAGATCCCAAAAGACTAGAAGGCATCATACAAATCAGCCATCCTAGAAACATTAAACAGTTGCAATATTTCATTGGAAATATTAACTTCCTAAGAAGATTCATCCCTAACCTTACTGAGCTCCTAAGAAATATCACAAATATGTTGAAAAAGGAAGTAGGAATGAAGTGAAATATGGAATAAAAACAATCTTTTGATCTAGTAAAACAAGCACTCATGCAAACACTAGTCTTAATAAGCCCTGACTTCACCAAGGACTTTTACATTTTCTCCTTTGCCTCTGAACATACTGTGGCAGTAGTATTGTTGCAAAATAACATCATGGGGCAAGAGTAGCCCATATCTTTCTTCAGCAAAGCCTTAAGGTATGCTCCTCTGAACTATAACATTATGGAGAAACACGGTTGTCAAAGATATACTTAATCAAGACCCTGATGGTAAAAGGGGCAAGTGGATTGCTACCATTTTATAATATGATTTGGAAATCAAACCCACTAAATTGATTAAAGGACAAGGACTTGCAAAACTTATGGCTGACTCAAACTTTCAAGCTCTAGACATGAATATGGTTGGCATGTTAGAAGAAATTGAAGAAAATACAGCACCATACATTGAAGAAATGTTTCTAAATTCACCTTGGTATGTTGATATTATTTATGTGCTCCTTTATCTCAATGCTCCCCCTTCTTTTTCAAAAACTAAAGCAAGATTCTTAAAACAGAAAACATTAAATTTTTGCATTTTAGATGGAGTATTATACTGGAAGACTTTTGCTGGTTTGCTGCTTAAATGTTTGCTTGAATATGATGCAGAGAAAATCATGCATGAATTACATGAAGGAGAATGTGGGGGTCACCTCTATTGGAAGACCACAGCCAACAAGATCCTTAGAGCTGGCTACTATTGGCCCACCTTGTTTTTCGATACTAACAAACTGGTAATAACTTGCCATAAATGCCAAATCTTTGATGGCAAAAGAAAGCTCCTATCTTTACCCTTGCACCTCATCAGTGTTGAAGCCCCTTTTCAGCAGTGGGGTTTGGACTTCATAGGAGAGATCCATCCTACTCCATCTGCCCAACATAAGTGGATCCTCACTGCCATTGACTATTTCACCAAGTGGGTAGAAGCCATCCCTTCTAGAAATGCCACTGAATCAGTTATCATCAAATTCCTTGAAACCAACATCCTATCCAAGTTTGTTTGTCCTAATAAGATCATCACCGATAACGTTGTTGCCTTTACATCTAAGAAAATGGTGGACTTATGCTATAAATATCACATCACCCTCAGTCACTCCACTACTTATTACCCACAAGGGAATGGACTAGCTGAGTCCTCTAACAAGAGCTTGGTAAACATCATTAAGAAGCTCTTAGAAAAAAATCAAAAAGCATGGCATAGAAAACTAGTGCATGCACTATGGGCTGATAGACTAACCACCAAGAAATCTATTGGCATGTCTCCTTATCAACTAGTGTATGTCATGGATGCAGTTTTTCCCTCCTTTTTAGGAGTCCCAGTTATGAAGCTTCTTCAAGAAGTTCAATCAAAATAAAATGACATGCAGAGGAGGCTGAACCAAACCATTCATTTGCAGTAGTCAAGAGAAGAAGTTTACAAAAAGACACAAGCTATCTAGGACAATATCAAGAAAATCTTTGATAGAGGAACCAAAGAAAATGATTTCCAGATTGGAGACAAGGTTATGAAATGGGATTCAACAAGGGAGAACAAAGGCAAACATGGTAAGTTTGAAAATCTGTGGAAAGGCCCCTATATCATTGATTCAGTGAGAGGTAACAATGCTTTCTTTATGAAGGAATTTGATGGAACTGAAATGTTTGGAGGTCCTGTAAATGGGAGGATGCTTAAACATTACTTTTGTCAAGAACCTTAGTTTAAAATTTCTCATTCCTTGTACATACCATTGTTTGATGAAAGGATATAAAGACAAAACCCCTAAAAAATAGAAAAAAGGAAAAGAGGGCAGGAATTGAAAGATAGGTACAGCCCCATACCAAAAAAAAATGATGTTGCTGAAAGTGTGAAAATCTAAATGCCACTACTAGTCTTTGAAAAATGAATCTTGTTCTGTCATCTAGCCTAATCATGGATGAACATGTTTTCAATTTATTTGCTGATAAGTTAGTGAAAGAGAGCCTGTTAAATCATT
This sequence comes from Pinus albicaulis, assembly GCA_034641835.2. Classification (NCBI taxonomy): domain Eukaryota; kingdom Viridiplantae; phylum Streptophyta; class Pinopsida; order Pinales; family Pinaceae; genus Pinus; species Pinus albicaulis. Next base: position 164,325,895 of record CM076576.1, read on the forward strand.
CAAACTTGACTTGTAAAAAGAGATAGATTAGGGAATGAAAGGATACTGGTTCCACATGATCAAAATAGAACCAAAGAGGAAGATAAGGATGCATAACAAATGATATATCAAAACCCTTATCTTCCTATTTTACTTTTATGCAAAATAACGTTTGTGTGCAACTTGTTCTTATCCCACAACTCATGGTGGGTCAAATTTCCTAATCCTAATTTAAACCATGCTTTCAATTTCATGTTTATAGCTTAGAGAACGAAGTTTGTCAAACAACTTAATCTTGACAAATGATTAGACCAAGTAGAGAATGAGAGAGTTCATTAGCCTAATATGAACTCTTGGAAGAAATAAGGGTACAATTAGATAGTTTTATTTGTGTTTTCAAAAAAATAAAAATGTCAAGGGTTTTCCAGTTCAAATGCACCCAAGGAAGGAGAAAATTTAGGCAAGTAGGTTGGGTAGGTAGGGATGATGTTGATGATAATCATGTTTTTTCAGATTACTAAGATCACAGCTTCAAGCAAGCATCAGCAAGGGAAAGAGGTAAAAATAGTCCCAATGGATGAGGCACTAGTCTTCATAAACCAAGAGATCTGAAAGTTCTGGACACCTCCTGAAAGGGAGCTACCCTCCCCAAGTGGAGCCACTGTTAGTCATCCCTAATTTTCATACCTCAAGATGACTACACATTGTTTCCAGATTTCTAGAAACAAAGTTCATGAGCATTGTGAGCTCTAGAAATCTCATAGCCTTCATTACCCTTAAGATAAATTTTTCCTATTTTTCCATCATCCTATCTAGCCGTCACTAGCCCACCACTCCTGGAAGAACCATCTTGGGTTCAAGCCATATTATTTTACCCCATCTGTCACTCATTTTTCACCATGTCTTGCCTTTTGGCCCAAATCCTCTGTTTTTCTTATCTACAAGATTCCCTACTACTGATCAAACCTACTAATCCAATAATCTTGATGACTCTTCCATAATATTCCCAGACACTGATTGTCTCTACAAACCCTCTAGATAATCAAAATGCTAGATCCTAGGTCTTAAAAACACACTAAGCTTATCACAGGTCCTATCTTATACTTGGTAATCCCTAAAGTCTAAATGCCTATCCAAAATCCAAATCCAAAGGTCCCCATTAGGTCACCAAAGGTTTCAATGAGCTATAGGATGGATTTGGTGCCCAACAAGTTATGCCTTCCTGCATAAAGAGGATTGCACTACTTCACCTGCACTAGGAGAAGAAAGACAAAGGGTATCAGGTTAAAGAAGACCAATTTTTGCCAAAGGATAGAAAAACAAAGTTTTTTAAGGTAAAAATTCAGGTTATGAGTTATTGTCAAAGAAAGGGAAAAATGTGACCTTGATTTCTGCATCTCAACGATAGGCTCCCAACAAAGGGTCTCCATGCCAAAAAATATTTCTCCCCAAAATATTGGCAAAGGCAGGAATAAACATGTTTTCCGAGAAATATTTAAAAAGGGTGTTCACAGCAAAATTACACATTGAAAGATAGGAGACCCCAACTTTACAAAAGTGGGTTTGGGATTTTTAAATTTATTTTTCAAATCAAGTATAAAGGCCAAGTTAAACCTTCCCCATGAATCATTTTCCCTTTACCGAGGAGAAGAAGCTGTTGAGAGGAAATTTTTTGGGTTTTCGGGCAAACTGTAAAAATTTGGCAGGCGCTACACGCTGAGCATGGTGCTACGCCACTAGACTCTGACGCTACGCATAGAGGCGAGGCACACAATGTAATATTACACTGCGCTACGCGCTCGTGGGGTGGCACTGCACGCCTAGGTTGGCGCTGCACGCAGGCATAGGAATGACCACTGGAGCCTGTCTTTACACCCGGTGCTACGCCCTGACGGCCTGACCGGCCCGACGCTATGCGTTGGCGCTGCGCCCCTGGCAGCACTTCAGAAAATTATGCCAAAGGTTTTCAAAATTAGTTTTTGCCTCCACAAACCCTCTGCAAGCTGAAACAAGGTTAGTCAACCTTTCTTTCCTTTTCCCAAATATTGATGATCAAAGAGGTCATCCATGATTAGAGATTAACCAAAACCCTAGATTATGCAAAAACAAATTGTCATTGTCTTAGAACTAGGGTTATAAGAAGGATTGGTTTTCATACAAAGAGAAGACTGAGTTGTATAAACCTGACCTCTACGACCAAGTCCAAGCTTTGAAAGCTGTCCTCTACCTAGCTTCCCTCTTTGCAAAAGTTTGACCTACACCACTTATTTTGCTCCAGATACCCTAAAGAAAACTCAAGGTTCCTTCTTCTGTTTGGACCAGCCATCATGTCAGAGAGTGATAGTCACAATAGTGGTGATGAGAGTCATACTTCCACCAGCCAAAACATCATGGGGGAAGAGATAAAATGTTTGAGCCCCTAGACACCACTCCAATCAATTCCTCTCCTATGATCCTTTCATGCTTCCAGGATGTAGGATGCTACCATTTTTGTGAGAAGGTCAAGCAAGTTGAATACCATCCAGACTTAACGAGGTTGTTTAATTCTAGCCTACAAAACCACCAAGTTAATCTAGCAGGGGTCCAATTTGAGCTTTCATCTGAATAATTTCCAAAGCAACTGGTATACCAGATGTTGGTGAGCTTTGGTTCAAACAAAGGAAATTGGATTTGAGTTACTATGGGCCTTATTTGAAACCCACCCGTCAGCAAAATTGCAAGGCTATTTTTCCTTTTTCTTATCTGCTAGAGAGGTATGCAGCATTAATGAGGCAGATTATTAGTTTCTTCACATGTGAGGGATGGTATTCCTAGCTCTATTCATATCATATCAGATTGTTGATGCATTTCACCAAAGTCAAAATGATGAACCTACCTTATTACCTTTTCCAGAGTATTGATAAAATGGCCTCTTCTGTCAAGAGGAAAAGCTATGACCACCAAATGCCTAGCCTCTTTCATTACTCCCTAATCAAGATGATTGTCCTATACCATCTAGAGAAACAAGGTATATCTTGGGAGACCTTCGTCTCACATGATGTGTTTTCAGACCCCCGGGCCTTCATCCAATAGAGCTTGCCTTCCACTTCACAACCATCTACCTCCACACAGCCATCATCTCCCCACGTGCCTTCTCCACAAATAATTTCACCTATTACTTCCTCCCTTGATTTACCAAGTGAAGGGAAAATAGGGGGCAATAGTGAGGAAGAAGATGAGACAGATAATGATGATGAAGGAGAGGACAGTGAAGAAGAAGTTGATGAAGAGGAAGATGACAAAGATGATGAAGAGGAAAGTGGCCAAGAAGAAAGCAGCAATGGCTAAGGGCAGTGACGTAAAAAAATTGAACTCGGACCCCTAAGGAGAGCTGGATTACTACAATCGCTCTGTCAGCATTTCCCTTAGTTTACCCCTCCACGTGGTTGTTTATTCTCTTGGCAATTTTATTTATCAATTTTGGAGAAAATTGATAAATAAATACATTCAGCAGCCTTTGAATGTTAAATTGTCACTTCGGCGTATATCTTGTCCCCGACTTTATGACCAAGGGTTAATCCTTCGCGCATTATATATTAATACCGACACTCTCTTTTTAAACAAACGACTTTAGTATATTCCAGGCCCACATATATATCGATGGTCCAATCAAATTTTCGTATAGTACCCCGTTATCCTCTGCGCATCTATAGCAAGCGATCACCGTTCGATGGCCCCTTCCCAAATCAACAACTTGTACGCATATCGCTCGACGTCCTGGTACAAAATTTAACATGCGATGGCGCACTTTGAACGGTGGTTTTCTGGGGGTCCAGCTTGCCACGCGTCGACAACTCTATGGAATCGCTCCGTGACTGGGAAATACCACTTACTCACCAAAAGCGGTGCGATATGGGCAATCCGCCTCTGAAAATCCACTCGTGGTTTTTGAACAGTGATTGACCAGGGTTTAAGTCGGGCTCCACTATCCCTTGACTCTTTAACTCAGGGTCTGACTCCAGTTAGGAATTTCAATTAACAAAAAACCAAAGTTATTTCTTTGTTAGCGGGATTTCCACCATTAAACAGAGTCCAACGACCATGTTTTTCTATACAGACTTCGCCTACACTTGGGATTTAATTCACAAAGTTTGTCCAACCAATTTACGGGAATTCAAAGACAGAGACCAGAATTACTAGTACACAATCGCCCCACAGTTAAACAATTCTTCACAATTATAAATTCAGACAGTTTGGAAATCAACGAGACTTGAAGTTTATTCAACCGGAAGAAATTTCTCAATACACAGAGTTTTATTGCAGAAATCTCTTCCTTTTCCTCCTCCTTCCTTCAATACATCCGAGAATACAGTTTATATACATCAATATGTGACTCTTCGGTTCCTCTGTGAGGACCGTTTAGGAAAGCCAAAAGCCTAATTAAAATAATTCAACTAACTGAAATATGACAGATAGACTAACTAAACTATTCGACTTCTATGACTCTAACTACTCTAAATGAAACAGTCAGCTGAGATATTGACACCTAGCTATTACAATTCAATTGATTTCGAACCCTCCCAGCCACAACATGTGGAAAAAACCTCCTACATTGCTGGCTAGTGTCTAATGCCCCTGCATCAGACTCCCGAGGGAAATTTTATTCATGGGCTCCTGTCCATGAGCTCCTTCACTAATCTGCCTATCTTCTGAAACATTCCTTCAGTCATCCAAGTGGAATATTCCTCTGGCTTATCCCTCCATTTAATTAGGTACTGAAAGTATTCTTGTCCTTTGGTCCTCTTGAACAGTCTTTTGTCCAATATCTTCTCTGGTTGCAATGGTTGTGCTGGAGGTAGCTACTCTTTCCACTCAATCTGTCCCTTGTCTGCTGATCTTCCTTCTGCACTATCATCTTCATACTTGTACAGATCTGCAACATTTAAAATGGGAGATATTCCAACATCAGGAGGTAATTCAATCTCATAATAATTTGCAGAAAACTTTCTAAGTATCTTGCATGGCCCAATCTTTTTGAACTTCAGTTTTCTATACTGCTTCTTTGGGAATCTCTCCTTTCTCAAGTGTGCCAAAACCTGATCTCCTACTTCAAAATGAACTTCTTTTCTGCTCAAGTCTGCTCTGCTTTTGTATTTGATGCTGCTGCCTTGTAGTTGCTGTTTCACTTGTTCATGTATGGCCTGGATCTCTAAAGCAAATTCCTCACCATAAGCACTCCTCAGCTCTGCCTTTCCCAAGTTTCTTAACTTTGATATTCCTCTGGGGTGCATTCCATAAAAAATATGAAATGGACTCTACCCTATGCTTCTATTTGGTGAGTCATTATATGCATATTCTGGCTGGGGAAAAATATGATCCCACTGCTTGGGATGCTCTCCTGCAAGACTTCTCAACAAATTTCCCAGAATCCTATTTACTACCTCAGTTTGTCCATCAGTCTGAGGATGATAAGATGAGCTGAAACTCAGTTTGGTACCAATTTTCTTCCACAGTGTCCTCCAAAAATGACCCACAAATCTGGTGTCTCTGTTTGAAACAATACTCTTGGGAAACCCATGCAATCTAACAACTTCTTTATAAAACAAGCTAGCAACATGGGTGGCATCACTAGTTTTATAGCATGGAATAAAATGTGCCATTTTGGAGAATCTGTCCACTACAACAAAGACTGCATCATTCCCTCTCTGAGTCTTGGGAAATCCTAGAACAAAATCCATACTCACCATGTCCCAAGGCCTGTCCGGAATAGGAAAGGGAGTGTACAATCCTGCATTCTGGCTCCTTCCTTTAGCACACTGACATATTTTGCAATTATTCAAAAACTTTTCCACTTCTTCTCTCATCTTGGGCCAGTAATAGAAATGACTCAGCTGCTCATAGGTCTTATCAATACCAAAGTTTCCAACAAGTGCACCACTATGCTTCTCTTTGATCGAATTTTCTCTCATGGAACATCTTGGTACACACAATTGGCTTCTTCTGAATAACAAGTCCTCCTGCAGGAAATAATCCAGCCACTGGCTTCTATCTGTTAAAACAGGGTTATTACATGCATCGAATGCTTCTTTAAAATCTAGATCTGTTTTATACAATTCTTTGAGAAAATCAAATCCTACAACTTCAAAATTTGTTTCTTGAACAAGCATGTGCCTCCTACTCAAAGCATCAGCTACTTTATTGGCTTGGCCACTTATATGTTTCAAAACAAAATTAAAACCTTGGAGATACTCAACCCATTTAGCATGCTTACGTTTCAACTTGGGTTGCTGTACAATATACTGCAAAGCATGATTTTCAGAATACAATACAAATTCCCTGGACATCAAATAATGTCTCCACTTCTTCAGTGCCTGAAAAATTGCATAGAATTCCTTATCATAAGAGGAATACTATCTTCTGGTGTCATTCAGCTTTTCACTATAATAGGACATAGGCCTATCATCCTGACTCAGCATAGCTCCAATGGCCTCTCCACTGGCATCACACTTTACTTGAAATGGTTTAGCAAAATTAGGCAGGATCAAAACAGGCTTCTCCATTATCTTTTGCTTCAAAACTTTAAAGTTTCTCTCTGCTTCAGCAGTCCACTTAAATGGTTGTTTTCTCTTCTTTATTGTCTCAATTATGGGTGCATTAATCTTACTGAAGTTTCTTATAAACTTCCTTTAAAAACTGGCAAGTCCATGGAAAATTCTTACCTCAAAAACATTCCTGGGTGAAGGCCACTCCACAATTGCCTTAACCTTTTCTGGGTCCATTTTCAATCCTTCTGCAGAAACAACAAAACCCAAATACACCAAATCTTCCTTCATGAATGAGCATTTCTTAAAATTTATCAGCAGTTTCTCTTGGTGCAGCTTCCTCAAGACATGATTAAGATGCCTTAAATGTTCTTCTTTAGTTCTTCTGAAAACTAATATATCATCCAGATACACTATCACAAATTTACCAATGAATTCCTTCAATACTTCATTCATAAGTCTCATAAAAGTTCTAGGTGCATTTGAAAACCCAAAAGGCATTACCATCCATTCATACAATCCTTCATTTGTTTTAAAGGCAATTTTTCACTCATCACCCTCTCTTATTCTAATTTGATGGTATCCACTCTTTAAATCTATCTTTGAGAAATATTTAGCACCACTCAAACAATCCATTAAATCCTCAATTTTGGGCAAAGGGAATCTGTACCTAGTTGTTATTTTATTAATTGCTCTGGAATCAGTACACATCCTCCAGCCTCCATCTTTCTTTGGGCTCAATACTGCTGGTACTGCACATGGACTCAAACTTTCTCTAATCAGCCCCTTGTCCACCAACTCCTGTACTTAACTCCTGATTTCCTCATTTTCTTTGGGAGTCATTCTGTAGGCTGCCTTATTTGGCAGATTTGAACCAGGGATAAAATATATCTAATGGTTGATCTTTCTCACAGGTGGCAGCTCATAAGGTAAATCATCCACAACAATGTCACAGTAATCATCTAACATCTCTTGGATTTATACTGGTGTTGTAGCCGCTACAACACCACCCAAAAATTTGGGTATATTTAAAATTTCGGGTTCCCCCTCTGCTCGCCTAGGCGTCAAAGTCTTTCACCTGACCTGCAGTCAATGACATCCCGCCGACCTATCTCTAACCCCTCATGAGTTGTCTCATCACCATGACTTGATGTTGTCGCTGCAATCACGCCATATGTGGGAGGGATCATCTAGCGTGCGCTCGAACGCTCTTACCGCAATTGCGCCATGAGCACTTTCAAACGAAAACACTTTTGTGTATTTGAAATTAAAGGTCCTCTCATCGTGAGTCATTAAGCATGTTGACTGGATACGTATTTTAAGCTCGTTAATTTCATATGTTTTATCTAGCGACACCATTATCAAAGAGTAATTGTGATTGTCGTAATGTTCTACATAGGTCGACCCCACGGGTAACAGACTCCTCAGTCGTGTCGCGACATCGAGGGAAATGAAATTGAGCTCAACGACGAGGCCAAAGTTGCAGAACAGGGGAGGAGGAGGAGCAAGTGACCAGTACTGTTAAAAGGAGAATAGTGTGATATGTGTCGATCAGAGAAAGAACCTTTTATGTCACCAACGCAAGAGGTTTTCTTCATTAGTGCACACCAGAATTTTGGAGATCCTGCACAATGTCAGCTCCGTGTCGATGTCTGTACACAAAGGAACATATGTCGCCATTTCGACAAGTCTAGCATTAATTATAGCCCGGTGAACAAAGAAAACTCAGGATATCTCCCTGAGGAGTGACAATCTCATTCAAGGTGTTCTCGTGCCAAGTAGCAGTGCGAAAGCATACGTGTTCTGGGGCAAGCCAACGACAGGGTTTAAATATGTGAACGCACCCTTTAGAAGCAACGTTTATGAATCCTAAGCTACATGGTGTGGAATTATTTATGCTGTGAGGAGTACAACGTGGAGCAATGAAATGGCCTTAAAACCCTAGTCTCCTTTACTCTTTCATATCCATAAAGTTTGTCTATGTGGGACCACATGATGATGGAGAGTTTCAGATTGAACCTAAAAGGTTATGTTTACATGCATACACATTTTAGTAACTACGCACATTGGTGCATATGCAAATAAGTCTTTGGAACCACAAGGTAGGAAGGGTCAATGTTAAAAGAGCCATCAATGTGGCTTGAGAAACATCTTTCAAAACAAGCAGCCTTCGTATGATGAGGTAAAGCAAATGATCAAGGGTCGAAAGCATATGGTTTCGAAAACCATAAAATATCCTGGAGCAAAACTAAATAATAAAATGATGAAGGGCGCACATTCAAATGGACAACGGTGATGTTGTATTTTTAAATACCAAAGTACAAAACCATGAAGTTTCCAAAGCATATGAAAAAGCGGTCCAACGTTATGATAAAGACATATGGTTTCAAAAAACCATAAGCTAGTTACAAATAGGCGCGATGTGTTGGTCAACTGCACGTTGGGAGAATGGCACAAACTACATGGCCACGTAATGCGGAGTCCAACGTCGTTGGCATGTAAATGCGTGGAACAACTATACATTAGAAAACGGTCAAAGTTTTCAACTAAAATGTGGAACAGATCTACACCAACACGTGCCATGGACGTAGGAATTTCGATGATGGAATTTCGAACCACGATAAACGCTGGAGTGGATATATGAAAGCACAACTAACTCACTGCAGCGTCGTGAAAATTGTGGTCAAAGGAAAGCAGAATAAACAATCCAGCAGCGTACGTTAAAGCACATGGTTTCAAAAAAACATGTGAGATGGCGGATATAAAACCATATCAAACGCTGCAAATAGGCTCAAATATCTGCATGAAGCATTCGGAGCATGTATATATATACGGGGTGGTTAAACACTACGGAGCAGAACGTGACAACCAATCTAGAGCGGAGGGTTGACGGACCTACGACGGCCATAATTTAACAACCATCAAGCAGTTGTAATCAAAAGAAATGCAGAATCGTATGAAGACATTACAAACGAGGACGATTTTTAATCTTTGGTAAATGCTTGGAAATAGAGGGTCGTGTTCAAACCATCCGGAGCGTATATTGATATAGTGGTCCAAATGCATTGTTTTAAAAACACGGGGCATCAAGAAATATTATATGATAGCGCCATGAATACAAACAGAGATGTCATATTCGAATGCCACGTGTCGATAAGGTTTGTTTTCATAGACGTGGTCACCATGACAGCAGGATATAACCTATGAAAACACGTCTGCGGAATCTGGAGGGTTATAAATCCCCAGCCAGTCCATGTCAGAAGAAGAGGACGATGAATTTGCAGTCCAGGTGAGAGTGAGCGTCACATTGTCTCCTGAGCGGTTCAACATTTTTGGAGAGGATTCCAAAGTTAACAACCCATCCGCCGGCCCGATCATCAGATTCACCAACGCTACAGATACAATTATGTTTGGTTCATCGAATTTCGTTCTTCTACCCATTTCATCTCACAACCAAATTTGCAAATGCAACGCAAACTACCTGGGTTGCAACAGATTTGTAGAGAATACGCAGAGAGAAGTGAAATCAGAGTTTGAGTTTTAAGAAGGCTGTACTTAGCCATCACCCAGTAGAGAATACAACAGATTTGTAGAGACTACACACCGAGAAAGCAGGCGATTTTGTTAATGTTAAAACTCCAATGGAGGCGTTATGTGCTTCTGACACTGCAGAAGATATTCACCGGGTGCATGCTCGTTGCGCGGTCTGCATGGAGGAATAAATCTGCAAAAATCGCACGCCTTTTGATGATGGTATCCCCAAAACAGCCATACCTCTGTGATGGAGGGTGGTATGCGTATAACAGGGGGTCTAGGATTTATTTCCGCTGTTGTTTTCAAACACACCATTCGTGTAGACTGTTCCAAGGAAACCCAACGGAAACCCAACGACATGCTGGATTAAATATCGGATATAACGCATCTAGTTGGCAGACTTTCTTTAAAAGGTTTCCGCACGATCAGTATGCATGTGCTGTTTCTAGGTCGATCAAGCATTGCGCCAGAACAAATAATAGTAAATGAAGCGTGGAGTATGGAAAGATCGATTTGGAATGGGTTATTTGATTCGATGGAGAGAGTAAAAGCGCTTCACATGCACTGATACTGAGCGTATGCAGAAACGGTCGCTGAGTCGCATGGTGGGTGGAGCAAAATGAAAATGTGATTTGCAACCCTGAGCAGTGGCGCGACCCATTCAGGTCGCTAAGTCGCAATCCATGCCACTGGGCAAGAAGCGCGACCATGTGACTGTGCGACTCCCTTGAGGTCATAGGTCGCAGAATGTCATGCCCATGGAAAGCTGCGACCCAAGGCATTCTCCTACCACGCGACCCCATTTCTTAGTCAGAAAACGCAGTTTCATGCACTAAAATCGGCTCCATAATGATCGTCCACGTGTTTGTTCATGCTGAACTGGGTAGCGTGAATTCCTACTCCCCTCTCCATGCCGCGTTACACGGACGCAGCCTGCCCAACGCATGCTGCCATGTAGAAGCAAAAAGAATGTATTGCAGAGATGAATGCTGAGAAAAGGATAACGAAAATGCAGTTCTGGTATTGACAACTAGGATTTTGTTTTGTTTGTAAGCTGGTTTACCATGCTGTGTTGGTAAACCAGCAATGGCGAGGTTCACCATTGGGGGATCGATAAAGTTTTATCTAATGGGGAAGAACTTCCACAAGCTGTTGAAGCGAAAGGACAGTGACGCAGGAGAACAAGGGAGGGTGTTGAATGAATTGAGGGCATCTTTTTCCAATGATCTTCGCACCTCAGATGGGTTGAAACATCAACAACATCGGTTTTGTGGCCCACGAGTGGCATTGTCTTTCAACTTTCTTGTGGCAGTTGGAATCATCATGATAAAAAAATTGTTACTTGGGAAGGTGGGGTTTAACTTTCCCATATTTCTCACACTAGTCCACTATGGACTAAGTTGGATCTTCATGGCATTCCTCAACGCAACATGGCTTCTTCCTACAGCACCTCCGGCCAAATCAACATCGTTTTCCTCTTTGATTGCTCTGGGAATGGTTACGGCATTTTCTAATGGTCTTGCTAATGTTAGCTTAAAATTCAACAGATTGCTGTCACTCCAACTATTGTGTTGACTGAATTTCTGTTCTTGGGAAAGAGAGTTTCCTTCCAGAAGGCACTTTCATTGATATCTTTACCACGCAGTCATGAAGCACGTATTCGGCCACTTCTATCTCGACCCCTTGTGATGACAAAGTCTTGACCACACAGGGGTCCAAATTTATTGTGCTTCGCTCTTGCAAATTAATTAAAATGCCTTTAGCATTATTATTGTTTCAATCATGGAGATATGCGACCTACGTTATTTTGTTGCAGGAAGAACCTTTCGGTCTGCACAAAGAGCCAGAGTTTTCCTCAGCAACAAGGGGACCTTCTCAAAACAAGTCGCAGAGGTCGCCAGGTCGCTAAGTCGCACTCCCTGTCAAAAGCTCGACGGCGTGACCTAGCGACCCAGCGACTAGGTCGCAAGGTCGCAAAACTTGGACAGGTCGCAGGTCGCACATTTGCCTAGGTCGCGAGGTCGCAGATCTGCTGGAGGTCGCGAGGTCGTAAATCTCAATAGGTCGCAGGTCGCAGGTCGCGGATCCAGGGAGGTCGCTGGTCGCACATTCACCTGGGTCGTGAGGTCGCACACCTGCCAAGGTCACAAGGTCGCATATTTACTGAGGTCGCAGATTGCCCTGGGTCGCAAGTCGCAGAGGTCGCCAGGTCGCAAAGTCGCACCCCTTGGTAAATGCCCGACGGCGCTACGGCGCGACCCAACAACTAGGTCGCAGGTCGCAACAACGGCTCAGGTCGCAGGTCACAGAAAATACTGGGTCGCAAGGAAGCCCAACCGTCGGGAAGATGAAAAGTCAGGGACCCCAGAGGGCAAGCTTTGCCCTATAAATACTTCCTTCGGGAACTTGTCTAAAGGCTTTTTCTTTTTGGAGACTCAAGAGCTACATTGCATTGTATTGAAAGATCATATTCCTAGGCATATGAATACGAATACTTGTTAAAACCCCTTTGTCGGATGATGTGTTTTGCTGTGACAGCACTGTGTGTATTCCTTGGATAGTTCTTAGAACATCCTATGATTAATGAAATTGCATTTTCAATGACATCATTTATGCATCATGTTTATCTATGCTTGTGTTAATGATGTTCAGTTTTTATCGCTTTCTAAATGGATGTTAATACCTTTGTCTATTAGCATTCCGTTTTACCTTTCAGGAAGTAAAGGGGAATCTCGCCATTAAGAACTTTTTCTTCTGTGGTTAGATACCTTACGAGCATAACCCCAAATACGTGCCGTTAACTGCATCTCTTTGGGCGTATATTTTTTATTTATTCTCTTGCTACACATAGTGTTGTGGACATGTTCAATGCATCAATCATGTATTTCGTATCCTATGAATAAGTGTGTGTCTGCAGGTTCAATCAGGTTCTTTTGAGACCGGAAGGGAAGGTGTCTTAAGCGGTAGCCAGACCCACACCCCGGACGGGATCCCTACTCCAAACGGTTTAAGGTCTAATTGGGACTTTCTACCCGGGAGATCCCCTACTGTTGGCCGGAAAAATTTTCCCGTCAACAACTGGAAAATAAAAAATCTTTGTAGAAGTAAGAACTACCTTAGGCTTGCAAACTAAAGCAAAGCTTACCTCTTCTTCTTCTGTCTGCTACAGATATTCCTTCCCGCTCAGCAACAAGGTCTTTGGATCAATCACTCTGCTGGATGGCTCTCCTTCTTCCATGGGTATCAATGTATGATGTACCCCATCTTTGAAGAACTTGTATGTGTTCTTCTTGCCATCATGCATTGCTGCTCTGTCAAACTGCCAAGGTCTACCCAGTAGTATATGACACACATCCATGGGCATTAAATCACACAGGACCTTGTCTTTGTATTTGCCCATTTGTAGCTCTATCTCACACTGTTCTTTTACAACCAGCTGGTGCCCTTTATGTAGCCAGGACACCCTGTAGGGAGTTGGATGCTCCCTTGTCTTCAACTTCAATTTTTCTATTACCTCAGTGGAAACTAGATTGTCTTTGTTGCCACTATCAATGAATAGCTAGCAGCACTTCCCTTGGACTTTGCATATGCTCCTAAACAAAGTCTTCCTTTATGCAGGCTCAGTGACCTCTTTGGCTTGCTTCAACAGGACCTTATTTACCACCAAGGATTCTCCCCTCTCTAGAAGAATTTCTTCTTCAATTCCTGCCTCTTCTCTAGCTTGGGCAACAACGACATTTCTTGGACCAACACCCACATTCTCTGGACACTCATAGTGCTTATTTCCCACTTCCCGACACCTATAACACCTCAAATCTCTACCTCTGCCTCTGTCTCTGCCTCCTCTTCCTCTTCCTCTGTAAGAACCCCTTCTGCCCCTTGCATCATCCTCTGTAGATGCATTTTGAGGTGAGATACTGTCAGCTCCATCCCTGGGTGTAGTAGGCTTTCCTCTACCACCTTGACTTCCCTTCCCATGGAAAGTACCTCTCTTCTTGGCAGACTGTTTCCTCAGGAGTTTCTCCTCTACTTTCAAGGCCATCTGGTAGGCCTCTTCCACTGTCTTAGGAGACAGGAGACCAATCTCATCTTGGATCTCCAGTTTGAGACCATTCACATATCTGGCAGTCTTCTCTGGTGCGTCTTGGAATTGCCTAGCTCTTATGCTTACTCTGTAGAATTCCTCTGTGTATTCTTTTACTGTCAGCAACCTCTGTCTCAGGTTCTGCATTTGCCTATACAACGTCAGCTGGTAATCACTAGGCAAGAATTTACCTTTTAATTTAGCCATCATTCTGGTCTAGCTCTTAATAGGTTGCTTGCCAACTGTCCTCCTTTCTGCCTGCACTCCATCCCACCAAAGTGCAGCATGTCCCTTCAGCTTTGTTACTGCAAACTTGACCTTCTTATCTTCACTTATTTATTCATAATCGAAGCACTTGTTAATTTCATTAATCCTGTCCACCAGTTCCTCTGGATTCAGTCCCCCTGCATAACTTGACACTTCAATTTTGGGCTTAACTGCAGACCCCAGAATAGTTCTAAGGAGCCTCATGTCAGGAGGAATCTCAACATTTTCTTCAGCTTCTTCTGTTTTAGGTTCACTGATGTCTTCAAGATCTCTGGTCTGTCTTCGCTCCACGACATCCACTCTGGCTTAGAACCTCTGTAAAATCTCCAACACCTCTGCGTTGGCCACAGGTCTCCTTCTTCCAGCACCTCTACCAACTCGGATTGCCATGTCAGCTTTATGCAAAAACAACCTTAAAACCTGGCTCTGATACCACAAATGACGCAACAAAACTGAACTTGGACCCCTAAGGAGAGCTGGATTACTACAATCACTCTGTCAGAATTTACCTTAGTTTACCCCTCCACGTGGTTCTTTATTCTCTTGGAAATTTTATTTATCAATTTTGGAGAAAATTGATAAATAAATACATTCAGCAGCCTTTGAATGTTAAATTGTCACTCCGGCGTATATCTTGTCCCCGAATTTATGACCAAGGGTTAATCCTTCGCGCGTTATATATTAATACCGATGCTCTCTTTTTAAACAAATGACTTTAATATATTTCGGGCCCACATATATATATCGATGGTCCAATAAAATGTTCGTATCGTACCCCGTTATCCTCTGCGCATCTATAGCAAGCGATCACCGTTCGATGGCCCCTTCCCAAATCAACGGCTTGTACGCATATCGCTCGGTGTCCTGGTACGAAATTTAACACGCGATGGCACACTTTGAACGGTGGTTTTTCGGGGGTCCACTTTGCCACGCGTCGACAGCTCTATGGAATCGCTCCACGACCGGGAAATACCGCTTACTCACCAAAAGCGGTGCGATATGGGCGATCTGCCTCTGCAAATCCACTCGTGGTTTTTGAACAGTGATTGACCAGGGTTTAAGTCGGGCTCCACTATCCCTTGACTCTTTAACTCAGGGTTTAACTCTGGTTAGGAATTTCAATTAACAATAAACCAAAGTTATTTCTTTGTTAGCGGGATTTCCACCATTGAATAGAGTCCAACGACCATGCTTTTCTATACAGACTTCGCCTACACTTGGGATTTAATTCACAGAGTTCGTCCAACCAATTTATGGGAATCAAAGACAGAGAACGGAATTACCAGTACACAATCGCCCCACAGTTAAACAATTCTTCACAATTATAAATTCAGACAGTTTGGAAATCAACGGGACTTGAAGTTATTCAACCGGAAGAAATTGCTCAATACACATAGTTTTATTGCATAAATATATTCCTTTTCCTCCTCCTTTCTTCAATACATCCGAGAATACATTTTATATACATCAATATGTGACTCTTCGGTTCCTCTGTGAGGACTGTTTAGGAAAGCCAAAAGCCTAATTACAATAATTCAACTAACTGAAAAATGACAGATAGACTAACTGAACTATTCGACTTCTATGACTCTAACTACTCTAAATGAAACAGTCAGCTGAGATATTGACACCTAGCTGTTACAATTCAATTGATTTCGAACCCTCCCAACCACAACATGTGGACAAAATCTCCTACATTGCTGGCTAGTGTCTAATGCCCCTGCATCAGGCAGCAAGATGATGAAGAAGAAAACAAAGATAAAACCAATGATTATAGTCACAAAGATAAAAACAGTGAACATGATGATGAAGAGGAAGATGAAAATAATGAAGAGGAGGAAAACAGTGAAGAAGAAGAACAACCAGATGAGGAAGGTAGCTATCTAAGTGCCCAAAACAGTCCAAGAAAGAGTCATGATAGTCATGACAATTGTCATGACTGTCTTGACAAAGATCAATCCATAGAAGATATAGAAAAATCAGAGCATAGTGAAGGAAAAATTGATGCCAACATTTCCTTTGAAACTCCCATGATTTCTCCTCTCTCATGCACCTATCATAGAGGGAAAAGGAGTGTTTTTGCTGCCTCTAAAAGGCAAAGGGCCACCTCCTCACAAAATACCAAAGCATCGGACAAAGGCAAAGAAAAAATGAAGAGTGTTGAGCCAAAGGCACCAATCAGGAGGAGCAAAATGATTAAAAAGGTTTCTCAAGGCCCCCTCTTCATTGATCTAGACAGTGATAATGAAGACCAAGTGATAAACACAAAATTACTCCTCCTAGAAAAAGATGCCCAGCTTCAAAAATGGGAAAAGGATTTTGAAAGACAAAAAAGGGTCATCTATTATTACAAGTAGGAGCACAAAAATTTCAAAGAGGTCAAGAGGGGCCTTGCCTTGCAGAAGAAAATGGTCAAACACTATGCAAGGAAGAGCATGATTGCCAATACTAAATTGAGGCAAGCCCTCTTCGAGCTAGAAGAGCTAAAAAGGCCCAAAGTTCATGACAGCCTCAGGATCCTGCCTAATTCTTCTTAGCAGGTGTTTAAAACCCCTTGATGGGTCTACCTACCAATTTTGAAGAAAATCCCGACAATTTTTGTTTTTTCCAAATTTTAGCCCCCAGGAGTACAGCACCCTAGTCGCTACGCTCTTTTTTGGGGCATCCTCAGCTACTAAGGTTTAAATTTTTTGGTTTCTCATGTCTCCATCAGTCTCCACAAAAACATTTAGATCATTTGGAGCATTTTTTCCCCCTCAAAAGGTCAAAAAACACCTCAAAAATGACCTTTCTGCCTCCTTTTCAGGCCTGGCGCTGCGCGTTGAGCAGTCAAGGGAGATTTTACTTTTGAGTAGGTAAATGGCATCCATTCAGCACAAATCAAGTATTTATGTAAATAAGACTCTCTAATATTTCCAATGAGCTATCCCAGGCCCAAATCAGATGCCGGGAAGGGGTCCAAAACTCAGCTGCAACAGAACCCAATTTTTGCTGATATGGAGCTACGCACAGAGACAACTTTTTGCCAAAAAGTCAACAAAAGACACTAATTAATGGAAAATTAGTTTTTTAATATTTTCTTTGATAAAACACTCCTGATTTTATTAGGGAGTTATTTTTTGGTGTGTTTCATTTATTTTCTTATCTCTTATGTGTCTTGGGCCTTGCATGGTCATTAAGCACATTTATGACATTTATGGCTGAATTAGGGTTTCTGGAAGCCTCTTAGGGTTTCCACCTCCTCATTTTCTCCATAAATAGGGCATGAGGCTCTTGTATAATTTTTTGGATGTTGATGACTTATGCTGAAGTAATACATAGTCCCTTGAAGCCTTTGATGAGAAATTGATGTCTTGGAGCTTATACATGATCTGATTCACTTGTTGATGGAGAAGGGTTGTTTACAGGATCCATAGGCCTGTTTGATGGTGAATTTTTCTCTTGTTAATGTTTTCTAAGTTTCTCATATGTTTTCCATCCATCTATGCTACAGTAGGACAAAAAATTTAGACTAAGATATGCTTATTGATGGCACCTTAGATCTGTTTGTTTCCTTCACTGCCTAAATGTTTTCCTCTGCTTAAGATATGTTAGAGAATTCATCTTTTGCTCTCTAATAAGTTTTTGGCTTGTCTGTTTTCTTGAATGATTTAGATCAGTTAGTATCAATTATGATTTATAGCTAGCCCTGCATATTGTTACCTTTGAAATACTATGTTCTTGAAATCCTCTTTTGAAGCAGCTTTGCCTATAGTTTGTCAAAAAAGTCTGTCTTAATCATGCTCTTTGCCTTACTTAGCTAAAATTTTCTCAAGGAACTCTCATAGATGTCACTGTGGATGCTAGGGTTTATCTCTTGTTCTATGGTTATAGTTACTTGTGCAACTTAAATGTGTTTCCTGCTCTTGATGATAAAACCCATGAAAGATTCAATAAGTTTTTCCTTTCTATGTTTTATCTGAATGTTGTCTTGGTTGATTATCTTCTTTAAGTCTGAAATCAAATGGATCAGTTTTGCTTAAGCCTTTGATTCTTTTGAAATGCTTATAAATCTTCTAACTCCATCAGTTTACAAGTATATAAAGGATTCTTTTTCTGCCCTTTATTAGCTTTTTTTTCTCCAGTTTAATGTCAATATCATGATCCTTCACAACCTTAAAGATCCACCAACCAAGTTAAATTTCCCTGCAAATGCTTTTGACACCATTGATGAACACATTCATGACCTTGTTTGACTCCATTGCCCAATGAATTAACAATATTCCTTTTTTTATATCTAAATCTATCTGAGCATCATACCCAACCAAAAATAATCAAAATACCCTACACTTAACATCTAGCCTAAAATCGACCCTAATCAACAAATAAGTTCATATATTTGCACCTACTTGAGAGATCCCTCTCAGAATCTAGGAAGGCTAGGTCTTAGGATTCCAAAGCTTGGTTTGATGTTACCCTGTACCTTTGTATCTCAATCAATCTAGCAAATTACAGGGAGCTAAAAATCCATATTGTTAGTCTCCTATATTCTACAGTATCACTAGATGACTATGGATTTTCTCTAGTCTACTGAAAATAACATTCCCTGACTATCATTTATTTTCATAAACCTCACTACCTTCATTATTTTTCATTTAACCTATTCACGATCTCTCACTTTACCTATTCATATCACTCATTACAATGAAAACATATGTTTGAACTTCATCCCTTCATGTTAGCCTCTTCCCCTTCTTAAAATATCCTCCCCTATGCTAAAAACCACATTTTCCCCTTCCCCTTCACTCATTTCCCTCTATCTTATTCAAAACAATGTAAAAACCCTCTTTTACATTGTTTTGAAATTAATTTTGTCTCGGGTCCCACTTTAAAAATAAAATCTATTTATTTTAAACACCCAACCCTGTTATAATAACACCCTGATTCCTTTTATTAAGGCCTTCTCTTTGATAAAACATTACTCCATTTTTTATATGACCCTGGCCCCACCCTATATAAAGCACTTCCGCTTTAAATATGCCCGGGCCCGCTCTATTTTTTAGCCCCGCATTTTTATCCGCCGCATCATTTCAAATCTCGGACCCACCTCTCAAACATACCTGCAGTCCACTCATCACCCGACCATCGTCTGATCCACTCCATCAGATCCGACGGCCATCGCGCCCTATTGCACACCCAAAATCCTGCCGGTTAAACACCCCGGAAGCTTGTGAAATGGGCGGTTTTTGCGCCCGTACTTTCCTCCACGCGTCACTCCTCCATCTTATCGAATTCCCCCCAACCAAAACCACAAACCATCTATTCACTGTGCGAAAACCAATAAATCACTCCCACGCCATAATATGAAACTGCTGACCCATTTGAAATTTTTTAAGTTGTGTCCTGTCACGATAGGCCCAGAATCTTTGTGATAAACCCCTGTGACATTTCTAAAGACCCGAAGGATCACAATTAAACTCAGAAAACCAAAAACCTCATTTTTCTGAACTCTGTCCATAAATTTCCCTACTGCCTGCACGACCCAGTTCTCCCCACCCTGCGGGATTTCATTTTTATTAATAAATTGTTTTTATTGTGCAGGTGATCAATGTATCAGAAAACACAGTAAATAAATCTGCGTTTCTAAGTCCAAGAATTATTTAATCAGGGTTCTCTGGGTGACGATCCAGAATCCTTATTCATCAAAAGTACTAGGAGCGCAAGAAAAGCAAAAGAAGCAGTGGATCATGATCATTAAATATGATACAAATACTCCAAAGATAGTGAGGTGTCTTCAAATATAGGATAAGAAGAAAGGATAGTTTCACAGTGACTGCGCAGGTGAAGATGAAAACATGGTTAAAGAACGGTGATAGTCAAAAGATTCACCGTAACAGTTAAAGGTTAAATAAATAAAAATATTAGTCTAAGGTGAAAGAAAAGGTTAAGAGACAGAGTCAAAATAAAGGAAAGATAAGGAAGCAAATCAAAGAGTGAGATAAAGAAAGAAATAACAGTGATAACAAAAGCAGTAAAGAGAAAGAACAGATTAAAGAACAAAGTGATAAAAAAGAATTAAGGAAAGGACAAATCAAGGTTTAGGGACAAATTAAAGATTAAAGACAAATCAGAGGATAAATCAGCGAGGAAGACCAAGCCAGGTGTCAAGACCATTCAACATTTACTTCTTCATAAATCACACTAGCCACCTACAGCCTAATTTTTCTAAATGCGGGTATAGTTAATGCTACAGTCAGAGATATTTTAACAGCCACTCAGAATTTATTGTAAAATTTAATGTTAAAGCAAAAAATTCAAAAATATCTTAAGGTTAGCTCAGCAGTTAAGTCGAAAGTTATTATTACAGTGAGTCAGTCAAAGATATTTTGGAATTGGGCCTTGCATGGTCTCACTTGTCAAACATAATTTACTCTCTAGTAAATACAAATTTGTCACCCTATATTAGGATCACCTTCTCAATTACAGTTAAATACTACATGTATTGCTCATTATTATTGTTGGTTGGTTGCTTGTTTGGCCGGTTGCTAGATTGTATTTAGATCAGACTCTGAGTTGTAAAGATTATTGCACTAGAGCATTGTAACTATCTTGGATGTCAGTGATACAAGCATGTTCACAGGATTCTTGAGCTATGTTAATGGTGATGTTATCCCTCTTTGTCATTGTTTCTTCTTTGTATACCATATTTTACATCAATTTCTCTGATAATAGAAAAGAAATTTTAGATTGAGATATGATGTTTTGGCACCTTAACTCTGTCTGTTATTATTATCTTTATGTTTTCATCTACAAGGTATAATTAAGGAATTCAGGGGTGTCCTGCTCTTTAGTTTCACTTGGCTTGTTTTCTGGAGGTTTTCTTAGTAAAATTTAGCTAAAGAATTCAGGGGTGTCCTGCTCTTTAGTTTCACTTGGCTTGTTTTCTGGAGGTTTTCTTAGTAAATTTTAGCTAAAGAATTCAGGGGTGTCCTGCTCTTTAGTTTCTCCCAAACTATTTATCTTAAAGAACTTCTTTGAAGTTTAGTTAAAGAATTCAGGGGTGTCCTGCTCTTTAGTTTGACAGAACCGTCATCTTGAATGTTTTCTCTATGTGAAAGTATTATTAAAAAATTAATGGGTGTCTTGCTCTTTAGTATTAGTGGATTGTTGTCTTAAGGCTTTCTTAGTAAAATTTAATTAAATAATTCAGGGGTTTCCTGCTCTTTAGTTTCTCTTGAAACAATTATCTTAAAGGAATTTCTTGTTGAAGTATAGTTAGATTCTTAATTTCCCTTTAGTTTTACTGAATTCACAAACTTGCTATCATTTCATATTCATCTTCATAAGAAGATCCATTTGATATAGTTAGCTTGCCCTATGAAAACCCTTGAAGATTTTATGTACAATTAAAACCTTTTATGACCCCATATCCCAATGGATTAAGCTTCCCACTTTCTATCCGTCCCACCTACAATCAATCAATCAATCAATCAAAACTAACAATCCCAAAACTTCATAACTATCCTAAAATCAGAAAACATAAGCATAAAGATAAATACGTTAATCATAAACATAGAGAGAGCCCTCTCTATGCCCAGGAAGGCTAGATCCTTGGACTCCAAAGTGGTTTGATGTGGTTCCCTACTACTTTTTCTTTCCAATCTTGCAAATTACAGGGAACCAACATAATAGCAACCATACTCTGGAACTGAGTTATTAAAACAACTTAATATTTCCTCAAGAACTCAGAAAACCCTATTCAAATTTAGATGAATCAAGTGTTAGCCAAGACTGGTATCTGG
This sequence comes from Pinus albicaulis, assembly GCA_034641835.2. Classification (NCBI taxonomy): domain Eukaryota; kingdom Viridiplantae; phylum Streptophyta; class Pinopsida; order Pinales; family Pinaceae; genus Pinus; species Pinus albicaulis. The sequence goes on from CM076576.1 coordinate 164,348,061, forward strand.
TTGTTGATGGTGGACAACAGCCAGCCTCAAGAAAGTTAAAATCATCCACCGGTTTTCAGTAGGCATGCTAACCCCACTGGTTTTCTATAGACTTCACTGGGAAGTTATTGAGAAATCCTGATTTTATCAAAACTCGAATAGAACCCAGTCAAAATACTTTGTGAATAAAGTATTTCATTCATAGATTGGTTTTTTTTTTAAACTATTATAAAACTTTCAACCTCTCTGAAACTTGGGTCCAAGTTCTGGCTTCTAGAATAATTATTACCAGATCCCATCCTGATGCAAACCCTCCTGCAATAGTTGACAATCCAGTGCACATCCTAAGAAAATCTCCTAGATCTAAAAGTCCAAATGTTAGCAGACCTATTCACAAGGCAAGTTCCCTACCTGAAAACCTTAAAAACTTGCAACATATCCTATCTGGCTCACCCTTGGAAGAAAGCTTGTCCAGGACTAAATCCCAGAATTGGATAACCCAAATATTTTTAGACCCATCCATCTTATAGTAGAATCATGTTGTATTAACCTCTACCCCGACTCATACACCCATTGTTCACCTTCCTCCATTCAACCCTCCAACTTTTAACCCCCCTCTGTTTCCCCAACCACTAGCCATGGAAACCTGGTATGGCCCATTAGTCCTACCATTTCCTTTAATAGTTCTACCACAGGATTATCAGTCCAAAATCCCCTTATTTGATGCAAGTAGTGCTACAACTGCTCAACAACATGTGGATAGAATGGATGACCATTTTGATAGGCAAGAAATAGATGATGAAATTGTTAAACTAAGAATGTTTGCTCAAAGCTTAGGGGGAGAAGCAAGAAAATGGTTTAAAGGCCTAACCCATAATAGTATACATGACCTCCATGCTTTTCATCAGCTATTCCTAAATAAATGGTAAGTCAAGAAAAACCCTCTCCAAATCTTATTAGAATATGAAAACATAAAAATAAACGTTGGAGAGGGTGTCCAAGATTACTGCACTAGGTTCAATAGTGTATACAATGCCCTCCCTCCTCACATAAAACCTCCACAAAGTCTAGCCCTAATTAAATTTCCATATGGTTTTGACCCAGAAATGGCTTATCAACTAAGAGAAACAAACCCTCTTACATTAGATGACATGCATAGGGGTACAATAAGTGTGGAAGCTAATCTGATTGCCAAGAGTGCTAGAATGAAAAATGAAAAAAGAGTCACATATAGGGAAGAGGATGTACCCTCCACATCTGATACTAAGATTGATAACCTTGTTAGAACCATGGAGAGGATGATGGAAAGAATAAACATAAACGAGAGAAATTTCCCTAGAGAAAACCAAGTAGCTCCTCAAAACAGAAATCAAAACCAGAACCAAAACCAAAACTTTAGAAGAAACCCCCCTCAAATAAGACAGAGAGGACCATAACAGCAAATCAAGCCTCCTTTCCAAGAAAACTATGCTGATGAGGATGAGGGGGTGATTGAAGAACCAGAACAAAGTCAAATCAATCTAATGGGAGTTAATTATAAGGATATTGTTTTCCTCACTGAGGAATAACAAGGAATATTTTCCCCAAATGAAGAAGAATGCCTAGAATCCAAGGACTATAAAAAATGATTCAAAAATTCCATAATGGAAGTGCATAGGCAGTATGACCTCAGAAGCAAGAGAAATCAAGATATTCCCAAGAGAAAGAACCCTGAAATTTCTACTAGGAAGACCCCTGAAAATGATCCTAAAAAGATAGCAGAAAATTCAAACATAGTGGTTACAAGTCTGATAAAATTAAAAACAAAAGCAGTCTAGAAAGAAGCACTAGTAACTCAACTAGTATCCCTAACAAAATTGATTTAACTAAGACCCCCAATACAAATTAGCAAACTGAAATTGCTGTAAAAACACGGTTTGATAAAACTTATTTAAATTTTCCAAAAACACAGACACCCTTCAGTAATTAGAATGAAATTGCCAAGATAAAAATATCCATACCTCTTACTGAATTACTAGGCCAAGATGTATATAGATCCCAAGTTTTGAATGCTTTAAACAAACCTGAACTATTGTTTGGACCAGAAGTAGAAGGTAAATTCCAATACGGAGGTGTACCTCCATTTTATGTCAGCTTGAACATCCATGATAAAATCCTTCATAATTCCATGTTAGATTCAGGAGCTTCTCATAACCTCATGCCAAAGGTAGTTATGGAAAGACTATGCCTTGAGATAACTGGACCATACAAAGACTTGTACTCCTTTGACTCCAGTAGAGTTAAATGTCTAGGCCTGATCAAAGATCTCTGCGTTAATCTAACACAAATATCAGCTAAAAGCATAGTAATGGATATTGTAGTGGCTGGCATTCCCCCTAAGTATGGCATGCTTCTATCACACTCATGGTGAGCTAAACTGCAAGGCACCCTCCAAATGGATATGACCTATGCCACCATACCAGCATTTAGTCAAACAGGAAGATTATATAGAGAGACTCATATGAAATACATGGTAAACAGTCAAGAAAAGTCTGATAACTCCCCTCTCTATTCTTTCCACACAGACCTTGATTCATTTATCCTTTACAATGATTAAAACATTAATGAACAAGTAGCAGTAAATAAAAAAAATAGCTGAAAAAGAGGAAGAAAAGGAAGAACAGTCAGACCAAATAGATAAATAACAACATAAGGGAAAACATAAGTCTGAAAGTGAACCTCTATGGAGCATGAGATTTGATGGTTCTTGTGGCAAAACTAGGTCTGGAGCAGGTGTTTGGGTACATAACACTTAAAACAATCACGCAGAGGGTCACTCCTACAAATTAAACTTTTGATGTATAAATAATATAGTAGAGTATGAGGCCCTCCTTCTAGGATTACAACTTATGAAAAAATTAAAGGCCAAAAGGATCTATGTCCATGGGGATTCAAAGCTAGTTATTAGGCATATTAAGGGAGAATATTCAGCTAAGCATCCTAGATTAAGAGCATACAGAAATACTACCCTTTACCTCCTAAAAAAATTCCAAGAATATGAACTTGCCTCCATCCCAAGAAATCAAAATATCATTGCCAACGGTTTAGCATTTGCAGCCAGTACTTGTCAACTACCTCATGCTAATAAAAAATACACAATTAAGGGTAAATACAGACGAGCAGTCACTGATAATATAATATATTGGCAAGTTTTTGAAGGTGAAAAAAATATTGAAGACTTCCTGCAGTCCAAAGATGAGTTTGAAATGCTAAATTCAAACTTAGATCATGAAGAGGACTGCCCTACTGATGAACAAACATACAAGGAGGAATCTCCTTATGATGTTGATATAAATCTATTAGAAGAAGAACACCCACATGGGACAGAACTGTGTGAAGATCCAGAAAAATAAGACTTTGAAGTGCTGCAGTTCAGAGATAATACGTTGCCAAAGGACTTGTCCCTCTAGAGGAACTTTTTGATTTTGATGATGTTGCTAAAAAGCCAGAAATGGAATCCACTGAAGCAAATGTAGAAGAGTGCAATATAGGCAGTAAGCAAGAGCCCAAAATGGTAAAATTTCCAAAGACACTGCCAGCTCCTATAAAACGGAAATATATTGAGTTGTTCAAAGAATTTGGTGATCTGTTTTCTTGGAGCTATGAATACTTGAAGTCCTATAATACTGATGTCATCCAACACAAAATCCCACTCAAAGAAAGCCAGAATCCCTTTGAACAGAAACTGCGCAGAATAAACCCTGTCCAAATGCCACTAGTTGAGAAAGAAATAAAGAAAATGTATGATGCTGGAATAATATTCCCTCTAAGGTATTCAAAATGGGTTTCAAATCTTGTATCTGTGAGGAAGAAGACAGGGGAAATTAGTCTCTGCATAGACTTCAGAAATTTAAACAAAGCATACCTAAAGGATAGCTACCCTTTACCAAAAATGGATAACATATTACAAAGGGTAATAGGTTCCAAAAGGGTATCTCTGCTTGATGGATTTTCAGGGTACAATCAGGTGCTGGTACATCCAGATGATCAACATAAGATAACTTTCACTACACCTTGGGGCACCTTCATGTATGTTAAAATTATTTTTGGGTTAATGAATGCTGAAGCTACTTTTCAAAGAGTGATGGATATTGCTTTCTCAGAAGAAATAGGCTACTTCATTTTAATATATCTTGATGACATAACAGTCTATTCAAAAACTGATGAAGAACATCTAGCCCATTTGAGAAAGGTCTTCGAAAAGTGCAGAAAGTATGGCCTGTCTTTAAATCCCAAGAAAACTTTGTTTGGCCTTCAAGAAGGGAAGATTCTAGGCCACATCATATCTAAATAAGGGATGAAGGTTGACCAAAAAGGATTGAGGGAATATTGCAAATCAGTCACCCAAGAAACATCAAAGAGCTGCAATCTTTCATTAGAAAGATAAATTTATTAAGAAGGTTCATACAAAACCTTTCATAACTCCTGAGAAAAATCACTAACATACTCAAAAGAGAATTAGGAGTCAAGTGGACAATAGAATCAAAGAAATCTTTTGACTTGGTAAAGCAAGCTTTTACACAAACATCAGTTCTGATCAACCCTAACTTCACTAAAGATTTCTTCATATTTTCCTTTGCCTCAAAACACATAATTGCTACTGTATTACTGCAGAAAAATATGAAAGGACAAGAGCAGCCCATAGAATTCTTCAGCCAAGCATTAAGAGATGCACCTCTAAAATATAATATCATGGAAAAGTAGGATTTTTCCTTGGTAAAAGCACTAAAATATTTCAAAGTTTACATTCTGCATTCACACATCATTGCTTTTGTGCCTCACATAGTGGTTAAGGACATCCTGACACAAGATCTTGATGGAAAAAGAGGTAATTGGATTGTTGTCAGTTTAGAATATGACCTGGAAATCAAGCCCACCAAGTTAATCAAAGGGCAAGGACTGGCTAAAATAATGGCTAAAACAAATGTTCAAGCACTAGACATCAATATGATTCACTCATTGGATGAACAAGAGGAGCTGGTGACTCCACCTATTGAGGAAACATTTTTGAACTCTCCCTGGTATGTTGATATATTATATGTTCTTTTTAATCTAAATGTTCCTCCTAGTTTGTCCAAAACAAAGGCCAGATTCTTAAAACTAAAGGCGGTAAATTTCTACATTCTAGAGAAAGTTTTATATTGGAAAATTTTTGGTGTTGTATTACTGAAATGTTTTCCTGAAGAAGATGCGGATAGGATTATCATGAATTTCATGAAGGAGAATGTGGAGGTCACCTCTATTGGAAGAACACTGTAAATAAATTCTTATGGCTGGTTTCTATTAGCCTACCCTCTTCCAAGACATCCACAAAATGGTAGTTTCCTGTCATAAATGTCAGATCTTTCAGGCAAAAAGAAAGTTGTTTCCTTTTCCATTACAGCCAATCTCTGTTGAAGCTCCTTTTCAACAATGGGGTCTAGATTTCATTGGATAAATCCACCCTTCCTCCTCTGCCCAGCATAAGTGGATCCTTATTGCAACTGACTATTTTACAAAGTGGATAGAAGCCATTCCTTCTAGGACTGCCAGAGACTCAGTAATTATCATATTTCTTGAAAACAATATCCTAGCTAGATTTGGTTGTCCTAGGAAAATCGTTACTGACAATTCTGCTGCCTTTAGATCTAAGAAAATGTTGGATTTCTGCCACAGATATCACATTACTTTGGGTCATTCTACATCTTATTACCCTCAAGGTAATGGTTTGGTTGAATCCTCAAACAAGATTTTGGTGAAAATCATTAAAACGTTGCTAGAGGAAAACAAGAAATCATGGCACAAAAAATTGATACATGCACTATGGGCAGACAGGCTAAAAAATAAGCAATCAATTGACATGTATCCCTATAAAATAGTCTATGGAACAGATGCGGTCTTCCCAACAAGCTTTGGAGTGCCAGTAATGAAACTCATTCAAGAGGTGCAGTATGAAGAGAATGATATACAAAGAAGAATAAATAAAACCATTCAGTTGCAGCAAAACAGAGAAGGAGTATACAACAGAACACATCTAGTACAAGAAAATATGAAGAAAATATTTGACAAGAGGACCAAATCAAATGATTTCAACATTGGAGACAAAGTGCTAAAGTGGGATTCAAGAAGAGAGGACAAAGGCAAGCATGGAAATTTTGATAACTTGTGGAAAGGCCCATACATCATTCATTCTGCAAGAGGTAATAATGAATTTTTATTACAAAATATGGATGGAACAAAATTGTTTGGGGGTCCTCAATGGTAGAATGCTGAAGCATTATTTCAGTTAATAATCTCAGTTTAAAGTTTTATTCATTGTATATAAAATTTCTTAAGCAAAAAAATCTCAGAAAAATTGATACAAAAAGAAAGAAAGAAAAGAAGAAAAGAGGGCAAATAAAAAGAAGAAGGTAAGCCCCATACCAAAAAATGAATGTTTCTGAAAGTGTGCAAGTCAAAGTGCCACTACTTTGAAAAGGATTTTTCCAATCAAACAGCCTAATCATGATTGTAAAAATTTTGAATTTTTGTTGATAAGTTAGAAAATGAAGATTTTCCAAACTATTTAAACTTGGCTTATTAGTAGATAGGTAGAAAAAGACATTGGTTCCAAAGTATGAATCTGAACCAATAAGAAAATGAGGGATAAGTGACAAATGAAAGATTCAAAACCAAAGCCTTCAGTTTAGTTTAATTTTTGCAAAATAATATTGTGTGCAGCTTGTCCAAAATGCCACAATTCATGATGATCAAACTTCTTAATCTTGATTCATTCATGGTTTAAATTTCATGTTGATAGTTAGTGAATTTAAACCTGTCAAATTGTTTAATCTTGACAGATAAGTAGTAAGGTATATAATAAAAGAGCTCATCAATCTAATCTGAGCCTTTGGAAGTTATAAGGTTAGAAATAGATAGTTTTCTTTCCAAAGAAAAATGATGTCAAGGTTTGCAAGTCTAAATGCACCCAATAAATTAATAAAAAATGTTAGGGTAGGTGATGGGTAGGTAAAATTACTTTGCAGGAAGCATGGTTTTCAATTTTTGAAGGTTACAGTCACAAAAAATTGCAGCAGATCAGCAATTACAAAATGAAAACCAGTCAAATACAAACAGGCTACTGATCTACAAATGTTCTTGACACCTCCTAAAGGAGCTTCCCTCCCCAACTGGAACCAATTTTAGTCTCCTGTATTCTACAGTATCACTAGATGACTATGGATTTTTTACAGTCTATTAAAAATAACATTCTGTGACTATCATTTATTTTCAGAAACCTCACTGCCTTCATTATTTTCCATTTAATCTATTCACTATCTCTCACTTTACCTATTCAGATCACTCTCACTACTCTGAAAACCTATGTTTGAACTTGATCCCTTCATGTTAGCCTCTTCCCCTTCTTAAAATCTCCTCCCCTATGCTAAAAACCCCATTTTCCCCTTCCCCTTCACTCATTTCCCTCTATCTTATTCAAAACAATGTAAAAACCATTTTTTACATTGTTTTGAAATTAATTATGTCTCGAGTCCCACATTAAAAATAAACTCTGTTTATTTTAAACACCCAACCCTGTTATAATAACACCCTGATTCCTTTTATTAAGGCCTCCGCTTTGATAAAACATTACCCCTCCATTTTTTATATGATCCTGGCCCCACCCTATATAAAGCACTTCCGCGTTAAATATGCCCGGGCCCCGCTCTGTTTTTTAGACTTGCATTTTTATCCACCGCATAATTTCAAATCTTGAACCCAACTCTCAAACCTACCCACAGTCCACTCATCGCCCGGCCAGCGTCCGATCCACTCAATCAAATCTGAAGGCCATTGCGCCCTATCGCACACCCAAAATACCATTGGTTAAACACCCCGGGAGCTTGTGAAATGGGTGTTTTTCATGCCCTTCCTTTCCTCCATGCGTCGCTCCTTCGTCTTATCACATTCCCCCCAACCAAACCCAAAAACCGTCTATGCACCGTGCGAAAACCACAAAACCGCTCTCGCGCCATAATATGAAACCGCTGACCCATTTGAAATGTTTGAAGCTATGTCCTGTCATGATAGGCCTCGAATTTCTGCAATAAAATCCTATGACATTTATAAAGACCCGGAGGGTCACAACTAAACTCATAAAACCAAAAACCTCCTTTTTCCATACTCTGTCCATAAATTTCCCTGCTGCCTGCAAGCCCCATTTCTCCCCACCCTACGGGATCTCGTTTTTATTAATAAATTGTTTTTATTACGCAGGTGATCGATGTATCAGAAAACACAGTAAATAAATCTGAATTTCTAATTCCAAGAATTATTTAATCAGGGTTCTGTGGGTGATGATCCAAAATCCTTATTTATCAAAAGGATTAGGAGCGCAAGAAAAAACAAAAGTAGCAGTGGATCATGATCAGTAAAGATCATACAAATACTCCAAAGAAAGTGAGGTGTCTTCAAAGACAGGATAAGAAGAAAGGAGAGTTTCATAGTGACTGCACAGGTGAAGATGAAAACAAAGTTAAAGAACAGTAACAGTAAAAAGATTCACCGTAACAGTTAAAGGTTAAAGAAATAAAAATATCAGTCAAAGGCGAAAGAAAAGGTTAAGAGACAGAGTCAAAATAAAGGAAATATAAGGAAGAAAATCAAACAGTGAGATAAAGAAATAAGTAATAGTGATAACAAAGGCAGTAAAGAGAGAATAGATTAAAGAAGAAAGTGAGAAAACATAATTAAGGAAAGGAGAAATCAAGGTTTAAGGACAAATTAAAGATTAAAGCCAATCAGAGGATAAATCAACGAGGAAGACCAGGCCAGGTGTCAAGGCCATTCAACATTTACTTCTTCCTAAATCACATTGGCCACCTACAGCCTAATTTTTCTAAAGGTAGCTACAGTTAATGTTACAGTCAGAGATATTTTAACAACCACTCAAAATTTATTGTAAAAGATAATGTTAAAGGCAAAAAGTCAAAAATATCTTAAGGTTAGCTCAGAAGTTAAGTCGAAAGTTATTATTACAATGATTCAGTCAAAGATATTTTCGCATTGGGCCTTGCATGGTATCAATTGTCAAACATCATTTACTCTGTATTAAATACAAATATGTCACCCTAGATTAGGATCACCTCCTCAATCGCAATTAAATACTACATGTGTTGTTCATTATTATTGTTGGTTGGTTGGTTGTTTCGCTGGTTGCTAGACTAGATTTAGATCAGAATCTGAGTTGCAAATATTATTGCACTGAAGCATTGTAACTATCTTGGACATCAGTAATACAAGCATTTTCATGGGATTCTTGAGCTATGTTAATGGTGATGTTATCCCTCTTTGTCATTGTTTCTCCTTTGTATACCATATTGTACATCAATTTCTCTGATTATAGAACATAAATTTTAGATTGAGATATGTTGTTTGGGCACCTTAACTCTGTCTGTTATTATTATCTTTATGTTTTCATTTGTAAGGTCTAATTAAGGAATTCAGGGGTGTCCTGCTCTTTAATCTCACTTGGCTTGTTGTCTTCAGGTTTTCTTAGTAAAGTTAGCTAAAGAATTTAGGGGTGTCTTGCTCTTTAGTTTCTCCCAAACTATTTATCTTAAAGACCTTCTTTGAAGTTTAGTTAAAGAATTCAGGGGTGTCCTACTCTTTAATTTCACTAAACTCTCATCTTGAATGTTTTCTCTATCTGAAAGTATTATTAAAGAATTTAGGGGTGTCCTTCTCTTTAGTATTACTGGATTGTTGTCTTAAGGCTTTCTTAGTAAAGTTTAATTAATGAATTTAGGGGCATCCTACTCTTTAGTTTCTCTTGAAACAGTTATCTTAAAGGCATTTCTTGTTGAAGTATAGTTAAAGGATTCTTAATTTCCCTTTAGTTTTACTAAATTCACAAACTTGTTGTCATTTCATATTCATCTTACCTAATAATATCCATTTGATATATTTAGCTTGCCCTATGAAAACCCTTGAAGAGTTGATGTAAAATTAAAACCTTTTATGACCCCATATCCCTATGGATTAAGCTTCCCACTTTCTATCTGTCCCACCTACAATCAATCAATCAATCAAAACAAACAATCCAAAAACTTCCTAACTAGCCTAAAATCAGAAAACATATGCATAAAGATAAATCAGTTAATCATACACATAGAGAGAACCCTCTTTGAGCCTAGGAAGGCTAGGTCCTTGGAATCTAAAGTGGTTTGATGTGGTCCACTGCTACTTTTTCTTGCCAATATTACAAATTACAAGGAGCCAACACATACCTATGGAAACATCATGTTTTATATGAATTCATAGCTCATTATATTATTATTACTTTGGGTCATAAGTTGTAGAGGATACTAGAGGTAGCTTCGCCTACTGCCTTTTCTTTGATCTTTGTTAAACAATGTAGTAAGATCATTTCCCAGACCGGGAAAATTTTCTTCCTTATGATTCGCCCTCAAAACAAGATGAATATTGTGGCCACATTCACAGCCTCGAGACAGGGATCCTCTACACAGTAGTAGTATATGAACAAGGTCGTGGAAGAGTGTAGGGACAACTTCACCTCACCCACAGTGGTACCCCTACACGGTCAGGTTAAGCATTCCATCGATATGACCCTAGACACACTTCTAACCAATGAAATGATCTACCGAGGCTCTGTTCTTCAGAATTATGAAATGAAGAGGTAGATTCAAGAGCTATTGTAGAAAGGGCACATTAGTCCAAGATCCTTGCCTTATGGGAGCTCAATCATGTTGGTACAAAAGAAGGATAGAACCTAGAGGCTTTTTATTGACTATCGGGCATTGAATAAGATCATTATCTAGAATATTTATACAATCCCATGGATAGATGAACTTTTTTACCAGCAAAAGGGGGCCAAATATTTCAACAAGATTGACATGAAGATTTATTTTTGCTGCATATTTGTGTTTATGTTGATATATGTATTCTATTTTGTTTTTGCATGACTTTGGATCAATGGTATCATAGCGGTATTCTCTTTCTCTATTTTTCTTTGCATGTCCCCAATGAGGTTGGGGTAAAAGGATTTAGGGCTCGAACTAGTTAAACCTTTGCAAGACCAGCCTCACAAACTACGACGTTCTCCCATGGCGAAAGGAAATAAATACAAGTGAGCAGGAGATCCTTTCAAAATATTGCTCGAATAAGCCCTTAAGCGACAAAGGAATTTGATTATGGAAAACTTCACCCATATCCTTTGGCAAATGCCCACAGGAGACGCATATTCACCTGAAAACCACTCTCAAGGTGCCATTCACTTCAAGGTGTACCAATATCATTTCAAGCTTCTACTGCATTTCACTGGTAAGAAAGCCATTGATATTCCTTTTTACCTATTTAGAAGCCTGAACAAGATGGCAGATAAGGTGCAGGATATGCCACAAAACAATGATACATTTGTGTTTCATCATGGGATTTTTAACTTATTAGGTCTGGAGGAATTAGGGAAAATAAATAGATATTGGTCTTCTTTTCTCTTTCTTAGTGGATATGAAGTTGATGTAGTGACTCCTAAGAAGAATCCTAAACCTAAGAGCACTCCCTCAATTCAGAATGAACAACCTGTTAATGAAACAGAGTTGGAGGATATAGAACTAGAGAATATTGTACAACCTATTAATTTTGAAGAAGAACCAATGGACATTGTTATAGGATCAGCGCAAGAAACACCAGTCCCACTGTCAACACCTACAAGAAAAAAACCAAAAGTCAGTAACAAGAATGAACAAGGAAGGATGACAAGAAGTAAAAAAAAAGGTCAATTAATTGATAATGGTTATTTGGAATCCATCCTTCAAGATATATATATATAGAATAATCCCCAGTATTCCAGGCCGTCAATGTTGGAGGGAGCAGAAAGAAAAAGAAAGTTATCACTGTCAAGAAGCATTAATGAGCCTAAAGACATTCAAGCTTCAAATGACAGAGAAGGATAAAACTACTGAGGTTTGAGTAGGGTAATTTTTTGTCAGTTTTGAAGATGTCACCCATCAGTTTCTACTCATCAGAAGGTGAAATTTTTGAAAAAAGGGGCTCTTTCCTACGTTTCTAATAGATTAGGCATTTTCGTAGCATCTACCAGGCTTGAAGCCCAGAAAGTGCTACGAAGTTTCTGTAGATGTATATTTGATAAAAAGGGTGGTTAGACTTGAAATTAAATTTTGGGAAAAATTTTGTATTAGCCCTCCTAACCTATTTTAAAGACTCATGGCAGCAAAAAGTCAAAATGACTTGCAAAAGTGTTTAAAACAGAGGCACTACAAAAATTTGTTGTGGAATTGCCTACAACACTCTATTTTTGTTGCGCACATTTTTGATGAAATTTTTGAATTTTAGAGGGAATTTGAAGGCCATCCAAGCACGTGGGAAGAAAAAATGATAGTAGTGGAATATGCCAACAAGGTTATCTCCTTGAATGAGGTTGTCTTATGCTACAGATCAGCCTAAAGACAGGGCTTCATGGTCATTATTATCATCTCCTTAAATATAGGAAAATATGTTTCTTATTCTAGTGGATGTTTTTATAGCTTGATCATGGTCATTGCCACATAAGCACATCATCTTATCCATTTTAAAGATGCACTCATTTCAGTTGAAAATGTAATTAATATGAATTTGAGTTCTATCAGGACTCTAACTCCTAAACTTAGAAAATATATGTTTTTTTCCATATATTTAGATTTTAGTTAGATGATGTGTCAAAGTTAAGGGTTTGATGGTCTTTCCAACTGTGTAGACCCTATGTAAAAGTGAAAGGCCTAATAATAGGCAGGATTTCGAAGGAAATAGGGTTGGAAAATGTTATTTGAGAAGACTACTTTGTAAATCTTTGGGATTTCAGCAATATACAATGACAATACAACTTTTCTTCACCTTATATTCTTATTATGTTTCAATGAGTTACTATTCTATCTTACTTAATGTTTTTCCTCCAATGTCTTAATGCTTGATTACTCAGAATTCATGTACATCATGCTCTGACTTCCTTTAAGCATTAAGCTATGGTATATCTCTCTTAATATTTTGATTTCAATATCTTGGTGTCTCATTACTCTGAATTTGTGTTTCTCATGCTTTGAATTCCTTTGAAAATTAAGTTATTGAATATTTTTTGTGTGTGTTTTCCTTTCATTGAAACATCTACAAGCCTCAGCTTCCATAAGGAAAGCTATTACCACCTAATTCTCTAGCACTGACTCCATAAGCCCAATGGTAGTAAACCCTATACATTTTTCACCTGCATACAAACACATTCAATCCAATTCAGAGTTAGCCATATTCTTTCAATTTATTAAATTAATATCCTTTATTCTTTTGAGAGAGCCCTCTCAGGCTGGAAAGGCCAATTTCTAGCTACAAGTGGTTTGAAATAGTTACCTCAAGTTGATTGTTGAAGAAGCCCATCAGTACCAATTTGGTGATAACATAAGGTACAATTCAACTTTGATATTCCCATATTTGAAGGCTAGATAGATGCATACGGCATAGATATATGATCAAATCTGTTGGAAGGATATTTTTTGGTTCATGATTTTTCTAATTGTGAAAATATTACTTTTTCACTCTTGAAAGTTGCCCCCCATGTCAAGGACTGGTGGGAAACCTACTATGAACAGAGGGATGAGAGAGAATCCTCACTATTTTCAGCTACACCCACTTGGAATTCTTTCTGAGATTCCATTAAGGAACAATATTACCACATGGGGAGCTATGAGGACAAGTACATACAATGGACTCCATTGTGGTAGAAAAGGGATCAAGATGTCCATGAGTTGACGAATATTTTCCATACCCTAAGCACAATGTTGGGTATCAAATATTCAAATAAACATCTACTTCTGAAGTACCATAGTTTCTTGCAAAAATACATTCAGGAGGAAATGGAGTTCCTAGACATCTCCTCGCTTGGTGTAGCATACCACTATACTTCCAATATTGATAAAAAATTCAAGACAAAAAAGCAATACTTTGGATCTGAAAACCCAAAGCAGAGAAAATGTGCCATCAATCCACAGAGCAAAGGGAAAATTCATACCGCAACACTCTAGGAGAACTCCTTGAAGCCACAATACAAGAATAACTGGAATGAAAAGGACACTGAAAAATGTTGCAAGTTCCATAAAACGTCCACTCACAACACGAGTGAATGTCGTGCAAAGCAGACACTAGTGGTCAAGATGAAATACTCAGAGATAGATGCATGCTCTGATTCTGAGCCAAAATCCAACAAGGTAACTAACAAGGGAAATCATATCATTGACAGAGAACCCACTATGATGGTATCCACCACTAAGCTCAAAAATGATGAACCCGAGGATCCAGAGGAGGGGGAGCCCCTCTTCCACTCATAGATGTGGGTAAAGGTTTTATCGGTGCAATTCATCATTGACAATGGGAGATAGAAGAACCTAATCTAATCCAAGGTCATTAAGAGATTGTTGTCGATAACACTACACCCACAGTCGTTGGTGACCCCTGGTATTGCACCAAGAATGCTGCAAATCCCAAAGGCTACTCTACTTTACTTTATCAACCTAGGGTTCATACAAACATGGGGTGACAGTGCTATATACATAACATATGCATTCTACTCGTGTGATCCTCTTCTGAGCTCTATGAAAGGGTGTTATTTCTAGTGTTTCTGAATGAAGTCTGTCACACTTCTGAATTTAGACCTAAGGATACAAGTGATTCAAAGCCATTACTCTATCAACAATCAAAGAAATATTCTATAGCAAGAAATTACATCTAGTGACTCTTCAATGAAATAAATCTACAAATTAAGTTATGGAAAGAAATGGAAGCAAACTAGGCATATTTCATGAAGTAAATTGTTGAATTTAAATTTCATAAAGAAGAGTAACCTAATCACATATTCCTGGGCCAAATGGATAAACACACTCTGTGTACTTCATTTAATAACTATCATGATTTTACTCATGCATCTAATCATGACCTAAATATGCTTGTAAATGCATTGTTTTGCAGCAAGGAGGAGAAAGTGAAAAGGTGGTTTAGGAAGGGCTTGAACTCATGGGTGCAAGGTTGAAGGTTTATAGGTGGTTTTGGAAGGTTTGGATGACTTGGATGGTGGTTTTTGGGCTTAAGCATAGGCCAACTGGTGTTGCTGCAACTGCTACTAGAGGTTTGCTATAGTGCTATAGGAAAGTTCTGAATTCATACAGGAAATAGTCTGAAGGAAATCCGAGGCCAAAAATGGTGGTGAAAAGCCTTGGGAAGGTGGAGTGAAGGTGTGTTTGGATTATTGGAAGGTGTCCAACCCTTTGTCCAATATCAGAACCTATTTAGAAGCTCGTCTTTCACCTCTAGCATTTGCCCATTGTGGGAAGGTGAAAAATCTGAAAATATGGCTGATGGTGATTTGATGGAAAGAAGGTTGATGAAAGGTGAGAAATGAAGCTAAGGGTGATGGTGAAGTCCTCCTTTGCTGTGATACTTGAACCTACAAGAAAACTACCTGTTCATGCAACAAACATTAACAAATTCATGATGAAGGAAATGGAAAATGTTGGAAATACTGAGAGGGGGGGTGAATCAGTACTCCTTTCAATTAGTATTATTATTAATATTTTAGAGCGTTAGTTAATATTCAATTATTATCGGTGTTTGTACAATGATAGTAGTAAACAAAAGGAACACAAATGCACACAGTTTTTAAGGTGGAAACCCTCTCCGAGAAAAAAAGCACCTGAATTCTTTTCTAATAATGCTTTAATATTCAACTCCAATTGAAAATAAAGCTCCAACTTCCTAGAATCTAGAAAAACATTCTTCTCCAGCTCCCACTCGATGGATGCTCCAACGCCCGAGATTCTTCAGTAGTTAACTAAACGGATGCCCCAACACCCAATGGGCTAAAATTCACCCTAGCACCACCCTACAACCCTGGATTTTTCATAGGCTTGAACCTGTTGGTGACTTCATGCACCAGCCTAGCACCACCCTACCACCCTATAGAAGAATGAAAGAAGAATGGACTCCCGTACCAGGGAAAATGGTCTACTTTACAATGATATAGAATGATGTAGAATAATAAGACACACTAGAAAATAACCCCAACTATGACACAACCACATAATGATGATCCTAGACCTTCCGACACTACCTCTTCAACTCTTGGCAGATATACACTTGTACAATTTTTACAATGATGCATTTACAATGACTTAGTACAATTATACCTTTACAATGACTGTATGCAGTGCTGCCCACTTGAAGACTTCATGCGGTGACCTTATTGTTGTTGTTTTTCACCTTGATTGCTTCTCTTGTCATGCTACCCTCTGTTTCACCTTGCTTTTCTTTGTTGCCCTAGAAATTCTGATCCTTTTGCAACCCTTGACAACACATGATCTAGATTTTTCTTGCCTTCTAGGATCTCGATATTGAATCTGGTGTATCTCTGTTATTTCAGATCCCCGATATGTGATTTTTGGTTCTGTAGTAGTCCTCTAAGTCTTCTTTCCAATGCCACAGGTCTGACCCATTTTGGATTCTACAAGAGAGAGTTATGCCCAATCTCTCACAATGCCCTAATTATGGACTAGTTCAGTACGACGAACTTGTATGGTGTGCCACGTGTCACTGTTTCTTCATTCGATTCTAAAATTGATACAAAGAAAATTTCAGTCCATTAAATATCTGCCACTTCTTATATAATTCCAATCCGATACTTAGAGAGAGAGTTATGACGATTTTCCCAAGGTAACTTCTTTGAGATGAAGTTTAGGAGCTTGAAAAAACACTGTCCACAAATCATATCTCCGAAAATATTGTGCACCTTGGTCTGAAATTTTTAAAGGAGCTTCCTCGGTATTTTTTCTTCACCTCATAAAAATTTCAGCTTTTGAACCTTTGTAGAAAAAACGTTACAGTGTAAATTCCACGATGACCTGTTTCAGGTAGAGAAATCCCTGCATGAGGAGGATATGAGGATCACAATTTATATAAATGCTTAGGTTGAGAGGGTATTCAACAAGTGAACGTGGGATGGATTTTAGGAGCTTCAAAATTATTAATTATTGACTTTTCAATGACCCATGTTGTTATTCATCCATAATTTTCATTATCTGAAGATGACTAAGTATCGGTTTTAGTTTTCTAGAAACAAAGTTCATGAACATTGTGAGTTCTAGAAATCTCACTACCTTCATTATCCTTAAGATAAATTTTTCACTATTTAATCATCCCATCATGTCAATCTCAGCTCACCCATCCCAGAAGATCCATCATGGGCTCATGTCACTCATTTTGTCTTTTTTGTGTCACCTTTGGCCTCAACCCTCTATTTTGTTTTGCATAACTCCTCCATTGTCCATCTAGGGCTTTTAAGGGCATTTTTTCTTGGTTTCATGACCTCCACGGTTAAAAATCAACAAGGCTTGTATCTTTATACTCTTACACCTCCTCCTATCCTTAATATACCTTCATAAACACTTTCCATCACTCCTATCCCTCAAATTCATCATTTTTCTACAAAACCTAGTCTATTGCCACAATTTGACACTTTTTAAGACTAGGCCTGTGTTTTTTCCCTTTTAGACCTCTTCCCCTCACTGAATCCTTGAAATCACACTTTCTCCTACTCCCTAACATCTATCCCTATCCCTAAAAATTTCCAAAAAATTTAGACAATCCTTAACCCCTTCATTCCCCTCCCTCTACAAGGCAATACTAAATCCCCTACCCCAAACCCTAATTTCCTCTTCCAACTAAGCTAGGGTTTTCTATGGAAAAGAGGCATAATAGAAGAATATACATATGGTAGGTCATATCAGCAATCATGAAGCCATACCAACTCATAAACATCATGCCTCCATCATTTTCCAAGAATTCATTCCAAGGGTCTAGTCATTTGCCACACCTAGGGCTAGTTTTTCTTAAAAATATATTTCTAACCAAACAGAGATGAATTCAGAAAATGTGAGAGAGGATATTTTCCATCATAGGCCCAATAAGAAAAAAAAACTTCATTTTTTACACAGGTATCATGTTTTGGGAGAAATATCAAAAACACAGGTGTCCCAAGAGAATTTCTGCATTGCTGGAGTGACCTTGGGAAAATATGGTTTTCTCACAGCTGGAGTGTCCAAATGACTTTCTTGATGAGTAAAGAGACAACTAGACATGAATTGATTTCCCATGAGCTATCATGATCTCAGTTTGGAGTTAAGGAAGGTCTCTAAAAGTTGTCTGCACCAGCACTCTGAATTTCTGCACCATCATTCAACATGTTTTGACCAGTGTTGGAAAAGTCAGTTTTTGGATAAGTAAATGGACACCAACTAGAAAACCAAAAGCCGTCCTGGAAATTAGACTCAAAATTATTTCCAACGAGCTATCACGGATCTCATTCCGACACAGGGAAGGCCTTAAAATGCCCTCTGCAAATTGGCGCTACGCACAGACAGAGTGGTGCTGCACATAGAGGAAATTAGGCTAAATTGCCAAAAATTGGTCAAAATCAGTCTTTTTTGGGAAGAATGACAAACAATTCAAATAATGATGATAGGGCCTCCTTCATAATAGTATATGGCATTCAAAGGGTTTTCAAGTTGTCCTCTAAAGGTTTGGCAAAGAAACATTGATTCCACCTCACCAAAGGTACAAAAAGGAAAAGAGTATCAGCACAAAGGCATGAGTTTTCAAAAGGTAAAATCAGAGGTCTTAAAAAGATCAAAGGAGGCAGACAAGAAGCATTGTATCCCACTTCACCAAAGGGAAAAAAAGAGCTAGGAATATCACTACAAGGGTTTGACTTCTCAAAAGAATGGTCAGAGGCATTTTCAAATGGTCAAAGGGGGCAAGCATGAGGTAAGATTGATCAAGGAGGTAATTATGACAAGCATAGGTTCACTATTGATAAAATGAGGTGTTAAACTCCAAAAAGAGAGTGATAAAAGGCAAAAAATTTGTGTAGTCACTTGCAATAACAGAAGTGGCCAATGGAAAGACACCAGTGAAAAACATGACAAAATGACAGTTTGAGGAAGAGGAAAAATTCTCTTTTCAGTCTATCCACCAAGAAATCAAAAGGCCTAAAGGGTATGTGACTGAAAACTAGAAGGTAAAAAAGCCAAAAATTATCACATGTACTTTGTTTACAAGGGTTAAGAATCATTAAAAGATTTAGGTTTACAAATGAGGGTCAATAGCACAGTTTGAGCTGGTTGAAGAGTTTATGAGTACAAAGGAGAACATCAAGCTGCTCCATCAAAGGAAAAAGCCATTTTTCTA
Organism: Pinus albicaulis; assembly: GCA_034641835.2. Classification (NCBI taxonomy): domain Eukaryota; kingdom Viridiplantae; phylum Streptophyta; class Pinopsida; order Pinales; family Pinaceae; genus Pinus; species Pinus albicaulis. The sequence continues at coordinate 164,367,330 of CM076576.1, forward strand.
TGTCAAACTGCCACCCACAGGACCAAAAATGTCCAAAAAAGACAATAAAATGAGGAAGAGAAATAAACTTTGGGAAAGTGAGTTTTGTCATAAAATTATTTTCAAAAGGGTATAAAGGCTTTTCTTTTACCATCCTCCCAACTCATCTTGGCTTTTGAAGGAGAAGAAGATCTGTTGAAGTAGTTTTTTAGGGTTTTTGTGCAAATTTTGGTAAAAAATTCAGGCGTTATGCACCTGACCATCGGCACTGCGCATAGAGGAGGCAGCCACAATGTTAATTTACACTGTGTTGCGCACCGCGAGGGCAGCGCTACGCACCTGTGAAGGTGATGCGCAAAGGCTCATACTTGGTCAAAATTGCTCAGAAGTTGCCAAAATAATTTTTTTCTGGTTCCAAGCCCCTGCACAAAGTTAAACAAGGTTGGCGGTCCCTCTTATTACCTTCCAAATTGATCTCTTTACATGCACAATCAAAGGAAAAGTTCAAAACCCTAAAAATTGGCCAAACCGTAAACCTTCATGCCAATCAAGCCTTTGACCCTCTAGGGCAAGGAATTACCAAGTAAAAGGTTGTCATAGGCATAAAGGCACTCATTGCAAGAAAAGCCTTCTCCTAAATTCTGAAAGCACTCCTTGATTACTTAATTTTACCTCCATTTGCTAAAAATATTCCCTCACATCACTCCTTTGTCCTCCCTAGACCTAAAATCTCTCATCAAATAGATTTTAATGAGGAAGAGCGGGAGAATGATGATGACCATGAGGAGAAAGATGAAAATGTCGGTCTTTAAAACAAATATAGTGATGAATTGGAGCAAGAAAGTGATGGTAATGACACAAATGAGTCACTCCCAAGTGCATAAAAAGGTGTTAATGATAAAAAAAAATGAAAGCCAAGAGGATAGTGAAGAAAATGATGGGGGTGATAGTCAGCAAAGAAAATTAACATAACATTCAAGAGGGAAATTTGCATAAACATGAAAATAAGCCTAGTCAACGTGCAAACAATGAAAATATGGATGAAAATATTGAAAATGAGGAGAAATAAGATGAAAATAAAGAAATAGCAGATCAAGAAAAGGAAACCAGCAAATCAAAAATAGGATTTGATGAAGGAAATAGTGATAAAAGAATGCCACTAAGAGGACATCAATGAAGGACAAGGCCAAAGTATAGAAAATGCAGAGGCTGATGATCAAATCCAAGACCAAGGTAACAATACTAAAGATAGCAAGAAGGGTGACAATGATGAAAGTGTTGAAGCGAGCAGTAAGGCTCATAACTCTCCCAATGGGCAAGATAATGATGCACAAAGTGATGGGAGATTTAGCAGTACTGTTAATGACAGAGTTTGAAGAAGGAATCATTAATACAGAGGATGACCATGATAGTACAACAAGTAAAATACAAGGCAGCCAAGAAGACAGTCATGACATTAGTAATCCTCCTACTGATAAATAAAGATACCCTTTTCATTGAAATTTGAGCACTCAAAGGAGGTAAAGACCAAGAAAAACTTAGAGACATGGCTCAATATTTTCCACAGGCTTCTCAAACCCTTTGAGGGACCTCTCCACCAATTTTGAGGCAATTTGCATTTTTTTTTGTCTTTTTCAAATTTTGACCTCTCTTTGCGTAGCACCCTAGCCGCTACGCACAAAATTGGAGCATCCTCAGCTCACAAAATTTGAATTTTTGGATTCCTCACATCACCAGTAGTCTTCTCACCAATTTTCATATCATTTGGAGTATTTTGGACCCCCAAAAAGGTCAAAAGACATCAACATTTTGACCTTTCTGCCTCCTTTTCAAACCAGGCGCAACACACAGAGAAATGTTGGGAAAATTAGTTTTTGAACTGGTAAATTGCATCCGCTCAGCACAACTCAAGAATTTCTAGAAATTAGACTCATCAGGCTTTCCAACGTGCCATCACGGAGCCAAATCCGGTGTTGGGAAGGGGTCCAATACTCGACTACAAGAGACCCTATGTTCTGCTGAAGTGGCACTGCGCACAGAGGCTGCCTAGTGCGTTTTGGACCAAAAGTAAAAAAAAACACACTCATTTATTGCAAATATATATTTTTGAGTTTTTTGAGGCAAATTAATCTATAATTAGCTACAAATAGTTATTTTAGCATTTATTTCTTAGCACATTATGTGCCTTGGGCCCTGCATGGTCTCTTGGCCATAAATGACATTTATGGTTATATTTGACATTTTCCTACCACATTTAGGGTTTTAGTCCTCTTTTTCTCCATAAATAGAGCATGAGGCCCCTATATATTTTGTTGGCATTTGATGAGCTTGAAGAGCAAGATACATGGTTTTATGAGCTTGGAGAAGAAATTGGTTTTGTGAAGTTGATGAATGGCTTGTTTGGCTTGATGATGGAGAAGCTTGTTTGCAGGATTCCTTGGCTTGGTGAATGGTGATGTCTTCTTAAATTTTTCATTTTTTCTTGTTCTCATTATGTTTCCTCCTTCTTGGTTGCTATAAATCAGAAAAGTATAGGTTGAGACATGTTCTTTGAGGCACCTCAGTCCTCCTGTTTGTTATAGCCTTGATGTTTTCCTCTTTTGGCCATCTTTAGGAATTCTTGATTGCTCCTTAGGTCCACCAAATTTTTTTTTTTTTTCATGTATGGTTAGCATGCTAGCTTACAAGTATGATTCATGGTATGCCCTGCTTATTTTAAGCTTTCAAAACTCTATCTTGAAACCTTTCTTTGGAATATTGTTTGCTAGGTTAAGTCAAAGAGGTCTCGTTCGATCTTGCCCTTTTTCCATGCCTACCAACTTGTTTCAGAGTTCTCAATAGCTTGATATATGATGTTTAGGAGTTCCCTCTTCATATATTGAGTTATTTGTGTTATCTTATATGTTTTCCCAAACACTAAAGGTGAATTTACTAAAGTTAGAAGCTCTTATGCTTTCTATGTTTCACTGGAATGTTTGTCTTGGATATTTATCAGTTTAAGTATTTTTCATTGAGCTTAATGGTTTTCCCTACCTCATGAGTTGTAGATTTTAACTGTATGTATTTAATACCTCTTAGTCTTTCCCAAATTTTATGTTCACTCCACCTCATACATCACCTTAAGGATCCATTAACCTTGCTAAATTGGCCCTGCAACACACTCTGTTTCATCATTTAGACACCCTTGAATTTCATTTGACTCCATAGCCCAATGGCTTTGACATCCTCTCACTCCTCCTATTACACTTGACCATCTTACCCAACCAAAACAATCAACAAACCCTACACTTAATAACTAGCCTAAAATAAAAACCCTAGAGAAAAAAGAACACATCCTTTGCACCCAATAGAGAGATCCCTTTCTGAGTCCAGGAAGTGTAGGTCCTATGAATCCAAATATTGGTTCCATGTTACCCTATCATTTGGTCTACCAATCTTCCGAATCATGGGACCCTAACATTCTGGCGATCACGGTGGGAATTTCTGAGTTAGTGACAAACTAAGTATTCCTTAGATCTCAGAAAACTCACAAACATTCTTAGATTTCTATTTAGTTGTTGATGGTGGACAACAAGACCATCCTTAAAACAATAAACATCATCCACCTGGTGACTCCACTGGTCTTCAGTAGCCCTGTTGACCCCACTAGTTCTTATAAACTCCCCTGGGAATGCATTAAGCAATCCCAATCATGTTGATGGTGGAAATTGAAGTTGAAATAATACACCTAGCGACTCCACAACTCTCAATATACCTAAAGACTCCATTGGAAGAGAACTCTATATTGGTTGAAAAGAGTCAATGACCCTTTCTGATTTACAAACATGGATCCAAGGATACAAAGGAGATATGCTCCAATGAGTATAGATCATATCCCTGGATTCCCACACAAAATGCCTGAAATAAATTGGATAAAAAACCTACCTATATTTCAAGATGAAAAAGTTGATGACCCCTTGTTACATCTCATAAAATTTCATATACACATATGGAGGTTAAAGGTTGAATGGCACGAGGATTGCCTCATTAAAATGTTTATGGAAACATTAGAAGGTAAGGCAAGAAATTGGTATGAATGGCTAAAATCTGGTAGCTTGTTTTCCTTGAAATATTTCCACAAAGTGTTTTATGAACTTTATAAAGAATATTTTCCATCTTTATCATTAGCTGAAAATTGTTGTGATCAATCTGAAGATTTCATACAACACCTTGTAAACATTGATGAGGATTTAGGGAATTGTATTCTTGAAGATTTATTAGAAGAACTCCATGTATTTCATTCTCAAGATAGCTATCATGACAACCTAGAGGAGTTAGAACCCAATCAAGAAATAGAAGGAAACCCACAGAATCTCTCTGAAGGCACAAGTAATGATTCACCATCTCTTCTAGGTGAGGCTCAAGAAAACATTTAGCCTCAAAATCAGCCTTCACAAGAGAGAGAATTGTTGTACTTCTATCCAAAGAAAGATAAAAATGCCTCCTCTTTTAACTGAAGAGGAAATAAATCAAATTCTAAACATTCAACCAGCCTCTAAGCCTTCTTATGAACAAAAAATTCTTGTTCCTCCTCCTAATGCCATCTGCCATAAATAAAAAAGTGACCTTGTAGATCAGTTCAAAGAAGAATAGACTGGTAACCCAATATGTTTGATTGGTGAAATTATTTATGTTGATGATTCTCCAAATTTTGATCAATCTGATGATGATGATGTTCTCCAAATAGAAGCTAACCTTTCAGAGCCATCAGCAGTTGATTTGAGAGATGAAGTTCACGATCATCAGATTGAAAGCAGTAATCAGCCAAGACAGGTCACCTATGACACTGATGAGGAAAGCCTTGAAAGTTTAGAAGTATGTGAAGAGTCTCTGACTCTTTTCTCTACTTCACTTCAATCCATCAGAAATAACTTTCACATAATTGGTAATCAACAGTATTTTAGCTTTGACGTTGAGGTTGAGGAGGATGATGAACTTCTTGAGCAAATTGTAAATGAGAAGCCTTCTCCTAAAATGGTTAAGGAAATCATTTATGACATAGAATTTTCCTTTGCTCCAGATAAGCAGCCACCAAATTCCATTGAATTTCCAATTGCAGATGAAGGCTTGGAAGTTGATAATCATAGGAGAGTTGTTCAGCTGGATTCTCAAGAGGATTTACTACCAAAAGTGTCCCTGCTCATCAACATGATGACTTTCACATAGATTTCAGCCAACTCAATCATAACATATCAAGTATGCTAGAAGACAACATTGCAATATATGATGAGCCTACCAGTTTATATAATCATGAGGAAGAGGAAGATTTTATTTCCCAAAAAAGTCCTAAGCTTAGCGAAGTGGAGGATGAAGCAGACCTAGATCAAGCTTATTTACCAAATCTTCACATTCAGGTATTGTTTCAAGATCCCTTTACTGATTTGTTAGAGATGTTTGAAGAGGGAGTAAAACATGTCAAGAGTAGTTTGATGCACAATTTCAAGATCATTTTAGGCACTAATGTTCAAACACAAGTAAGGTGGGAGTGGCCTTTTGATTTTCTCAAAACCATCAAAGATTTAAACCAAGATCCCTCATGGAATCATCTTCTTGACTGGTTGTATTGGAAAAGAGAGTTCACCAGCTGAATGTATATCATGTATATTTTAGATTAGGATAGATAGGAATGAAAATAAGCTCAACCTTTGAGCATCTTTTAAATTTAGATTGTTTTAAAAAAAAAGAGAAAAAACTCAAAAACATAAAAAGAATGAAAAAGAGGGAATATGTGAAAAGAGGTAAAGCCCCATACCCAAAAAATAGTACTACTGAAAGTGAGCAACCTTAAATGCCACTGCTGGTTCAAAAATAAGGTCTTGTTTCAATCATCTAGCCTAATCATGGCTGAAACATGTTTTCAATTTATTTGTTGATAAGATAGTGAAAGATAGTTGGTCAAATCATTCAAAATTGACTTGTCAAAAGATAGATTAGGAAAGAAAGATATTGGTTCCACATGCTTAAATATGAACCAAGGAGAAGGATAGGGATGATTAACTAATGATGAAACACAACCCTCATAATTTTTAGTTTTGTTTTTTATGAAAATAATGTTTGTGTGCAGCTTGTTCTAATGCCACAACTCATGGTAAGTCAGATTGTCTAATCTTGATTTAACCATGCTTTCAATTTCATGTTTATAGCTTAAATAATGAAGCCTATCAAATAGCTTAATCTTGACAGTTGAGTAGAATAGGTAGAGAATAAGAGACTTCACTAGCATAATCTGAACCTTTGGGAGTAATAAGGGTAATATTAGATAGTTTATTTTTGCTTTCAGAAAGAAAAAAATGTCAAAGGGTTTGCCAACTCAAGTGCACCCAGGGAAGAAAAAATGTTAGGAAAGTAAGTTGGGTAGGTAAATATGAAGTTTATTTAATCATGTTTTTTCAAATTATTGAGACAAAAACTTCAAGCAAGCATCAACAAAATGAAAGGAGAAAAAGAAAATATGCCTAATGGATGAGGCACTAGTCTTCATAAACAAAGAGATCTGAAAGTTCTAGACACCTCCTGAAAAGGAGCTAACCTCCCCAAGTGGAGCCACTATTAGTAATCCATAATTTTCACTATATGAAGATGACTAAGTATTGGTTCTATATTTCTAGAAACAAAGTTCATGAACATTGTGAGTTCTAGAAATCTCACTACCTTCATTATCCTTAAGTTAATTTTTTCACTATTTCATCATCCCATCATATCAAGCTCAACTCACCCATCCCAGAAGACACATCATGGGCTCATGTCACTCATTTTGTCTTTTTTGTGTCACCTTTGGCCTCAACCCTCTATTTTATTTTTCCTAACTCCTCCATTGTCCATCTAGGGCTTTTAAGAGCATTTTTTCTTGGTTTCATGACCTCCATGGTTAAACATCAACAAGGCTTCTATCTTGATACTCTTACACCTCCTTATATCCTTAATATAACTTCATAAACACTTCCCATCACTCCTATCCCTCAAATTCATCATTTTTCTACAAAACCTAGTCTATTGCCACAATTTGACACTTTTTAAGACTAGGCCTGTGCTTTTCCCTTTTGGACCTCTTCCCCTCACTCAATCCTTGAAATTAAAATTTCCCCTACTCCCTAACATCTATCCCTATCCCCAAAAATTTCCCCAAGAATTCAGACAACCCTTAACCCCTTCATTCCCCTCCCTCTACAAGGCAGTCCTAAATCCCCTACCCCAAACCCTAATTTCCTCTTCTAACTAAGCTAGGGTTTTCTATGGAAAAGAGGCATAAGAGAAGAATATCCATATCGTAGGTCATATGAGCAATAATAAATCCATACCAACTCATAAAAATCATTCCTCCATCATTTTCCAAGAATTCATTCCAAGGGCCTAGTCATTTGCCACACCTAGGGCTAGTTTTGCTTAAAAATATGTTTCTGACAAAACAGAGATGAATTTCGCAAACGTGAGAGAGTTTTTTGTCCATCATATGTCCAATAAAAAAAACCTCCTTCCATTTTTACACAGGTATCATGGTTTTGGATAAATATAAAAGACACAGGTGTCCCAGGAGAATTTCTGCACTGCTGGAGTGACCTTGGGAAAATACGGTTTTCTCACAGCTGGAGTGTCCAAATGACTTTCTTGACGAGTAAAGAGACAACTAGACATGAAGATATTTCCCATGAGCTATCATTAGCTCAATTTGGAGTTAAGTAAGGCCTCCAAAAGTTGTCTGCACCAGCACTCTGCATTTCTGCACCATCATTCAACACTTTTTGACTAGTGTTGGGAAAGTCTGTTTTTTGACTAGTAATGGCCACCAACTGAAAAAATAAAAGCATGCTTAGAAATTATACTCAATGAGATTTCCAACGAGTTATCCTGAAGCTCATTCTGACACCGGGAAGGCCTCCAAATTCCCTCTGCAAATTGGCACTACGCACAGACAGAGTGGTGCTGCGCATAGAGGAAATTAGGCCAGAATTGCCAAAAATTGGTCAAAATCAGTTTTTTTTGGGAAGAATGACAAACAAGTAAAATAATGATGATATGGCCTCTTTCATAATATCATATGACATTCAAATGGTTTTCAAGTTGTCCTCTAAAGGTTTGGCAAAGAAACATTGATTCCACCTCACCAAAGGTACAGAAAGGAAAAGAGTATCAACACAAAGGCATGAGTTTTCAAAAGGTAAAATCATAGGTCTTAAAAATATAAAAGGAGGCAAACAAGAAGCACTATATCCCACTTCACCAAAGGGACAAAAAGAGCTAGGAATATCAATGCAAGGGTTTGACTTCTCAAAAGAACAATCAGAGGCATTTTCAAATGGTCAAAGGAGGCAAGAATGAGGTAAGATTGCTCAAGGAGGTAATTATGACAAGCATAGGTTCACTATTGATAAAATGAGGTGTTAAACTCCAAAAAGAGAGTGATCAAAGGAAAAAAAGTTGTGTAGGCACCTGCAATAACAGAAGTGGCCAATGGAAAGACACCAGTGAAAAACATGACAGAATGACAGTTTGAGGAAGAGGCAAAATTCTCCTTTCAATCTATCCACCAAGCAATCAAAAGGCCTAAAGGGTATGTGACTGAAAACTCCAAGGTAAAAATGCCAAAAATGATCACATGTCTGCTATTTACAAGGGTTAAGAATCATTAAAAGGTTCAAGTTTACAAATGAGGGTAAAGAGCACAGTTTGAGCTGGTTGAAGGGTTTATGAGTACAAAGGAGAACATCAAGCTGCTCCAACAAAGGAAAAAGCCATTTTCCTATGTCAAACTACCACCTACAGGACCAAAAATGGCCAAAAAAGACAGTAAAATGGGGAAGAGAAATAAACTTTGGGAAAGTGAGTTTTGTCACAAAATTGTTTTCAAAAGGGTATAAAGGCTTTTCTTTTACCCTCCTCCCAACTCATCTTGGCTTTTGAAGGAGAAGAAGATCCGTTGAAGAAGTTTTTTAGGGTTTTTGTGCAAATTTTGGTAAACAATTCAAGCACTATGCACCGATGGAGGTGCTACGCACTTGGCCATCGGCATTGTGCATAGAGGAGGCAGCCACAGTGTTAATTTACAATGCGCTGTGCACCACGAGGGCGAAGCTATGCCCCTGTGAAGGCGCTGCGCACAGGCTCAGACTTGGTCAAAATTGCTCAGAAGTTTCCAAAATCAAATTTTCCTGCTTCCAAGCCCCCGCAAAAACTTAAACAAGGTTGGTGGTCCCTCTTATTACCTTCCAAATCGATCTCTTTACATGCACAATCAAAGGAAAACTTCAAAACCCTAAAAATTGGCCAAACCCTAAACCTTCATGTCAATCAATACTTTGACCCTCTAGGGCAAGGAATTACCAAGTAAAAGGTTTTCATAGGCATAAAGTCACTCAATGTAAGACAAACCTTCTCCTAAATTCTGAAAGCACTCCTTGATTACTTCATTTTACCCCCATTTGCTAAAAATCTGCCCTCACATCACTCCTTTGTCCTCCCTAGACCTAAAAGCTCTCATCAAACAGATTTTAATGAGGAAGAGCAGGAGAATGATGATGACCATGAGGAGAAAGATGAAAATGGCAGTCTTGAAAACAAAGACAGTGATGAATTGGAGCAAGAAAGTGATGGTAATGACACAAATGAGTCACTCCCAAGTGCAGAAAAGGGTGTTGATGATAAACAAAATGAAAGCCAAGAGGATAGTGAAGAAAATGATGGGCTGACAGTTAGCAAAGAAAATTCACATAACAGTCAAGAGGGAAATTTGCATAAACATGAAAATAAGCCTAGTCAACGTGCAAATAGTGACAATATGGAAGAAAATATTGAACATGAAGAGAATGAAGATGAAAATAAAGAAATAGCAGATCAAGAAAAGGAAACCAGCAAAGCACAAATAGGATTTGATGAAGGAAACAGTGATAAAAGAATGCCACTAAGAGGACATCAATGAAGGACAAGGCCAAAGTATAGTAGATGCAGAGGCTGATGATCAACTCCAAGACCAAGGTAATAATTATAAATATAGCAAGAAGGGTGGCAATGATGAAAGTGTTGAAGGCAACAGTAAGGCTCACAACTCTCCCAATGGGCAAGATAATGATGCACAAAGTGATGGAGATTCAAAAATAATGTTAATGACAGAGTTTGAAGAAGGAATCATTAATACAGAGGATGACCATGACAGTACAACAAGTAAAAGACAAGGAAGCCATGAAGACAGTCATGACATTAGTCATCCTCCTAATGATAAACAAAGATACCCTTTTCATTGAAATTTGAGCACTCAAAGGAGGTAAAGACCAAGAAAAATTTAGAGACATGGCTCAAGATTTTCCACAGGCTTCTCAAACCCTTTGAGGGACCTCTCCACCAATTTTGAGGCAATTTTAACAAAATTTTATCTTTTTCAAATTTTGACCCCTCTCTACACAACACCCTAGCACTATGCACAAAATTGGAGCATCCTCAGATCACAGTGTTGTGAAACCAGCTCCAAAAATAGAAGAAAAGTGATATAAATGCCTTAGAAATAAGCCACGTTGAGGGGGAAACCTCCAATACATTACATTAATGAAAAATTCTTGGATGATTCAAATTACAAAACCTCCTTTCTATATATAGGAGTCCATGGGGCCACAATGTAATCCTAGCCGACCTAGCAATAATAATTTAAGGGCATAATAATAACAATATGGGGGTTACAGGGGTACAATAATAAAAATAAGGGGGTTACACTAACAATAATAAGGGACTATACTAGTAATATACGGACCTGACATGCCCCTCCCCTTCAAAAAATGTTGTCCTCAATGTTTGAGTAGCTCTGGGTGCTTCTGTACAAAATTCTCATCCTCCCATGTATAATCTTCAGTGGGTAAGTTCTTCCACCTGATGAGATACTCTGAAATTGATCGATTTCGTAGCTGTCCAGTTCTTGTTTCCATGACTGCTTCAGGTTCCAATATGAATTTTCCTTTCTCATCAAGTTCGGGCAATATTGTTTGAACTAGAAGATTTTCACCTATAACCTTCTTTAAGCATGAAACATGGACAATTGGATGCACTTGTGAAGAATCAAGAAGCTCCAATTTGTATGCCATAGTACCAATCTTTTGCAACACCTTGTAAGGACCATAGTACTTTGGCGATAATTTATTATCCTTCTTAGCTTGCTTGAGAGACATTTGTTTGTATGGTTGTAGCCGTAAAAATACCCAATCTCCTACATCAAAACTTCTCTCGCTGCGATGTTGATCTGCCTGTTGTTTCATTCGATTTTGTGCCAAATTCAGGTTATCCTTTAAGAGTTGGAGAACTTCTTGCTGATGCATGATGTGATCTTCCACTGCTTGAACCTTCGAATTTTCCCTTAAAGATGATGTGATGGATGGTGGATGATATCCATAAAGTGCCATAAATGGGGCCATTTTTGCTGCAGTATGGAAGGAAGTGTTATACCACCATTCAGCGAGAGGTAACCACTTGACCCATTGTGTTTGTTTATCAGATACAAAACAACGAAGATATCCTTCCAAACATTTATTTACTATCTCTGTTTGACCATCAGATTGAGGATGATAAGATGAGCTATGAGCTAATTGAGTACCCAAACAGGAAAATAACTCCGTCCAAAAATTTCCCGTAAAAATGGGATCTCTGTCGCTCACAATAACCCTTGGGCTTCCATGTAGCTTTTGAATTCTGTCCACAAATGTAGTAGCAATTGTACTAGCTTTAAATGGATGAGATAATGCACAAAAGTGTGCATACTTGGTAAGTCTATCAACTACCACCATGATGACATTCTTGCCTTCGGACTTCGGTAAACCTGTGATAAAATCGATTGAAATCTCCTCCCAACGTTGACTTGGAATGGATAAAGGTTGTAGAAGTCCCGGAGTCTTAATTGTCTCCACTTTATTCTGCTGGCAAACCAAACATTCCGCCACAAACTTTTGAATATCAGATTTAAGGCCATCCCAAAAAAATTCTTTCTTCACCCTGTGGTAAGTTTTTAAAAATCCTAAGTTTCCTCCTAAAGGAGAAGTGTGCAATTCCAGAAGAATCTTTTGTTTTAGTTGGGAATTCTTACAAAGATATAAGCGATCTTTGTACCATAAGGAATCATTTTTCCAACTAAATGTATCGGATGTACTAGGATCTTGCTGCAACTTTTGAATGAGTGTCCATACATCTTTGTCCTTCTTCCATTCATCTCTTGCTTCGGTTATCCAATCTGGTTGGATAATAGAAATGGCACACAACAATGCTTCCACCTCTTCATTCTTTCTTGAGAGTGCATCTGCAACAACATTAAGCTTTCCTTTTTTGTAGATTATTTCAAAGTCATAACCCAACATCTTTGTGACCCATTTTTGCTGCTCTTCTGATGATAGTCTTTGTTCCAAAAGTGTTTAAGACTATCATGATTAGTTTTTACCTTGAAGTGTCTTCCCATTAGGTAAGTTCGCCACTTCTTTAGTGCATGTAGTATTGCTAACATTTCCTTCTCATAAATAGGTTTCTGTAAATACTTTCCTTTGATTGGACGACTTTCAAAAGCAATGGGTCTTCCTTCCTGCATTAAAACAACACCAATTCCATTTCCTGAGGCATCAAATTCCACAATAAAGGTTTTTGTGAAGTCTGGCGTAGCTAAGACCGGTGCTAGGCACATTGCCTCTTTAAGATGTTCAAATGCCTTAGTTGCTTCAAGAGTCCATGAAAATTCATCTTTCTTCAATAATTTTGTTAGAGGTGCTGCTATTCTCCCATAATTCTTAACAAACTTGCGATAATACCCTGTTAACACGAGAAATCCTCGCAACTGCTTTATGGTTGTGGGGACTTTCCATTACTTAATGGCTTTAATTTTGTTAGGGTCTACCTTAACACCCTCGTGAGATACAATATGACCCAGATATTCCACCTCTTGTACTCCAAAGAAACATTTGGATGTTTTTTCATATAATTCTTTCTCCTGCAATAGTTTTAGCACCCTATCAACATGTTCAACATGATCCTTCCAAGACCTGTTGTAGATTAGTATATCATCAAAAAATACTAGCACAAATTTTCTAAGGAAGGGTTTGAAAATGGAATTCATCAACCCTTGAAATGTAGAAGGTGCATTGGTAAGGCCAAAAGGCATGACCAAAAATTCATAATGACCCTCATGAGTTTGAAATTTTGTTTTTGGAATATCTTCAGTCTTCATTCTAATTTGATGATATCCTGAATGAAGATCCAACTTGGTAAAATAAATTGTTCCATGTAATTCATCCAATAATTCATCAATCACAGGAATGGGAAATTTGTCTTTAATGGTGAGCTTATTGAGCTCCCTATAATCCGGACACATTCGCCATGATCCATCCTTCTTGTGTACCAATACTACAGGAGCAGAGAAAGAACTTTGACTAGGTTGAATTATACCCGCCTCTAACTTTTCTGCAATCATACGTTCAATTTCGCTCTTTTGGAAGTAAGGATATCTATAAGGCCTGATGTTTGGAGGAACACTTCCTGGAATCAAATGAATAGCATGATCATGATCACGAATAGGTAGGAGTCCTTTCGGAGTTTCAAACACCTTGGAATGATTGTCCAAGACTTGTTGGAGATCTGCAGAAATAGATGATTTTGATGTTGGAACTTCTAGTGAGCATAATTGTGAAATTATGCCTCGTTTTTCTTTCTTTAGAAGCTTTGTCATGACATTAGAGTTTATTATCTTTCCCGGCTACTTTACAATACCCCGTAATTCGACTTCCTTTCCTTCTGAAAAAAAATTTCAAGAAAAGTTCTTGAAAATTAAAAGCTATCGTCCCCAAAGATTGTAACCATTGTACTCCTAGTACAACATCAGCACCTCCCATAGGAATGGAAATCATTGGACTATTCAATACATATTCCCCCATGGTTAGCTTGATATTATGTCATTTTCCAGAGCAATTTATAGTTCCTCCATTTGCAACCATCACTTGACATTCTGGTGCTGGGTATAGGAAACAATTCAATTCCTTGGCTACCTTACAATGAATAAAATTATGGGTGCTACCTGAATCAATCAACACTATTACCTTTTTCTTCTTGATATGTCCTTCTATCTTGAGAGTTTGAGTGGTAATTCCTGCCAATGCATTACATGATATGGTCGGACTAATTTCTTCCTCTTCCTGGGTTGGTTCCTAGTGTATATCCTCTTCTTTTTCATTTTCTTCTTCCTCTTCACAATCTATGTAAAATAATTTCTTCTCAACACACTTATGGCCTTTAGTGTATTTGCTATCACAACTGTAGCAAAGCCCTTTTGATCTTTTTTCTTCCAATTGTTGTGGTGTCAACCTTGTAGGTTGTGGAAATCTAGGAGTAGCAACACTTCCCTCTTTATAGAAGTGAGTGGTAGGCTTCCTTGTCGCCATAATTTTACATTCAATTTTTATTGCCAACCTGAATGCCTTCCCCAATGAATCAGGTTCCAAAACGCAAACTTTATGTTGGATGTTATCCTTTAAAGTACGTATGAAGAGATCAATCCTGTGTTCCTCTAGAATATCAGTTACCCTTATATTCAATTTTTGGAAGTCCTCAATGTGCTCCCCCATTAAACCCTTTTGTTTGATATTTATCAATTGGCTAAAGAAGGTGTTTCTCTTTGTATCCTCACAATGTGCTATCATTTCCTCCGTAAAAGTTGACCAAGTGACAATTTTTTTACGGGAGCAAAGCCATCGATACCATACAAATGTATTTTCAATGTTCTAAATGTAAAGTTGCAATGCGTACCTTTTTTGTGTTTTGCACATTATGGAGATCAAAATATTGCTCCATATGTAGTATCCATGTTACAGGATCATTTCCATCAAAATTCCTCATATCCATTTTTGGAATATGGTGGTTCTTCCCACCAACATTAGATTTTATCAAATCACGATTAACATTTATTTTGTTCTCATCATGAGTTTCCTCTACTCTCCTTTCACCATTAGGAAACATTTCTTGTATCAACTTTGTCAAACCTTCCATGTCTACTTTTAGATCATTCTTCATGTTTTCCATTTTAGCTTCCATGTCATCCATCTTAGATTCCATGCCATCCATCTTAGATTCCATGCCAGCTTCCATGCCATCTATCTTAGATTCCATGCCATTCTTCAAACCATCCATCTTAGATTCCACACCTTTCTTCAAACCATCCATCTTAGTTTCCACGCCTTTCTTGAAAACTTCCATGTTATTTTTTGTTTCTTTTTGCGAGAGCGAAATTTGTTGCACTTGCTCTACCGACTTTGAAACTGAGAAAATATGTACTGTGTGTGAGGGGAGCGAATAGTTTCTATCTTTTATATCATGCATTGACAGGACGCAGGAACAGAAGTAAAACGTGCACAGTCACACGGAGCAACATTACCTCTTTTCGTTAAGATAAATAAACGGAGGAGCAACATACAGCGAAACAGGTGAGGTTCATACACTGAAGCATTTATTTTCGAGATTCTTCACAGAGAAACATTTTTCTTTCATATGCCAATCATTTAAAAATAAGTCCATCAAAATTTCCGACTCAGTCAAATAGTAAAGTGTAACAGCACAATCCAAACGAGGGTTTGAAACCCAAAAATTTCTGCTTCAGTTCTAAAAGGAAAGAGTAACAGCATAACCCAAGCAAGGGTTTGAAACCAGAGATGACAAGGTCATAAGCAAACGCACAATTTCAGTGTTTTCCAGACGACGGAATATTACATCAAGAAGCTTTCCAACCAACAGGGTTTGGCCATAAAAAAGAGTACCAGAAAGAAAAACAAGACTTGACAGCACCTAACCACGAGATATAAATGGAGCGACCCTACCGTAGGGTTTGAGACGCCGAGGGAACGGAGCAGCGTTTCGCCAGGAGAAGAAACCTGCATAAAAATTGTCCACAACAGCTCGAGTTAGAACGTGTTCAAGGAGATAAGAACCCATACAAAACAATAAAAACGAAACACAGTCAGAAGAAAACCTTACCAGAAGTTTGGGTTTGGACAGAGGAAAGCAGACAGGGTTTTCATCGGAGCAACAGTCTCTGATACACGAAGGAGCCGATAGGTTAGGGTTACGAAGAACAGCGGCGCGGAGTAAAATCGGAGGGAATAAGTTACCTCTTGTTCCCATTGATGCCGGAAGTAACCATGGTGTTTTTTCCCTGTCGCACCTGTAAGATGAGTTCGATATCCAATCGACATTAGCAGAAAACGAAAGGGAAGAGAAGAATAACCAGTTTGCACACCGACAAAATCAAAAAGAAACAGAGAGTTACCGAACAAAGAGTTACCGAAGGAAAGTCCACATACAGTTCGACTGATAGCACCATTGAAGAAACCGAAGGAAACCTAGTAACACACAGAGGTTACCCAACAGGAAAAACACATAGTCTTGTGGAAGAGCATTCGTAAAACTCAGAAGCCAGCAAAGGGCCGAAGAAACCCTCCTCTCCAACTCTCGTTTGACAAAAAAAAAACAATAACAACACAGGCATTCTTCACAAGCGTGAGGGTATAGCACAGAACTCGGTGCACAGTAAATGCGTCAAGGACGTGACCAGTGGTGTGATAAAAGCGAGGCGAACCGACACAAGAATCAATTGAACCAATGTACATCCGAGTTAAATATATTGGATGACGTGTAAAGCAAGTTGAATATCCATTGTTGAAACCATAGTCCGAGTGGGTGTGTCGATAAATAAAATCACAAATATCATATCAAAGATTTTTGTTTGGATTAAGGTATTGTTAATAAGGTCACGGGTGTAGAACTGGGACATTGTACACGGAGGATAGACCTTCATCAAAAAATTAAACCACGGAAATCTTATTTACCTGAGAAGAGGGCCAGGAAAATTTTGGACCGGTTCTTCTCCTTAGTTCCTGTCCGATGGAAAGATTGAACAATAAAAAAATTGATTAGAAATCTAGCTCACAAGGTGAGCATATGATTTCTAGCTACGAAGAAAACCTGTAACCAAAAAAAAAAAAAAACAGAATACAACTAAGGAGGAAACTAACATGAACCATGGAAAGGAATGAGGTTTGTTATAGAGCAATGGATGAAGCTTCAACAACAAAGTCGGCGTTTTGTCGTGAATTTATCTCCGGAGCTGGGAGTGAGCTTAGAACCATCACGAGCAGACTCATAAGCTTTGCATCACCGGAGTTCCAAGTTGTAGTGGGAGTATTTCTCCATATCCAAAATAGAAAACCAGTGAATGCAACCGGTAGCAATGCCAACAATAGTTTAGGGTTGGCAGGATTACCTAGTCAAGGCTCCCGCCTAAACCTAAAACCCTCGATCTCCCAAAAAAAACTAATCAACAGTATAGATCTGGTCTGAAGTACATAGGAAACCCCCATAAATCCATGAAATATTACATCTGTCATAGGAGATCAGATACGGTATGAAAAAATATTAAATAACCAGTGCAACAACTGTATTCTCAATTAAAGTGAGATGACAAGTGCTACGGAGTAATAGCCATCCTTAACTTAATAATTACGTTTAACCTATGAACTGGGTGATGATTAAATTTCACTGAATAACTTTCCATTGCAAAGCTAAACGAGTTTTTCTTTTCTGTTTAGCAGGTTAGACATTGAGATCTGGCATCCATATTTTTATAATGTTTTTAATTGTTAACCATAGTCTTGAAATGTTACATGTTGTAATAAATCATGTGAATTAGCAATGTAGGATGAGCATTCGGATCTTGTCAATGGGAGTAATTTTGTAATGGTTAAATGTTAATAATTACTTCTATGATAGAAAGTTAAAAAAAAATTATTGAGTATGTTACATTCTAAATAATGAATTTCAAGAAAATTTTCAAGAAACTTTAATAAACAATATTTTGAAATGAATTTCAAGGAAAATTTCAACGAATTCCATATACAATTATTTTTTAAAATGAATTTCAAGAAAATTTCATATATATTCTACATAATGAATTTCAAGAAACTTTCTTAAACAATATTTTGAAATGAATTTTATATATAATTACTTTTTAAATGAATTTCAGGAAAAATTTCAATGAATTTCAAAAGACATTTAGAAATAATACTTTGAAATGAATTTTAGAAACAATATTTTGAAAATTTTGAATTTCAAGAAAAAATTCAATGAATTTCATATATAATTATTTTTTGAAATGAATTTCATGAAACTTCCATATATATATATATATATATATATATATATATATATATATATTCTACCTAATGAATTTCAAATAATGAATTTTAAAAAAAAATTAAAGAAACTTTCATAAACAATATTGAAATGAATTTCATATATATAATTATTTTTTAAATGAATTTCAAGAAAAATTTCAAACAATTTGAAGAAGCTTTGAGAAATAATATTTTGAAATGAATTTCAACAAACTTTGATATATATTCTACATAATGAATTTCAAGTAAAAATTTACTTCAATATTGTTTATGAAAGTTTCTTGAATTTTTTTATGTAGAATATATATGAAAGTTTCCTGAAATTCATTTCAAAAAATAATTATATAAGAAAAATTTCAATGAATTTCATATATAATTATTTTTTGAAATGAATTTCAAGAAAATTCCATATATATTCTACATAATGAATTTCAAGAAAAGTTTCAAGAAACTTTCATAAACAATATTTTGAAATGAATTTCATATATAATTATTTTTTAAATGAATTTCAAGAAGCTTTCGTAAACAATATTTTGAAACGAATTTCAAGAAAAATTTCAATGAATTTCATATGTAATTAATTTTGTGAAATGAATTTCAAGTAACTTTCATATATATTCTACATAATGAATTTCAAAAAAGAATTCAAGAAACTTTCATAGATATTCTGATTAATGAATTTCAAGAGAATTTTATATATATTTTAAATAATGAAAACAATATTTTGAAATGAATTTGAAAAAACTTTCATATATATTCTAAATAGTGAAATTCAAGAAAAATTTCAACAAACTTTTATATATATTCTACATAATGAATTTCAAGAAAAAATTCGAAAAACTTCCATAAACAATATTTTGAAATGAATTTCATATGTAATAATTTTTTAAATAAATTTCAAGAAACTTTAGTAGACAATATTTTTAAATGAATTTCAAAAAAAAAATCAATAAATTTCATATATAATTATTTTTTAAATGAATGTCAATAAAAATTTCAATGAAACTTTCATATATATATTCTAAATAAACCAAAAAAAATTCAAGAAATGAATTTCAAGAAACTTCAATATATATTCTACATAATGAATTTCAAATAATGAATTTCAAGAAACTTTTATATATATTCTACCTAATGAATTTCAAATAATGAATTTCAAGAAAAATTTCAAAAAAAATTTATAAACAATATTTTAAATGAATTTCAAGTAAAAATTCAATGAATTTCATATATAATTATTTTTTAAATGAATTTTAGGAAAAAATTCAATGAATTTCAAGAAACTTTCAGAAATATTATTTTGAAATGAATTTCAGAAACAATATTTTAAAATTTTTGAATTTCAATAAAAAATTGAATTTCAATGAATTTCATATATAATTATGTTTTTGAAATGAATTTCAAGACACTTTCATGTATATTTCACATAATGAATTTCAAATAATGGATTTCAAGAGAAATTTCAAGAAACTTTCATAAACAATATTTTTAAATGAATTGCAAGAAAAATTTCAATGAATTTCATATACAATTATTTTTTGAAATGAATTTCAAGAAAAATTTCAAGAAACATTCATAAACAATATTTTGAAATGAATTTCGACAAAAATTTCAATGAATTTCATATATAATTATTTTTTTAAATGAATTTCAAGAAACTTTCATACATATTGTACATAATGAATTTCAAATAATGGATTTCAAAAAAAAAATCAAAAAACTTTCATAAACAATATTTTGAAATGAATTTCAAGAAAAAATTCAATGAATTTCATATATAATTACTTTTTAAATGAATTTCAATAAAAATTTCAATGAATTTCATATATAATTATTTTTTAAATGAATTTCAAGAAAAAATTAAGAAACTTTCATATATAATTATTTTTTAAATGAATTTAAAGAAAAAATTAAGAAACTTTCATATATATTCTAATTAACAGAGTTCAAGAAAATTTCATATATATTTTAAATAATGAAAACAATATTTTGAAATGAATTTGAAGAAACTTTCAAATATATTCTAAACAATGAATTTCAAAGAAAAAGTACAAGAAACTTTAATAAAAAATATTTTGGAACGAATTTCAAATAATGAATTTCAAGAACAATTTCAATAAACTTTTATAAACAATATTCTTAGAAGAATTTCATATATAATTATTTTTTAAATGAATTTCAAGAAAAATTTGAATAAACATTCATATATATTTTAAATAAACAGTATTTTGAAATTAATTCCATATATATTCTAAATAATGAATTTCAATATGAATTTTTTAAATGAATTTCAAGAAAAAATTCAATTAACTTTCATATATATTCTAAATAATGAATTTCAATATGATTTTTTAGATGAATTTCAAGAACAATATGAATTATATTTTAAAGGAATTTCAAGAAAATTTTCAAGAAACTTTGACAAACAAAAATTTCAAGAAACTTTCATATATATTTTAAATAATGAATTTCAATGTGAATTTTTAAAATGAATTTCAATAAAAAAAATTTCATATATATTCTAAATAATGAATTTCAATACGAGTTTTTCAAATAAATTTCAAGAAAAATTTTAACATATGAATTATTGTTTAAATGAATTTCAAAATTATAAATGAAGAATTTCAATTTGAATTTTTAAAATGAATTTCAAGAAATTTTAAGAAACTTTTAGAAACAAAAATTTCAAGAAACTTTTATATCTATTCTAAATAATGAATTTCAATATGAATTTTTTAAATGAATTTCAAGAAAAATATTTCAGATATATTCTAAATAATTAATTTCAATATGAATTTTTTAACTAAATTTTAAGAAAAAATTCAAGAAACATATGAATTATTTTTTTATGAATTTCAAGAAAAATTTCAAGAAACTTTCAAAAAAAAAATTCAAATATAGGTATTTTTTAAATGAATTTCAAGGAATAGTTAATTTATGTTTGTGATGGGTGCAGAGCTCCAGGAAGTTGCAGAAAAATATAACATTTGAACTGAGCGAAGGCTCGACGCTTGCTAAACCAGATTGCTGAGAGGGCGAACCAGCAGATTGTGAGTCATTGATGGCTACATGTCGGCAGCCTCGGGAGGGGGCCCGACCGTCTCCTACATAAATTTAACAGCCTGTGAATAGAATAGCATATTGAACACAGTGACGGGTGGAGGAAATCAGAAAGGAGGACCAGTTTTGGGTGTTGAATGGAAATAAAATATCAGAGGGAAATGCTTGCCTCGGGCACAGAAGAAACCAAGGTTTTTCATTCCACCAAATAAACTAGATGAATATAGAGGATATATGAAAGATCATGCACTAATCTATAATTTTATACATATTTGGCCAAGTGAGAAAGATCTACTGAATATACAGAATAAATGGCAACCGAAAGGTCAAATGGACCTTAAATTTGGACCAAGAGGTTTTTTTTACAGTAATTTTTACAAATTTGTTCGATAAAGAAAGAATATTTGAAGGCAGAATATATTTTTTTAATAATGTAGGTCTTTTTCTTAGGCAATGTGAAGAATGTTATAACCCTAATAAGGAACAATTTTTGGCAGCATCAATCTGGGTTAGATTGTTTGCATTACCAATGGACTTTTGGGACCCTGATATTTTGGAAGGGATAGGAAACTCTTTAGGAAGCTTTGTGAAAATTGCAGAGACAACCTGTAGAGGAAGATACACTTCTTTTGCTCGTATTTGTGTTTCTATTAATATCTCTGAACCTATTCTTGAATCTATAGAACTTGAATATGAAGGTAAGATCTGGAAACAAACCCTTGACTATGAGCATATCCCATTTCGGTGCCGACGGTGTCATGAATATGAGAACTTGTATAAAACCTTCCCACAAAATATTTCAGAAAAAACAAACAGGAAAGGCCCTAATAAATAAAGAAATAGGACAAGAGAGGGAGGAAGGTTTTGTAACTGTTAGTAGCAAGAAGAAGACTTCCAGACAACATTCAAATCAAACCACTGCTCATAAGTATCGCGCTTCAGAAAACCCTTTTGAAATTTTTCAAGATGAAGGGGAATCGTTGAAATAAATGGCAGAAATACCAACCCCAACTTCGAAAGTCATTTCAGGGAAAAATACTGCAATAAAACGGAAAGCATCAGTTGAGCATATAGAAACAGAGGAAAAAATATAGGAAGAACAAGTGGCTATGGAGATAGAAATGCCGAAAGATGATCTCTGTGCAGAAGAACAGGTAATGAAATGTTTGCTTCATCAATGGAAGAACTTGGATGACAGATTTATACCGGAAGATCAAAAGACTCTGTATATGGAAACATTTGAGCATTATCTAATGGAGTAGATAGAAAAACTAGTACTTTAGAATCTAGTTCGAATAAAGCTGTTAACCCTCAAAATAAACCAAGCAAGAAAAAAGGTAGAAGAACTCTGCAAGAGTCAATCCAACTAGTTGGTGAAATGTTGATAAATAGAGGGAAGATAATACTTTTAACAACGGTATTCCAACAAATACCTAAAGTTTTACAATTAAATTACTCTCTTGGAACATACGAGGCTTAAATAACCAAGGTAAATAGAGATATTTAAAAGAAAATTTTAAAAATTAAAAACCGCAAATAATGCTAATTCAAGAAACAAAGATCGTAGCATCTAGACTTGAATCAATATTATAGTCTTTTAAACTGCATTATGAAGCTATGTTTATTGATGCTAGAGGCACAGTAGGTGGCATTGCAATCATATGGAACCCAACGGAAGTAGTAGCAGATGAATGGATAGGATTACCGTGTAGCCTTTCAGGTCGATTTAGACAAGTGGGAACTAAGGAAAATTTAATGATTACAGAAGTCTATGGTCCTCATATCCAAGAGAGAAACAAAACTTTCTCAATAGTATTAGAAATTTTAGAACATTTCATAATGAAAAATATTGGATGATTGGTGGAGATTTCAATATGATATTAAATCTCACTGAAAATAAAGGGGGAATCAGATGAGAGGATCTGGAAATGGTGTCTTTCAGAGACCTTCTAACTAACCTCAAATTGGTAGATATCCCTACTGCAAATGGTGTATTTACCTAGAATAACCGTAGGGGGAAACACATCAAATAACATCTAGACTTGATAGATTCTTAGTCTCTGAGGAACTGGTGAGTTTAGATGTCCACTATGAAGCTTAAATATTGCCTTCTTTAGGATCAGATCATTGGCCTATCATTTTGGAATTTGATATTAAAGAAGTTCCCAAAAATAAGCCTTTTCGATTTGAATTATTTTGGTTACGAGATCCTACTTTCTTGGAAAAAGTTAAGCAATGGTGGAAATCGACAAACATACAAGGGAGAAATAGAATTCATACTTTTAATTTGCATCTGAAACATTTAAAAAAAGAAATCAAAATATGGAATAAAACTCATTTTGGTAATATTCAGGAAACAATGAGTAACCTTCAAGACAGAATGAAACAAAACAAGCAGTAGATAATTTTACAGGGACGAATGGACACTCTTGCTGAACAAGAAGGAATCATTCTCAGTGAATTAGAAGAATGGAAAAAATAGGAAGAGATATTATGGAAACAGAAATCTTGAGTGCAATGGTTAAAAGAAGGGGAAAAAATACCAGTTTCTTTCATAAATCCTTAATTCAAAGAAGAAAACACAATAGGATATTCTCAATGAAATATGTAAATGGTAATAAAGTATTTCAACACAATGAAATGGAAGATATGTTAGTAAGGCATTTTCAGGGTATGGTAACTGAACCAAACAATAATAGAGAAGTTGATATTAGACGAATCACCACTCATGTTCCGTCTATAGTTACTAGGGAACAAAAATTAGCTTTAAGGCATGGTATTACTTTGGAGGAGGTGAAAGAAGTAGTTAAAAATCTTCCTAAATAGAAAGCCCCAGGTCTAGATGGGTTTACATCTGAATTCTATCAGGCCACCTGGTCTTTTATGGGACATGATATTTATGAAATGGTAGAAGAGTCCAGGTGTATAAAGAACGTGTATCCAGCTGTGAATTCAACTCTAATTACTTTAATTCCTAAGCAGTCTCAGACCGATACGCCATCAGGATTCCTTCCTATAGCCTTGTGTAATGTTATTTATAAAATCCTTTCTACAATCATGGTCAATAGGTCGAAACCCATTCTCCTCAATATTATCTCTCCAAAGCAAACTGGATTTGTAAAAGGAAGGCGGATATTGGATGGGATAGTTGCTTTTCAAGAAGCAATGCATTCTCTAAAAGTGAAGAAAGTCAAAGGTATGCTTATTAAATTGGATCTTTATAAAGACTATGATCGTTTCAACTGGTCTTACTTGAAACAAGTTTTATTAGCTTTTGGTTTTGACGGTTGATGGACACAGTAGTTATTGTCTTGTATTTCAACACCCAATTATTCTATCCTTCTTAACGGAGCCCCAAGTAAGCCTTTAAATTCAACTCGGGGTCTGTGTCAAGGTGATCCCATTTCCCCTTTTGTATTTATAATAGCTGCTGAGGGGTTTGGGTGACTTATAAAATCCAAAATTGCAGCTAATCGATTGAAAGGTTTGAATTTATGGGGCAGCAATCTCACTCTCTTGCATCAGCAATTCGTTGATGATATAATGATTTTTTGTCAAGTCTCCTTAATAGAAGCGAAAGCTATTCTAGAAATCCTAAAAAATTTCATGCAAGCTTCAGGGACTATGATTAATAATGATAAATCTAATGTTTTCTTTTTTAATACCACCAATGCAACCCAACGATTCATATCAAGGACCTTGGGTTTCCAAATTAGAACCTTTCCAATGAAATACCTGGGCTTTCCAATGAATCTTCCTCTCTCGCGAAAGAAGGTTGGGTAGATCTGCTTAATAGTATCCACAAATGCTTTCAGAATTGGGCTTTAAGAGCAATTAATGCTCCAAGTTGAGTCATTCTGATCAGATCTGTACTTCAAGCAATTCCAATCTATCAGCTATCGGGCAAAGCAGCTCCAAAAACAGCATGTGATAATTTAGTTAGATTATTTAAAAAATTATTATGGCAAGGAGTGCAAAATATGAGGAAATGGGCACTCTTATCATGGGAGAAACTTATAAAAAAAAAAAACAGGGGGACTAGGCCTTCAAGATCCCTATATTCTAAATCAAGTAATAAGTGCAAAGTTATGGTGGAGATGGGTGCAAGGAGGTATGGATCTTTGGAAGCGTATTTGGGAAACTAAATATGAAATGCCTAGAACAAATGTCGAAAATTTTAAAATATATATCACCCCCAAAGGATCAAATATATGGAATTTAGCACCTAATAATAGGGATCTAGTCTGAGAACACAGTTTCTGGGAAGTTCATGGAGGGAAAACAACACTTTTGTGGGAATATTCCTGGCAGCAGTGAGAGAAACTGTTTAGTTGATTGGATTTGGGTGAAACATTTTTGTTTGAAAATCTACCAAAGCAATGACTAGTGCACAAATATTGGAATAGTCGGGAGGAAGGACAATGGAGAGTTTGGAAAAAAAGAGAGCAATGGAAAAATGCACCAGAAATTGCCCAATGGAATAATTTGGACAAAGAATTGAAAACCAGAACATTGGTAGCTACAGATGGGGAGGAAATTTTAAGGTGGGGTTACAGACTAAAAGGTATGTTCACAATAAAAGAAGCCTATTATCTCAAGTCAAATAATCATCAAGATATTGTAGTACCAATCTGGAATAAAATATGGAGTGCGAAATTTTGGCCTAAAGTTGAGTACTTTATGTGGCTTTTAAGTCATAAGAAGACTTTAACTTGGGATCATTCGAAAAATAGAGGATTTTAGGGCCCTTCATACTGTATGATGTGCGAACAGAAGGAGGAAACTATTGAACATTTATTCAATAATTTCCGAGTTTCTAATGAGATCTGGCAACTCAATGAAACAATGTTTGGACAGACAGAGAGGGATAACACCAGCATCAACGCAACTATTTGTAATTGGAGAAAGGGAGGATATAAGAGTGAGGTGGTTAATCGAGCTTGGATATTATCCATAGGATTTATACTTTGGGGAATTTGGAAAGAAAGAAACCATAGAATCTTTAGAGGAGAAGAGAGGCAAGTTTTTCAAACATGGAAGGCAATTGTGGAAAATATTTGGGAAATCATATTGGTCAAACGTTGGGTGGATGATGATTGGGCACTAAATTCTAGGGAAGCTAGAATCTTAGCAACTCTAAATTTAAAGCCTCAAATGTTAGATATATCATTATGGAAGATCAAACCTAATCTGCGGGTAATTTCATCAATTTTCCAACCACCTCTAGAGGGCTTCTTGAAATTAAACTTTGATGGAGCTTCTAAAGGAAACCCTGGACAGGCAGGGATTGGTGAAGTTTTCAGAAATTCTATTGGAAAGGTTTGTAGAGTATACTAATTTCCAATGGGATTTGCCACAAATAATGAATCCGAATTAATGGCAGTGAAACAGGGTCTTGTAGTAGCAATCTAGGAAAATTATCAAAGAATTTTAGTTGAAGGGGACTCTGCAATGTCAGTAGGTATTTTAAAAAAACTTCAGCAAGGAACTCAATGGGATAAAATTAGTAAAATTTGGAGAATAGCTAGACTTATAGAAGAGATTGGCCAACTTATTCACCAAATAGGATATGTTATCTCCAAACATGTGCGTCGTGAAGGCAATGAGGTAGCTGATTATTTGGAGAATTAGGCTTGTAAGAATACTGAGCGCCAACTTGATATTAATCATTCTCATCGAGCCTGGAATGTAGAACTTCACCCATTACAAATTATTTTAGAAATATACATATCTCATCCCCGATCGTAATGCCAGGTAGGGAGGGCAGGGTGTGGGACTCCACCTGGTGGATGACCTCTACACTCCTTAATTCGGAAGTTAAGGCGGCAATATGGTGGTGATCCTTTCCATTCTTGAAAATAAATGTGCATGCAAGGATTTATCATTCTTTATTAGAATCAGTCAGGAGGTTTAAGGAAGGTTGGTTGGAAGTGTGTAGAGGGTTATTATGAGTTTAGTCTCTTGGATATCCACAGTGATACAGAGAAGCTTTTACTGAGAAGGAAGAGCAGTGCAACGTTGGAGCAGGATAACAGGCGGCATTGGCAGAACAACAATGAAGGGCTTCTTGAAATTAAACTTTGATGGAGCTTCTAAAGGAAACCCTGGACAGGTAGGGATTGGTGGAGTTTTCAGAAACTCTATTGGAAAGGTTTGTAGAGTATACTAATTTCCAATGGGATTTGCCACAAATAATGAATCCGAATTAATGGCAGTGAAACAGGGTCTTGTAATAGCAATCTAGGAAAATTATCAAAGAATTTTAGTTGAAGGGGACTCTGCAATGTTAGTAGGTATTTTAAAAAAACTTCAGCAAGGAACTCAATGGGATAAAATTAGTAAAAGTTGGAGAACAACTAGACTTATAGAAGAGATTGGCCAACTTATTCACCAAATAGGATATGTTATCTCCAAACATGTGCGTCGTGAAGGCAATGAGGTAGCTGATTATTTAGAGAATTAGGCTTGTAAGAATACTGATCGCCAACTTGATATTAATCATTCTCATCAAGCCTGGAATGTAGAACTTCACCCATTACAAATTATTTTAGAAATATACATATCTCATCCCCGATCGTAATGCCAGGTAGGGAGGGCAGGGTGTGGGACTCCACCTAGTGGATGACCTCTACACTCCTTAATTTGGAAGTTAAGGCGGCAATATGGTGGTGATCCTTTCCATTCTTGAAAATAAATGCGCATGCAAGGAGTTATCATTCTTTATTAGAATCAGTCAGAAGGTTTAAGGAAGGTTGGTTGGAAGTGTGTAGAGGGTTATTATGAGTTTAGTCTCTTGGATATCCACAGTGATATAGAGAAGCTTTTATTGAGAAGGAAGAGCAGTGCAACGTTGGAGCAGGATAACAGGCGGCATTGGCAGAATAACAATTGGTATGTCATTGCATTACTGCCCTTCATCTTACAATTTTAATTTCCTTTCCTGCCTTTGCGAAAAAAGAATGTTAGTCATCCCTGTGTCTTTATTCATTCTCTAGTTTTTCTGGATTTGAATTGGGTCAATTCTACATCAGTTTATTTTTCTGGGTGGTATAGAGAAGATGAGGCTATTACTCTGCAAATTGAACTGCATTTTCTCAGTCCTCTGTATTTAAGTTTGTACTCTGCCATTATATCTATGCTTTTTCCTTTAGCCTTCATTGAAAACCTAGCAAGGATTGCTCAGGCATTTAATCTCTTCTTTAGGCATAATAGGGTTGCTAGGACTCATTGCATGCAATATCGTCTTGACGGTTTAACCTTGATTTCTGTAGATTTATGGGTTTGTGTTTCGGAAAAATTCTATCCCTATCTATCAAATTAATTTCAATTTCAGGATAGTGTCAGTACCAAATTCCTATGGGTTTGAATTTCCATACAACCTTGTTCCTGTCTCTTGAATTATTTTCATCATCAGTTTTGCGTCAAAGCTCGGTTGAAGTTGGGTAATGTTGCTAAGTTCAATTCCATTCACGTCTCTATTGGATCTCAAAATCTGCTTTATGAAGGTTTAATGGGGGAAATAATATTGGTATATCGACCTCTACAGGAAGGGGAAAGGTCTGTTTCTGAGTCAGTATTGTCAAGGGCATTTCAATTTACACTATGGCGGAACCATCTTTTGCTTTTGCACAAATATCCTCTCTGCAAAACTCAAATGTCAAACAGGTTCCATATGGTTGTGTATATTAACAATTTTGACTGTTATATAACCCTGTACACAAACGAAAAGTTTCTGAGGATTTGGTGGATTCCAGAGGTAATCAATACCGTTTCGTTGGTTCATATTATTGATCCCTTTCTACACACATGGTTTCTTTCCAGATTTCTAGGAGTATATTCTTGTTTGTTCATCATGGTTAAAAGACAAAATGGTCGAGGTAAATGAACTAGAGAAAGTAATCAATCTACAGGACGAAGTCAAAGAGGAAGGAAGACAAATGAGCAAGTACAAGAGAACATAGCTCAGGTGTATGAATCTGGGAATTTGGTTCATATCCGAAATAAAATTCAAGGTTGGGAAAGACAAACTGATAGTGATGATGAAGATATGAAAGAACATATTTCTAAAATGGACTTCATATCAGAACTAGGAAGCACCAGAGGTCGTGTATCCCTCTTCCATCAATCAGTTAAGACATACTGGAAAATGAATTGCCTTCTTGCAAAGGCAATGGCTTGCATGGAAGCAAAGGAAGATAATTCTTCTATTCTGTTTGAACTCCAGCAAATGAAACAAGACATACATGAGATGTTTAAGATTCAAATTCATACAAATGATAGAATTGGACAGATAGAGATTTAGCTTCAAAGTATGCCAAGAGATGAATAGCTGTTGGGTGCCACTGCCAAGGACCTAGCACCAATGGATTCTTCTAATGATATTTCTTCTTAAATGCTTAGTTTTTTCTCATGTTTTTGGCGAATATTAGTAATAGTTTCTATTTCACTTGCAAATATTATGGACATACTAAACTAATTAAATCTATAAGTAGAAGAAAAAAACAATTTATGTTTTGGTTAGCTTTTAACTCGCTGTGGTGTCCAACAAACCCGGTTTCCATCGGGCAGGTTGAGGTTACCATAAATGATACAATCTATATAGCAACTTGCTCTTTAGAAATATGAAAATAGAAAGCTACTATGAAATTTACAAAAAAGAAGAAGAAGAAGAAGAAGAATTTCATGAAACTTTCATATACAATATTTTGAAATGAATTTCAAGAAAAAATTCAAGAAACTTTCATATATATTCTAATTAATGAATTTCAAGAAAATTTCATATATATTTTAAATAATGAAAACAATATTTTCAAATGGATTTGAAGAAACTTTCATATATATTCTAAATAATGAATTTCAAGAAAAAATTCAAGAAACTTTAATAAACAATATTTTGGAATTAATTTCAAATATAATTTTTTTTAGAAATGAATTTCAAGAAACTTTCATATATATTCTACATAACTAATTTCAAATAATGAATTTCAAGAAACTTTTATAAACAATATTCTTAAATGAATTTCATATATACTTATTTTTTAAATGAATTTCAAGAAAAATTTCAATAAACATTCATACATATTTTAAATAAATAATATTTTGAAATTAATTCCATATATATTCTAAATAATGAATTTCTATAAAAATTTCAGTAAAATTTCATATATATTCTAAATAAATAATGAATTTCAATAAATTTTTCAAGAAAATTTCATATATATTCTAAATAATGAATTTCAAGAAACTTTCATATATATTCTAAATAATGAATTTCAATATGAATTTTTTAAATGAATTTCAAGAAAAATATGAATTATTTTTTAAATGAATTTCAAGAAACTTTCAAAAACAAATATTTCAAGAAACTTTCATGTATATTCTAAGTAATAAATTTCAATATGATTTTTTTTAAATCAACAATTTCAAGAAACATGTGAATTCTTTTCTTAAATGAATTTCCAAATTATAAATAATGAATTTCAATATGAATTTTTTAAAATTCATTATGAAAATTTTTAAATGAATTTCAAGAAACTTTCAAAAGCAAAAATTTCAAGAAACATTCAGTTATATTCTAAATAATGAATTTCAATATGATTTTTTTTAAATGAATTTCAAGAAAAATATGAATTATATTTTAAAGGAATTTCAAGAAAAATTTCAAGAAACTTTGAGAAACAAACTTCAAGAAACTTTCATATATTTTTTAAATAATGAATTTAAATATGATTTTTTTAAATGAATTTCAAGAAAAATTCTTTCATATATATTCTAATAATGAATTTCATTACGAGTTTTTTAAATAAATTTCAAGAAAAGTTTTAAGAAACATATGAATTATTTTAAAATTAATTTCAAAATTATAAATGAAGAATTTCAATTTGAATTTTTTTAATGAATTTCAAGAAAAATATGAATTATTTTAAAATGAATTTCAAGAAACTTTTATATATATATTCTAAATAATGAATTTCAATATGAATTTTTTAAATGAATTTCAAGAAATATTATTTCATATATATTCTAAATAATTAATTTCAATATGAATTTTTTAACTGAGTTTTAAGAAAAAATTCAAGAAACATATGAATTTTTTTTTTTAATGAATTTCAAGAAAATTTCAAGAAATTTCAAATATGAATTTTTTAAATTAATTTCAAAAAAAAAAATCAAGAAAAATTTCAATAAACTTTCAAAAACAATTTCAAATATAAGTATTTTTTAAATGAACTTCAAGAAACTTTCATATATATTCTACAGAATGAATTTCAAATAATGAATTTCAAGAAAAAATTCAAGAAACTTTCATAAACAATATTTTGAAATTAATTTCAAGTAAAAATTCAATGAATTTCATATACAATTATTTTTAAATGAATTTCAGAAAAAATAATATTTTGAAATGAATTTCAAAAAAAATATTTTGAAAACTATGAATTTCAAGAAAAATTTGAATTTCAATGGATTTCATATATAATTATTTTTTGAAATGAATTTCAAGAAATTTTCATATATATTCTACATAATGAATTTTAAATAATGAATTTCAAGAACAATTTCAAGAAACTTTCATAAACAATATTTTGAAATGAATTTCAAGAAAAAATTCAATGAATTTCATATATAATTATCTTTTGAAATGAATTTTAAGAAACTTTTATATATATTATACATAATGAATTTCAAGAAACTTTCATAAACAATATTTTGAAATGAATTTCAAGAAAAATTTCAATGAATTTCATATATAATTATTTTTTGAAATGAATTTCATGAAACTTTCATATATATTCTACATAATTAATTTCAAATAATGAATTTCAAGAAAAAAATCAAGAAACATGGATAAATATTCTAATTAATGAATTTCAAGAAAATTTCATATATATTTTAAATAATGAAAACAATATTTTGAAATGAATTTCATAAAACTTTCATATATATTCTAAATTGTGAATTTCAAGAAAATTTTCAAGAAACTTTAATAAACAATATTTTGAAATTAATTTCAAGGAAAATTTCAATAAATTTCATATATAATTATTTTTTGAAATAAATTTCAAGAAAATTTTCAAAAAACTTTCATAAAAAATATTTTGAAATGAATTTCATATGTAATAATTTTTTAAATGAATGTCAAGAATAATTCATAAACAATATTTTGAAATGAATTTCAAGAAAAAAATCAATGAATTTCATATATAATTACTTTTTAAATGAATTTCAGTCAAAATTTCAATTAATTTCATATATAATTATTTTTTAAATGAATTTCAAGGAAATTTTCAAGAAACTTTAATAAACAATATTTTTAAATGAATTTCATATGTAATTATTTTTTTAAATGAATTTCAAGAAACTTTCATATATATTCTACATAATGAATTTCAATAAATATTTCAAGCAACTTTCATAAACAATATTTTGAAATGAATTTCATATATAATTATTTTTTAAATGAATTTCAAGAAACTTTCATAAACAATATTTTGAAATGAATTTCAAGAAAAACTTCAATAAATTTCATATATATTTATTTTTTAATTAAATTTCAAGGAAAAATTTCAAGAAACTTTCATATATATTCTAAATAATGAATTTCAATATGAATTCTTTCAATGAATTTCAAGAGAAATATGAATTATTTTTTAAATGAATTTCAAGAAACTTTTAAAAACAAAAATTTCATGAAACTTTCATATATATTCTAAATAATCAATTTCAATCTGAATTTTTTAAATCAATTTAAAGAAAAATTTCAAAAAACATATGAATTATTTTCTTAAATGACTTTCAAAATTATAAATAATTAATTTCAATATGAATTTCTTAAATAAATTTCAAGAACAATTTCAAGAAACTTTCATATATATTATAAATAATCAATTTGAGTATATATTTTTTAAATGAATTTTAAGAAAATTTTCAAGAAACATATGAATTGTTTTTTAAATGATTTTAAAAATTATAAATAATGAATTTCAATATGAATTTTTAAAAAAAATTCAACAAAAATATGAGTTATTTTTTAAATGAATTTCAAGAAACTTTTAAAAATAAAGTTTCAAGAAACTTTCATATATATTCTAAGTAATGAATTTCAATATGATTTTTTTAAATGAATTTCAAGAAAAAATTGAATTATATTTTAAAGGAACGTGAGGAAAATTTTCAAGAAACTTTAAGAAACAAAAATTTCAAGAAACTTTCATATATATTTTAAATAATGAATTTCAATATGAATATTTTAAATGAATTTCAAGAAAAATTCTTTTATATATATTCTAAATAATGAATTTCAATATGAGTTTTTTAAATAAGTTTCAAAAAAAAATTCAGAAACATATGAATTATTTTTTAAATGAATTTCAAGATTATAAATGAAGAATTGCAATTTGAATTTTTTAAATGAATTTCAAGAAAAAATATGAATTATTTTTTAAATTAATTTTAAGAAATTTCAAGAAAATTTTACAAACAAAAAATTTAAGAAACTTTCATATATATTCTAAATTAATAAATTTTTATATGAAATTTTTAAATAAATTTCAAGAAAAAATATTTCATATATATTCTAAATAACTAATGTCCATATGAATTTTTTCAATGAATTTTAAGAAAAAAATCAAGAAATATATAAATTATTTTTTTAATGAATTTCAAGAAATTTTCATAAAAATATTTTTAAATTCATTTCAAAAAAAATTCAATGAATTTCAAATATGAATTTATTAAATGAATTTCAAGAAAAAAATTTCAAGAAACATATGAATTATTTTTTAAATGAATTTCCAGAAAAAAATTCAAGAAACTTTCATAAACAATATTTTGAAATTCTAAATTTCAAGAAACTTTCATATATATTCTATTTAATGAATTTAAAATAATAAATTTCAAGAAACTTTCATAAACAATATTTTGAAATGAATTTCATATATAATTATCTTTTAAACTAATTTCAAGAAACTTTCATAAACAATATTTTGAAATGAATTTCAAGAAAATTTCAATGAATTTCATATATAATTTTTTTTTGAAATGAATTTCAAGAAATTTTCATATATATTCTACATAATGAATTTCAAATAATGAATTTCGGTAAAAATTTCAAGAAACTTTCATAAACAAAATTTTGAAATGAATTTCATATATAATTATCTTTTAAATAAATTTTAAGAAAATTTCATAAACAATATTTTGAAATGAATTTCGAGAAAAATTGCAATGAATTTCATATATAAATTTTTTTGAAATGAATTTCAAGAAAAAATTCAACTAATTTCATTTCTAATTATTTTTAAAATTAATTTCAATAAAAATTTCAATGAATTTCATACATAATTATTTTTGAAATGAATTTCAAGAAAACATTCAAGAAACTTTCATGTACATTCTAATTAATGAATTTCAAGAAAATTTCATATATATTTTAAATAATGAAAACAATATTTTGAAATGAATTTCAAGAAACTTTCATATATATATATATATTCTAAATGATGAATTTCAAGAAAATTTTCAAGAAAATTTAATAAACAATATTTTGAAATGAATTTAAATGAAAATTTCAATGAAGTTCATATATAATTATTTTTTGAAATGAATTTCAATAAACTTTCATATATATTCTACATAATGAATTTCAAGAAAAAATTCTAGAAAATTTCATAAACAATATTTTGAAATGAATTTCAAGAAACTTTCATATATGTTCTACATAATGAATTTCAAATAATGAATTTCAAGAAAAATTCAAGAAACTTTCATAAACAATATTTTGAAATGAATTTCAAGAAAAAATTCAATGAATTTCATATATAATTATGGACTCATACTTTTATGCCACCAACAACTATGTGAACATAAGAGACAATGCTAAAATTTGGGTGAAAGAGGCATCAAATTTTCAACAAACACCCACTAACACGTACTAGACAAAGTCTCTCGGAAGGGCCTACCATATCTTGATTATATTAGCTTGAAAAATATACATACCATATCTTGATTATATTAGCTTGAAAAATATACATTCAATAAGGCAGAGAGACCTTTCCTGAAGGGTGGGAAATTTTATTGAACCAGGTTGTGAACAAGGGGAAGTCATTCAACTTGTCATATTTGTTGGCTTAGCAGTTGATAGCCCATGTAGCACATGCCCAGAATCCTCCCAAGGGTGGGAAAGCAAGGTTCTACAAGTTTTCATATTTATTGGATGCAATATGTACACAAAATTCA
This sequence comes from Pinus albicaulis, assembly GCA_034641835.2. Classification (NCBI taxonomy): domain Eukaryota; kingdom Viridiplantae; phylum Streptophyta; class Pinopsida; order Pinales; family Pinaceae; genus Pinus; species Pinus albicaulis. The sequence continues at coordinate 164,402,810 of CM076576.1, forward strand.
TTCCGTGACATGAGCTAGACTTGGACACCGCAAGACCCTATGGTGTACATATATTGCAGAGTGCTCTCAGATTGCAACCATCGAAGAGTAATGGAGAAGTGAACTGACCACTTCCTCATTCCATTATACAATCCTATATTTGAGGAAGAACCACCTTGCATGTCACAAGTAAAAATGTAGGCAATAGTGCAGATCACACATTGGTTTGAATCACTAAATGGAACCTTCCTTAGAATGCTCGGTGATCAGAAGTCACCTCATATTTATCCAAGGTATGTCATCGTCAAGCTTGTCATGTAAAAAGTTTCAAATCACCTATCCTCATGTTTATCAATAGCTTTCCATGGGAATACTAAAACACCATGGCCAAATCTTCCTATGCAAATTGGATTGTACAAGATCAAGAACTTGAAATTCATGAATACCGAAGGAAAGGTGATAGAGAAGTTTGCATTTGGTACCAGCCACTTTAATTCGTACAATCCTCGTGGTATTTTCAAATACCATTTTCCAAGAATACACTTCTAGTGGCTCAACGGGACATTTCATTGGCTAGAGGAGGATCCATGGAAGAATTTCTATAATGCATGCAAATCCGCGAGCTAGTCATTTTTGTAGGAACTTCTTAGATGAATCCGCAAAAGGAAGCAACTTTAGAAGTAGTGCCAGTAGAAGGGAGAAACCCCGCATAAGATAAGGGAAAGGGAAAATTTTCTTACAGTTGAGGAGGAGAAAGAAGTTGCAAGATCAAAGTGGATCAATATATTATGAAAGTAGCTTTGGAAGTAGAGGAAAAGAGGAAACAATGGATGCAGAGAAAAAAACGAATGAAGAGGGAAGATAAAAGGATTTTGGAGGAAGAAAAGTAGAAGAAAGAAAAGGAAAAGAAGCAGAAGAAGGAATAAGAATAAAGGCAATGCAAAATAGCAGAAGAACCAACACAAAATAAAGGTGAAGATCAAGAAAAAAACTGACGAACAACAGAGGTGGAGAGTGGACAGATGGAGGACATAGAGCTTACTCCGAAAATTTAACAATTGATTGAAATTGTGGATATATAGGACGAACCAGAGCCATAGAATCAAGATATCGACCTAATTTTGAGTACACAATAGGTCACCATTTAGTATCCACCCCCTCCCGTAGTAGTGTTAGCTTTGAGTGAGGAAGAGTAATTTTTTCCTCTTAATGATTATCCAGTTATGAACACATACAATATTTCATATGATTAATTTCATAGGAAGATTATACAAGTTCGTAAGAAGCACTTTCCAGATGACCTAGCATCGTCTTCATTCATTAGAGAAAGGGTGATAGTGGCGGACACTAGGAATAATCCCAATTCCATTTCCAAATCCAACTTTCCCTTTGCAGGTGAAAAAATATCAAACATGATCGACAATAAGAAAGTGGTAAAGAAATTACGGGTTGTCAGGAAAGAGGCAGAATATCTCCATGCAACAACTTATAACAAATCTTCCACATAGGTCTACTTGGAGGAGATGAGAGAAATGATACTTGGTGAAGTGTCAACACTTGGAGGGACCATGTGGAACCTCTATGAAGAGCTTGTCACCATACATAAGGCAGTTTTCCACTTTCATGGCTCGCAGTAGTAGTGTAAATACTTTTTCAAAACCCTTAGGAATTTATAAGTTGGAATCACTATCATTCATGAATAGTAAATTCGATAATAATGGGCACTGATTGACATGGGAAAGGAAATGAAGCAACAGGAAGAGTTGGAGAAAGTAAGAAATTGAATATTGATCTATAAAAATAAGGAACTTGCCTTATACATTGTTTGAACTCAGGACTCATATGTACAGTTATACAACTGTATCGATTTATTGGTAAACATGTACAGCATCCCATTAGTTGGCTCACTCACCGAAGCCAAATGTAGGAAACATGTTAGACATGACATCGAAGAATACTCGGAGTAGCTTATACATATCACCACCAAGCAAGACTTGGATTTTAATAGAAAAAACATGCAGAACTACATCAGTGGACTTGTCTAAGTGAGAACAATGTTTCTCCTACTACGTAAGGAAATTTAAACTAGTTCCAAATCAGTGTACCTAGATGCCATGAAGGCTAGAGTATGCTTCCAACCAGACGCCATCACACAGTACCGAGCTTAGCACCAATATGTGACCAAGAAACATCAATAGGAATTTGTTGAGCTAGAGTTTCCTGATAGTGTTTTGTCTTTTCAGGTTGTCAATTTGTCTATACCCTATTTTGTCTTATATGGGTATGAGTGTAAAATGTAATATTATTTGTAATTAATTTTTAAAGTGGAATTCCAAGTGCTAATATTGGAATGTCAGGAGTCATGATGTAATGTAATGAGACATTTTGTAAAGAAGTTGGAGAGTCATGAGAAGAGTCCAAGAGTCACAAACGGGAATGTGAAGAGTCACCCCCTTTTTTCATAAATATAAACTCATAACTCATGTAAAGTGCTTTTTGGAGCCAAACTTTTTGCTAGACTTGGGCTTAGGAAGGAGCTTGGGAGTTTTGTGAGAGCCTTGGCTTCTCGTAAACCTAGAGGGTGTATACTTATTTGGAGGAGTAGGTTGTGTTGACTTCACGTTCCACTATGGGGCCTAGCAGTTCGTCAATGGTGTATGTATGATTTGAACTTTCACTTTTAATAAAATCTCAGAGTTGTCACGCTTTCTTGCATATGTTGTGAATATAGTAAGACTATTATTGTTATATTTGAAATGTATATTATTACACTTTCGCTTATGATTATGAACTATTTCGTTTTCATTGGTAAAAATCTTGTTGAATTTGTTTTGTTATATTATTTCATAATTGTTAACTTGTTAATTATTTCTTATATTAGCTTGTGATATCATTTATGCACGTGTGTTCCTTTCAAGATGTGTACTAATACAGGATTATAAGGGGTTCACTTCTTTTCTCTTTGTGTGTTGTAACCTTCATGCATCGCACTTGAATTTCGATAGGTTCACACACTTTCTCTCACCAAAGTCACCATACATCACTCTAGGCGTATTTGCAACCAAGGTATATCATTAACACCCAGTACATCATAAACTAACTCGTAGATCTAGATGGGACTCCTACACCAAACTGTTTGAGGTATAATTGCAACTTCATATTGGGGAGATCCCCTGAATTTTGGCAATTCCAACATCATCAACAGAATCCCCAGACCAAAGAAGGTTGGATTTTGGTAAAGCTAGATTTTGTGTTCCTCGATAGGCCTAGGAATCCTTGACTAGTGAATGGTGGGATATATGTTAAAGCATAAAGGTGTGTGCCCTCGATCAGGCCTATAAATCCTTGACTATTGTATGGCAGGATATACTATAAATCCTATAGGATGGAGTCTCAATTAGGCATAGGATGCTTGACTAGTGAATGGTGCGATATATAGTAAATCCTAGATACTAGGAGGTAGGAAAATTCCTCATGGTGTAGGTGGATAAATCCGGTGGCATCCATGATTATTTAGGGCCTAATGATCTGGTTTGGATTGTAGTAAATCCTAAGGAAACCTAGTTTTTTTTTGTCTTTGAGTCCCATATTCATGCTTGGAATATGGGACAGGGGTGATTCACTGAAAGAGAGATTTGGTTGAGCCTAATATATGGTCGGGTGATTCGTGGAAGTCCCAAAACTGGTTGGATTTTTCATTCATCAATAAGAGATTATTCTCCTTGGTTTTTGGAGCGTGCCACCAAAACTAGCGGAAAAACACCAATTTAACTTCAGTTAACTCAATTTCTCCACATTTAGTGGAGGTTTTTAAGGGATATTGGGTAGTTTACTGTTTTGGCCATAACGCCTTGGATATTCGACCAATTTTGATGAATTAATAGTCAATTTTGGGTATTTCTGACATTCAGAACACATTGGCATGGTTTTTAGAGCCATCAAAGGTCATATTGTGTAGGTGTAGCTTCAAGAGAGGTCAAGGAGCCACGAGGGCCACTAGGGTGTTTTCAGTGTTTTGAGCATCCATTCTTTGTTTTATGCAAATGAGTAGTCATTCTTGACTAATTAAAGCATTATGAATATTTTTATATAGAGAGCACAACAATTTGAGGCTTTTATTCACATGTACTTACCATTTTTGAGTAATAAGATATGAGGGACATGTCATTGGGGGCTGGACTAGCAGATGTAAACCAAGAGTGGTGAACTGCTTCATCAAATTTGCTAAGTATTGTTACATGTGATATTTATTTCTCTATAATTTATTGTTGTGCAGTGTTATACAAGAAATTTACATGCTTTAACCTCACACATAAATCTATTAAACTAAGTTAAAATAATTTGTTTCACCTGCAAACTTTAGAGAACCTTATGCGCACAATTTAATTACTGTTTGGATACTTAGCACAAAAAAACTAATACATTCCATTCAGATTAATCTTGAATGTTGATCTCTTTATTGATGCTCCAGCTTGAAAAATACAAATAATGGCATTGAAAAGTGCTTAGAAAACTAGGGTCCAACCCTAATACTGAATAAAATTCTATATTTAAACTATTTGCAACTGATTGTCATTATCAAAAAGGTAATCGGTTCATTTATTACAAAGTAACTCAAATTTTGACATGTGAATCTTACGCATGGATGCATTATGATAGCTTTTTAACAGATGTCAACAGTCACTATGAAACTATCATTCAGTGTAACGAATTTTTTAACAGATGTATGAAGCCATTATAAATCCCTTATTCAGTGTTGTAGCAGTCTTCTATGCTAGCAAATAGATAATTTGTTGAGCTGCCTGCTTTGTCTTCATGTTGAGTTGTCATCCTCCCTAGAGTCCACATAAATTTTCCCATTCCTTTTGCATCAAAATATTATTTCTATTCAACTTTCTGTAGACTTCGTCAATCTCGGTGTACTTCACAAATGTTGGCCTCAACTGAAAAATGTGCCTGATCTCATGTTGTATGAAGACATCATTGTTGATAACTTCATAAAATTCTTTCCCCCTCGTAGTGTTCTTCGTATTTTTTATGAGTGGATGTATCCTTTGAAATCTCTGTGAGCCTTTTTACATAATTTTTTCTAGGCATCAGCTTATCATTGATAACAAATAAGGAAGGAAATCCCTTTTTTTTCAGTGGCTCAATCTTATTGAAAAATATACTTACTCCAATCTCCAGCTAATGACATATTTCTTCTAGCTGTGTAACTAGATTCTTCTTTTTTAACACCTTTCTTACCTCAATTATGGTGGTTGTTCTGTCTGCTACTTACAGTTGTTCCAATTCATGACTGATTTTAGAATTCAGGAACCTAATGATATTGTTGGCAGTTTGGGGCTTATCTCCAAGTTCCTCATTTTCATTTTCAATGACAACTTTCATTGATTCAATTAAATCCATTTGTTCAAAAATTATTTGAATTGAAGGCCATATATCATTCATAGATTCAATTATATCAAACCAAATAATTTTTTTAACTCTTCCTACCATGCTTCCAATTGAGGACTCCTAAAGAGACTTTTGCAAACATTCATTTAACTTTTTGTTGATCTAAAACTCTATGGCATGTGTTGAATCTTTCCTTTTCATTTGATCTTCTAGGTCACTGACTTGATCTTTCAGCTTTTTAATTTCTGATGTCTGTAAGGGCATGTTCTCCATAGCTTTAGCTAACTGATCAGGGCCTTCACTTGGTGTACCTATTGTTGATGTAGATGTTGGAATCACTGTAAGAGGGACTGCCTGTAGTGGAAACATGGCCTTAGCTGCTTCTTTTGGTACTTCCTTCACTGCATCTCTAATTTCTTTTTGTCTGTCCTTTATCATTTTATCCATCTCATTTTCGATTTTCTTAATTTGTTTAGCGTGTTAATTGATTAGCTTCATCCTTTCTTGAATGGATTGGGCATTGATGGAAAATAGTATTTCTCGTGCAGGTTCATTATGGCTCTCTGGTTTATCTCATAACATGATTGGCATTTTCTGATTAGTTCAGGGCAGGTATGGGTTTTGGGAAAAATGAAATAAGGAAGCTTGGTGTCCCATAGGCCTATATCATCTGCTTCATGAAGAAATTTATCCTCGAGCCAGCAATAGACATCGAACAAGTCAAAGTCAAACTTTTTCTTGTGGATCTTGTAATCTCTATTAACCAGGGGTATGTGATCTAATTCTACCTTAGGATAGACCATGGGATTGACATGTTATTGATCTGCCTTTGGAGGCATCTTATGTCTTTTTTAAATCAGTTCTTGATCTGCAATGAAGAATGGGATGATAGAAGGGGGAAATAGAGAAATGGATATTGTTATGGATCAGCACTGGGGAAGGGATATGATGGAAGGGGATCATGATTGGGATGGAAAAATCGAAAGGATAATTGTAATATGGTTCACAGAGTGCTGAAAACTCTTCCTTGATAAACAATGGATCTTCAGTGAAAGTTTGTATTTCCTCTATAAATATCTATGAATCCACTATCTGCAACAATTTTACAATAACAAGAAAAGTAAACTCTGTAGTTATGCTAAATTTGAGCTTTAGTACTACAATTTGGTGGTCGTTGATTAGGCATGGGTCTGTTGGATAATGGACTGGCCATTAATGGCACAACACTTGTGTTGGGGGGAGGTGATATGACTGGATGGAGGGGATAAGCAGGAACGATCATGGTGCTAACGGTAAGTTGAAAAATTCTTATTAGCGAGGTGGTTTTACTAGTGGTGAAAACCAATTTTCGAAGGGGGAAATGAGTGTTGAGTGGTAACTGAGCAGGGGGGTGAAAAATGGTTTGGAGGTGATATGTAGCGGGGAAGGCTGTAATAGATACCGCTCATTTCGGACCCCTCCCCCCATTTGTTAACGTCTAGCTACTAAGGGGGGGATGAAAATAAATAAGTACTGTCGGATGTGATGTGAAGCACAGAGATGGAAGATAAGGTGGAGGTTATTCAGCACAGACAGGACATGAGGTGTGATGTGTGATGGGATGGTGCGTTCGAGAAATATCAACGTCGTGGGGGGGGTGGTGGGGGGGGTGGATGGGGGGGGTTGGGGGTAGAGTAGACATTGAGAAAAAAGGGAAATATGAAGGTTAATGGGGTTGCGATAAAGGGATAATATAATCTTCGAGATTTTAGAGAGTAATCATAATGAGTTAATGATTTAATATAAATCACAACCTCCCACTTAGGGACAAATTTAATTCTCTGATTATAAATAAAACATCTTCTGTCCCTTTGGTCTTTTCTTCCACCATAAGAAAATGAAATTTTATGCTATGCTTTGTGGAATAATATCCACACTTGCCTCCCATTCTTCCTCTCCAGCATATCTACCTACCCAAACTAATCATCTAAAATTTTCCTTCTTTTTTCAGGGTGCATTTGGACTAGCAAACCCTTAAATCATTTTTATTTTAAATTTATATCCTAACACCTATCCCTATTTCAGCCATTAACTCATCTTAAACAATTGAGCCAAATTCATTTTCTCCCTATCTACTGATAAGCCAAGATTAAACAGTTTAGCAAACCTTTATTTTCTAACCTATCAACAGAAATTGAAAATTGTCCAATCATGATTAAACTGTATGACTAGACAAACATATCTAATGAGTAGTGGCATTAAAACTTGCAACACTTTTACTATTATTTCTTTTTGGGGTTTCTCTTTATTTTTCCTTTTTCTCTTGTTTTATTTTTTATACCCCCTTTTCTTTATTTTTCATACTTTTTTATTTGAAGTCATTTGAATTTTTAAAATCCTTTCAATAATGAAAACTTTCCAAGAAATATGAAGTGTGCAATCATCTTGAGATCCTATAATTTATAGGGTACTAATAGTGGCTTCAGCTGGGGATGGCGCTTCTTGAAAAGAAGTGTCAAGAACTTGAGACAAGTAGCCTTGAATGCTCATTTTTATGGAAAATTTTTAACTTATTTCTTTTCTTCTTCAACTGATTTCTTTTCTGTTTTTATATCTTCTCATTTGACTAGGCTTAGGGCCTTCACTTCGGGCTTCAACATTGTTCAATGAATTATTGAAAAATGTAAGACTCTGGTATTTACAATGATGAAATTCAACCTGAAATTTTTAAAATAAATAATGTTTCAGCATCCTGCCATTAACATGACCTCCATATACTTCTACACCATCCAACTCTTTGAGAAAGTAAGCATTATTTCCTCTTAAAGCATCAATGATGTATGGCCCTTGCCAAAGATTATCAAACTTTCCATGCTTGCCTTTATCCTCTGTTTTGGAATCCCATTTCAGAACTTTTTCACCTAAATTGAAATCATTGGCATGTGTTCTCTTGTCAAATATATTTTTGATATTCTCTTGAATTACTTGTGTTTTTTCGTAGACCTCCTCTCTAGACTGTTGCAACTAGATGGTGTCATTGATACTTTTCTGAATGTCATTTGGTTCAGCTTGAATCTATTGGATTATCTTCATTACTGGAGCTACCAAGGAAGAAGGAAACATTGCATCCATCCCATAAACCAACTGGTATCGAGATATTCCAATTGATTTCTTTGAAGTAAGCCTATCATCCCAAAGAGAATTGATCAACTTATTATGCCATGATTTCTTATTTTCCTCCAAAAGATATTTAATGATGTTCACCAGTATTTTATTTGAAGATTTATCCAGTCCATTACCTTGAGGGTAATACGTTGTTGAATTCCCCAATGTTATATGATACCTGTGATAGAAATCAACCAAATTTTTGGACTTGAAGGCAGCAGCATTGTCAGTAATGATTTTTTTAGGACAACCAAATCTAGAAAGGATGTTGGTTTCTAGGAATTTTATTATGAAAGAGTCAGTGTCATTTCTAAAGGGGTAGCCTCTATCCATTTGGTGAAATAATATGTAGCAGTGAGGATCCATTTATGTTGGGCAGAGGATGGGGGATGAATTTCTCCAATGATGTCTAGACCCCATTTCTGGAAAGTTCTTTCTACATAAATATGTTTTAGGGGTAAGGGTGATAGCTTTCTCTTCCCTTCAAATATTTGACATTTATGACAAGAAGTAACCATATTATGGACATCAGGAAAAAGGGTGGGCCAATAAAATCCATCTCCCATGATCTAGTTAGCAGTGGTTTTCCAATAAAGATGGCCACCACAGTCACCTCCATGGAACTCCTGCATTACTCTATATGCATCATCCTTCAATAAACATTTAAGAAAAATACCTCCAATATCTTTTCAATACAAAACATTGTCCAAAATGCAGAATTTAACAGCTTTAAGTTTTATAAATATAGCCTTTATTTTAGATAAACCAGGAGAAGCATTCAAATTTCACAAGACATACCAAATATTAGCATACCATGGATAATTCAGGAATGCTTCATCAATCAGTGGATTTGTGAGTTCCTCTTGATCATATAATGAATGTATCATCTTGATGTCTGTTACACAGTAATTTGTCACCGTCCTTACCATTCCCCATCCCGCACAATGGAGGACCCATTCCGTGACCTGTGGACATTGTCATGCCTTGAAATCATCATCAATGCATCCCTCTGAACATGAGCTTCATTTTCCCTTGAGACATCTCCTTGCAAAAGTCATGAAAAACATCCCTTTTGGCATTGGCGTGGGCAAGCAGTTCAGTCCTCGCGCCAATGGAGAAATTACTGCAAAGGGGTCGCGCCACTTGGCGCTCTGTCATAGAGCCGTAGTCGCGCCACCCAATTTGGGAGTTGTTTTTTAAATAAATATGGTGGAAGTTGAGTTCTAACAAATTCACAAACCATCACCTATCTTGAGTTGGGAGGTTGGCTGCGGGAGTTCTATGGAGGGAAGTGGTTTTGCCACCTCCCATGGAACCTTCCTTGGTGATAGGGCCAATCCCATAATAATAGGGATCCCAACTCCTCCTTCCCCATCTATAAAAGCTTGCTCAAATCAATGGCAAGCTAGTCTTGAAGTGCCTAAGCTCTGAATCTCCATCTTCCCAAGAGCCTTTGTGTTGTAAAGCACCCTCTCTTTCCCTTAAGGCTGACTCAAGTAAGGAGACCATTGTCACGAGACTCGGGAGAGGTCTTCCCTTTCCTTGGCGAGCTTTGCGAGACGTGGACTACTGGAAACCCGTCCGAATGAGATCGCGACGTCAGAACTTGGTTGTAATCTTTCTTCGCTGGTTATTTAATAGATGATTATGATTATGGTTCCACTCCGTTTTCCATCATGTTAATGCGAGTAATGTCCTTTCTGACTGACATTTAGTTACGTATGCTGGTTTCTATGCTTGTATCTGTTTGTTTCTTCCATGTGCAGGTGTTCATCCGCGGAGATCGTGGAGGGATTGTGATCTGCCAAGCTTGAGGAACGGGGACGCTTCTTCTTCAGATCCTAGCGTTGGAATCCAGGTAGGCTCTTATCTCCAGCCCTTTCATTCATAATTAGGAACCTGCGTCATGACATTGTTTGTTTGTTGCTAGACCCCTGCTGGGCTAGTAGGGATCGCCTCTATCCGCAGAGAGGATTTACCTCTTCAACAAATTGGCGACTCCGCTGGGGAGTAAAGTTTGTTGTTTGATTTGTAAACTTTAGACGGAGCCTGAAGTACAGCCAGATAGCCTTCGAAACGCTTCTGCTTTGCATTAGCGGAGTAGATCAACGCTACTTCAGTCGATCTCCGGTTTGGTTTGCAGACTGAACGACTTGGAGTCTTTGTCTTGCCTTGCCGTTTGTATCTTGTTTTTCCTTGCTTGATGAACCTTCTGGGTTGGGTTTTTGTGTGTTTTTGCTTCCTGGATTGCTTAGCTTGCATTGGTCTGTTTCTGGAGTAGCTTATTTTTAATTTTTTGCTGAGAAACTCGACTGGCGCGGTTTTTAACCTGACAGTCGCGCCACTTGGCGCATGTTGCCTTTGTACAACCCGCGCCAATAGCCTTCTGGCGCCAGTTTCACTCTTACAGTTGCGCCACCCCTGTAAGTTTTTTGAGTTTTCTCATTTTTGAGCTCTCTGAAGTTGATCAGTGTTTTTCTTCTTGATTTCCCGACTGCCTGAGTGTGTTGGAGTCTTGTTTGGCTGGAATTCACCTCTGTCCTTTGGTTGTTTGCTTCTATCTACCGATTTCACGTTTTAAGCCCTAGGTCATATAGTGGCTTGGTGTATCGAGCCCTCCTTGGGAGTTTTGGTGTTTGGATTGTCCTGTCAACTATCTGATTGATTCTCCACATTCTCTAAGTAGTTGTTCATTGTTTTATTGCGATTTTTGGGTGATTGTTCATTTCTTCATTCGAAACTCGTTTGGTCTTGCTTTGGACTTGGATCACACGGTCCATTGGAAGCTTTTGAGTCTTTTTCTTGCTTTGAGAGACTTTGGTCGATTTGGGGATCTGATTGTTTGTGTTGTTGAGTGGAATGTGTTTGTTTCGCTCTCTTGAATATCGTTTCTCAAGTTGCTCCATTCATTTTCAAGTTTGATTAGTGCATATTAGCCATTAAACATTGAAAATCAAAAAAAAAAATCACTTTTGCTTTTGTTAATTAGTGCAAATTGTAACTTTTCCACATCGCTAGTGATTAGTGTTTTGAATGAAAAGTTGTCAATTGCATTAGTTACATTATAGAGCTCATTGTTTGGTTTCCGTTCATTTCGTTTGTGTTAAAGCTCTCAACTCTTCTCTAATTAGTTTTCATCGAACGAAATGTTGCATTGTGGCATATAGCTTTGCATTTAGGAGACACTACATACGATAGGGCCTGGAAATTGAAACTTAATTGAAGATCAACCGTAAAATTTATTCAATTAACCTAAGGCAGCATTGGAACTTAACGAAACATATTTAGAAGGTCTAGGCTAGAGACGTGTTCCGGCGTCGTTAAACCTAGCAGCTGTCGTTCGCCTGTTGGCTTTAGACAGCGCTAGTACGGACTTGCGCTCCCCGTACCGTCGCGTATATGAAGGGAGACCCCTATAGGTTTTCAATCCTTTATCCACAGGAAGCCGAGTCTGCCGCCCTATACCCGTGATACACCGAACACAGCATTCGGGGAGACTACCTGCACGTACGGAAAGTCCTTGGTCGATTTCTGCTTCATTTTTGAAACCAAGGTGTATATTGCAGTTCACGGATATTTGGTACACCCTTTGTGCCTAGTTTTTCCTGAGCAGTCATTTGGTCTTTTCTGACTCCTTAAACTTGAAAAGACCATCAAGCGCTTGTCCTTTCACGCTTGTGTCAACTCTTAAAGAGATAGAGTCATCTTTTTATCGTTTCTCGACTCTTGAAACATGAAACGGTAGAATTTCTTACTTTCCAATGTGGTAAAATTAATCGCCCACGATTTCACACCTATTTAGACATTGCTTGTTGACCATTTGATCGTGTGTCTTAACTCATTTTCAGCCCGTGTGTGTGTGTGCCCTTTTCTTCTAGTCTTTTTCCACGGTGGCGGAACCATCGGTTTCGTCTACTGGTAGTCCTTACACGGACGATTCTTCAGAAGCTTCTCAGCCTTCTGTTGAACCACAACAGCCTGTTGTTTCCGAGTTTCCTGACGGGGGACCGGTTCTCGCTGAGCAACCCTTTGGAGGACCAGTTGAGTTCAATTGGCCCTTTTCGGACCCTGTGTCCGAATTGAGATTAGGAGCTGATTTCCTTTCTCTTACATCGGGTTCACCGTTTGTTGCTGCTGTTTTTCCTCCTAGTCCTCGCCGTCTTCTGCGTGATTTAACGGCAGGATCAACCATGAGTGATTCTGGTGAGGAAATTCCAGGGTCTGATGACTATCAGCGCATCCCTCATAGATTGTTTGAGGGAGACGGTTTCGAGCTGGCTACCACATCGTCAGCCAGTCCTTCTTTGCCACAGGGATACAGATCTCTGGGTCAGATCATTTCAGCTGCTGCCTCTATGGGGATATCATCTCCCGCATCGAGACCAGCTGCCACTACACCCGGGGTGTCCCCTTCGACGCCCGTCACTTCTGTTCCCGTTCGGCCCACTGTTTGTGTGGCTGCCTCTTCTGCTGTTGTCTCAGCATCTGCTACCAGGGCTGGGCCAACTCCTGAAGACATTTACCTAGCTACTGCTATACCGGAGAATATCTCTCCGGAGGAGTATCGGTTGTTTTTACAGCAGCCGAACGCCGGAGCTGGACAAGTTCCCCAAGATCCTTATCGATCCTTCTTTTCGCACTATGCACAGGATGGCACTCTCGTGTATATGTTCCCAGGTCAGTTTGACGAGCATGGGGAGGTTTTGCGCCTTCCTGCTCCTGAGGCTTATCTGTATGCTCAAGGTTTACCATACAACCAGGCTTACAACCCACAGGGACAACCCTTTCAGGGCCAACCTGGCTATTTGTATGACCCACAGGGACAGCCCATCCAAGGCTACCCTGCGGGCCAGCAAGGGCCATTATACAATCCGCAAGGACCATATTATAGCCCCGCTGGTCAACCTGCTCAACCTCAGCTAGGGTATCAACCGGGACAAGCCTATGGTCCTGGGGGGCAAATCCAGCCGTCTTTACCAATGCAACCGCAGTATCCTGCTGTTTCTAACATTGCATATCAGCCAGGACCACCCTATGGTTCTGCTTCAGGTCAAACTGGTTTCCAGCAAGCACCTGGTCCTGTTCCTCCACCAGGGCAACCGATTCATCCAGTACAGCCCGGTGTCCCGCCTCCAGGCCAGCCAGCCCATTCGGCACAACCTGGGGCCCACTTACAACCAGGTCAGCCTGCGCAACCAACACCGCCTGGTCACCCGGGCCAGCCTGGTCATTCAGGCCAGCCCCCTCACTCGGGTCAACCTGTTCATTCAGGGCAGCCCTCTCATTCCGTTCACTCTGCTCAACAGCCTGTTCATTCAATGCCGCAACCAAATCAACAGTTGCGCCCTACGTACCAGGCTCCGCAGGGTTCCACTTATCAGCAGCCTACTCATCCTCAGAGTGGTTATTATCCTCATGGTCAATCTCAACCGAACTATAACCACTCTGGAGGCTCTCAGTATCATCCTCCTCCACCCGGTTCTACCTACGCTCAGCAGCCAAATCCAAACGCTGCTTATACAGGGCAGACACCTAATTAGGGCCCGAACCCTGGTTATCAAGCCCCACACTATGGTTACCAGCAACCAGATCAGTCTGGTTATACAAACTATGCCCCCTACGGTCAGAATCCTCAGGGACAGAACCCATGGGGGCAGGGATATTCACAACCATCGTGGAACGCAGGTACCGGACCTTATCCTGGGACTGGCATGGTGGTTAACCCTCCATTGCCGTTCCTGGCTACCTTGGAACTGCCGGACGTTTCGAAGTTGACCAATGATCCGATTTCTCATAATCCATATTGGCCTCTGGTTCCCACCAAGATACCAGGTGACTGTCCCAAGTTTGAGGGCAAAGCTGGAGAAGACCCCCAGGCGCATGTGATGACGTATCACCTCTGGTGTTCGTCTAACTCTTGGACCGACGATTCGATTCGTCTGCGTCTTTTCCAGCGTACTTTAACAGGAGCTGCTGCTAAGTGGTACATAGAGTTATCCCGTGGTATTTTTCAAGATTTCAACTCGTTAGCTATGGCTTTCCTCACGCATTTCCAGTTACCGGTCCGGTATGAGGCCGGGACGCACCTCCTGTCTTCTCTGAAGCAGGACTCGGCCACTCACATCTCGGATCACATCCATGAGTGGCGGCGCCGTCGTCGACTGATCAAGTTTCACATACCTGATCAGATTTTGACTCACTAGTTCACCACCTCCTTTGTCAATAAAATCTCTCAGGATATCGCGATGGGAGCGTGTGTGACGGAGGAACAAGCTATCGCGCGTGCTCAGTACCTAGATCTTGTTTATTCGCAATCTGGCACGCTTTATGACATCTTTCCTGATGCTCCACGGCCCGGAGCCACAAAGGCCCCGCCTACCCCTACGGTGGATGGTGTCATTGGTTCCGTTTCTCAAAATTCGAAGAAGTCTTCGAATGGGAAGCAGAAGGCTAATTCTTCCAACAATACCTCTGCTCATTCCCCCTCATCTGATTCTGGTAAAACCGCGGAGGTGAATGCCGTCCAGGCCAATCCTACGGACAAATCCTCCAAGGGCAAGAAAAAGGGCAAAGGAAAATCAAAATCTGATGCCCCGAAACTAGAATCTAAATCTCGAACTGAGGATGGCTCCCAACGTAAGCCGAAATTCCCTTGCCTTATCTGTGAAGGTGACCATTACACTAAGGATTGTCCACGACGGTCCAAAATTAGTCAACTTCATAAAGGCTCAAAAGGGACTCCGGCTGTTTTAAAAGAGCCATTTCCATCTCAGCAGACCCAGATGGTCGAGAAGGGGTCACCATCTGCACCGTTTGGGTCTCAGGTTTTCATGGTGAAGACTAATGCACCTATCACTATCGGTACGAGATCGAAGGATTACAACAGTCAGCAGCAGGCACCCGGGAAGGCAGTTGCGGAAGGGCCGCCTCCCCCACCTGTTTCTGGTCCATTGGAAATTGAGAAGCCGACTCTCGAACCCGTTGTGAAGCCACCTCCCAAGGGTGTTCTTCGGAGATCCTCTTACAATCCAAATGCTCATGCCGCTCAACATTACAGTATCGTTGAGGATCTGGCACAGGCGCCATGTGCCATGTCTGCACTTGAGGTTCTTCAAAGTTGTCCTTCACAACGGAAGGCTTTACTGTCTGCCATCGGTGGTATCGATCCCGCCGATTCGAGCCTTCTCACCTTTGATCTGGAGAACTTTACTCCCCGGCTTCCACATCAAATCGCTTTGGTCATTCAAGTCGGGATTAACGGTCTGAACATTCATAGGGCCGTCGTAGATGAGGGTGCATCTACTTGCATTATGTCCTCCGCCTGCTGGAAGGCCATTGGCTCTCCAGCCTTGTCGTCATCTCCCAATGCCCTCGAGGCATTTGATGGTCGGGAGTCTAAACCCCTGGGAGTTCTTGAGAGTCTTGCGATCACATTACAGGGAAAAACTGTCAACGTGGAAGTGGAAGTGGTTGACGCGAAACTCAACTACAATATACTTCTTGGCCGCAGCTGGACCCATGCCATGCTCTGCGTGCCGTCTACTGTCTTTCGATTCATTAAGTTCCCCCATGAGGGAAAGATTGTCACGGTAGATCAGTTGTCATTTTTCACCTCTAGCTCTGAGAACAACGTGCCATACGTGGATCAAATTCTGAATCCCCCAGACAGCATAGGACCTGGTCTTTTCAAAGACCCTGTTCTCATGGGTATATTCCCCGCACCGCCACCGAATACCGCTCAATTCAACATGTTGTCTAAGACTGATGACCCCTGGCTTATTCCTTCACCTGAGCAGGTATATGAGTTTGGAGAATCCATGCCTTTAACGCCAGTAGAGATCAGCTACTGTGAAATTGTTGACGCATCGGATCCTCCACCTCCTCAGCATGCTCCGATGAGCATGGCTCTTGACGTCTACTCACAATCCCCCTGGCTTGGTCAGGCTGATTCGCCTGATCCTCTTAGAGAGACTTTTCCTTCAGATGAGGCTATCATTGAGACTATGTCTCTTGAGGAGCTGCCTTGGGGCGATGGACATCATTGCTCCTCGTTTATGCCCAGCTTGGGGGCAATGACTGATTGTCTGGAGCGTTATGCTACTCAGGTTCCTTCCCCTCCTCTTCAAACACCGATCTTAATGCACGAGGTCTTTTCGGAGGGTAATCTGAGTAACATTACTCAAATGGTTCCAATCGACATCTCCGTTAAACCGGGGATTGTTGAGAACATTCATGTGGGTGTGACTTGTTCTCCCAAGGAGATTCAGGTCTATACTGAGCTTTTCAAAGAATTCAGAGATGTTTTCGCATGGTCTTACGAGGAAATGCCGGGAATTGATCCGAGTATTGTCGTGCACGAGATTCCAACCTACCCAGGTGCGAAACCCGTGTGCCAACGCTTACGTCCCATGCATCCTCGGAAAGCCGCCGCCATCAAGGCAGAAGTTGAAAAACTTCTGAACGCGGGTTTTATTTATCCAATCCCCCTTACAGAATGGGTGTCCAATATCGTCCCTATTGATAAAAAGCAAGGTACCATTCGAGTCTGTGTCGATTATCGCGATATCAATCGCGCCTGTCCTAAGGATAATTATCCCACTTCGTTCATCGATCAGATCATCGACGAATGTGCTGGGAGTGAGATCTACTCCTTAATGGATGGTTTCTCAGGTTATAACCAAATCAATATTGCACCTGAGGATCAACATAAGACCACATTCATCTGTCCGTGGGGCACTTTCGCGTATAAAAAAATCCCGTTCGGTTTAAAAAACGCTGGTGCCACATTTCAGCGAGCGATGTCCTACGCTTTTCACGATATTCGCCATATTGTCCAGCCTTATCTGGACGACTTGCCAGCCCATTCGGGTAAGCGAGAGGACCATCCTGAGCATCTCCGCCAGATATTTCTTCGTTGCAGACGCTACAATATCAGGCTCAACCCTCATAAGTGCATTTTCTGCGTTGATTCTGGCCGTCTTTTAGGCTTTATAGTCTCGAAAGACGGAATTCGCCTTGACCCCCTAAAGGTTGAGGCCATTGTAAATCTCCCGTCACCCTCCTCCCTGTATCAGTTGCAGAGTCTACAAGGGAAAGCAAATTTTCTTAGGCGCTTTATCCCGAATTATGCCGAGGTGGCCAAAGGATTCACTCGTTTGTTAAAGCAGAATGTTCCCTTTCACTGGGACGAAATTGCTCAGGAATCCTTTGAGAAGCTGAAGACATTGCTAGTCAATGCTCCATTGCTTCATCCTCCGGACTACCACCGCGACTTTACTTTGTATCTAGCCGCCGCATTAAGCACCATCGCCATGGTCTTGGTGCAGGATGACGAGAACGGTGATGAACATGTCGTTTATTACCTATCTCGGAACCTTCTCGACCCGGAAACGCGTTATGCACATGTCGAGAAGTTGGCCTTAGCAGCGGTACATGCCGTACAACGCTTTCGCCATTACATCCTTTTGCGTACGATAACAGTGGTTTCAGACTGCAACCCTATGACGTATATTCTTTCTAGACAATTACTAGGGGGCAAGTACTCCAAATGGATCGTCATCCTGCAGGAGTTTGACTTGGAGTTCACCACTGCCAAGTCAACTAAATCACTGGTCTTCGCGGATTTGATATGCTCTCTCCCTACAGACTCTATTCCTTCACACTCAGAAGATCATATACCGGACAAAACGCTGTTTCTTATTGATACTCGTGATCCTTGGTACGGTGACATCATAGTATATCTTCAGACCGCGACATTTCGGTCTGAGTTGGATAAAGCTGCCCGCCGTCGGATTCGGCACCAGTCCCAACCCTACCGTATCGTAGGAGATACCTTATATCGTATTGGAGTAGATTCGGTGCTCCGACGATGCCTTACCTTGGAAGAGGCTGAGAAAGTCTTGAATGACTGCCACAGTGGCGCCTGTGGCGGACACATGTCCGGATATGCTACTGCCCAGAAGATTCTGCGGGCAGGTTATTTCTGGCCTTCCATATTCAAGGATTGTATCACTGCAGTCCGTAAATGCCATCCGTGCCAGATTTTTCAGCGCAAGATGCGCGTGCCGCCATTGCCTTTGCATCCCGTTATTACCGTCGGCCCTTTTGCGAAATGGGGTGTGGATTTTATGACGTGTAACCCTCACTCGGCCGGGGGGCATGCGTATATCATTGTCGCCGTCGACTACTTCACTAAGTGGGCCGAGGCGATGCCTACACTAGCTGCTGACGGGAAAACGGCTGCTTCATTTATATTCAACCATGTTATCGCACGATTCGGGGTTCCTCAAGCCATCGTCACTGATCATGGTACTCATTTTCGTGATTATATGATGACGGAGCTGACTTCAACGTTGGGTTTGCGTCGCGACAGCTCAACACCATACTACCCTCAAGCGAATGGTCAGGTTGAAGCGGTGAACAAGGTCTTGGTCACCATGCTTCAGCGAACAGTTGGGATTCATAAATCTAGTTGGCATCTCCAACTGTTCTCAGCTCTCTGGGCATACCGAACATCTGCTAAGAGTGCAACCGGGTTCACACCTTTCCAATTGGTGTACGGTCTGGAAGCTACTCTGCCGATTGAATGTGAAATTCCTTCGCTTAAATTAGCTGTGGAGCTCTTACCGGATACCTCCCCTGAGGAAGAACGTCTTCTGTATCTCGAACGATTGGATGAAACCCGTCGACTAGCTACTTTGATCATCGAAGCACAAAAGAAGAGGGTCAAAACTCATTTTGATCAAATTGTTTCTCCTCGTTATTTCATTGAAGGAGACCTCGTTCTCTTGTACGATCAGGCACATGATAAGCTTGGAGCCGGTAAACTCCAGCCTATGTGGCACGGTCCCTATATAGTAAAACGCGTTTTGAAAAATGGGGCCTATGAGCTTATAGATTACGAAGGAGTTCCGCTGGCGCAGCCCAGGAATGGGCTGTACCTTAAAAAGTACTACGCATGAAGTAATTTCTTGGTGTGGTGTGTGTACATAGGTGTGATTGTCATTTGTGTGCATGGTGTGGTGTGCTTTGTAAACATCTTTCTGCTGATCGGGTCTTCCTGGTTGTGCAGATGTCTATTCATCCATTTGTTGGTTTCGCGGATGGTGCCTCCCGTAGTACCAGGAATCTGTCTTCCGCAGCCTGGGTAATCTACGATCCTGCTGGTGAGTTGATTGACCTGCAAGGTGTGTGTTTAGGACGTACCACGAACAATATCGCGGAATATAGTGCCGTGTTGGAATTATTAACCGAGGCAGTAAACCTTGGTATCCGTGAATTGCTCGTGTATCTAGATTCACAACTTGTAGTGTTACAACTGAACGGACACTATTCGGTAAGGAACCCGTCCATCTTACGTCTGTATTTGCGTATTCGATTACTGGAAAGGAATTTTGACTACATTACATATCATCATATACCCAGGCATTTGAATACATTAACAGATGCAGTAGCAAATTTGGTATTAGACAGACATTTGCGCAATTTATAATCATCATCACATGTAAAGAAAAAACTCATCCAGAAATAGATATGTATATATATAGATATCGAAATGTTTACATAGAGTGTGTCACATAAAACTCAAAAAATATACATAATCGTCTTAGTACATCCCGAGACACTGTGTCTCTCAAAAAATAGGTGTGGCATAAACCCTAAGGACTAATCCGCATGGTGCTCATGATAGCACGTCACTGCACGCACTAGGCGCCTCAGGATTCGGTGGATCCGGTTCGGAACTCCCACCGTGTGGCGCTGGTATGCCATCGGTACATCTGATAGTCGGGCATAGTCTGGGATCCCATGGGCAATCCCCTCGAGGTTCTGGATCAGTTCCTCTCCTCCGGTACCTTCCCCCTGGATCTCAGGGGCGAGTTGTGTCCTCCGGGAGATTGGAGACATCCTGGCTGGTCTCTCAGGTCCTACATCTGCATGCATATACAATTGTGTTAAGACGAATGTGTATTAACAAAAAAAAACATATAAACATAAAATCAAAAATATGAGGTCTTACCCAGCTCCTCGTCCCAGTCATCTCCTTCTGGTAGTGGGAGATCTGGGTCCCCGGTAAAGTCAGTTCCCGAATAGGGCCAATCTTCCACGACGATCAGCTGGCGCCGTAACCACCTAAAGAACTCTGGCCTCCAGGACATTTGTTGGCCACCTCCAGATCTGGGCATCAGTGCTACCCAGCGAGCCATTCGTGGCTCTCGTGGTATCGGACTCGCCACTGCGGCCCCTTGGCCCTGGAAGATTGGTATGCGTTCCAGAATGAACGATACCAAGATGGAACCATACCCGAACTGTTTTAGTTTCCCCTGTTTGCACTTTGTGAGCTGCCTTTTCATATTGATGGTTACTGCTTCTGCCCAGTTGAATAGTAGGGGACCCATGCATTTTGAGGCCAACAGGAGTTGGGTCTTCATGGCCTCGTGCGGAACCTGCGATCCAGCAGCCCGCGTAATGGTATGGAGAACTACTCTCAGTGCCAGGTCTGGGATGGTGGAGATATCCACCTTCTTGCTTCCTGATCCTGTTTGTGCCCCTCGGCACACCCGTGCCATTACCTGTTCCATCTTTTCCCCGGATGGTCTGCTTCCGGTCAATACAGGGATTGGACCTCTGCGGGATAATCCGGTAATGAAATAAACATCAGTGACCTCCAACTCTAACACCTGGTCTCGTAGCCTGAACACTTGTTCATTTTCATCCCAGATGCTGATTAGATATTGGAGGAGCTCGGGCTGAGCTCGTAAACATGGCGTGAGGAAGAACTTCTTCAATCCACAGTTTCTAAGAGCGTTCATGCAAGCTTGGCTTTGCATGGCCTGTTCATCCTCGTCTCCGTGCTCTCGTTCCTTCCATTCGATTGCCATTTTGAGTGCTTATCTGCATTCACATGGTCAAAAACCCCTGATTAGATCTTTGGTGAGCTTCGAATTTCAAGAAATTTGGTTTAAAAGTCGAAATTTTGGGCGGAAATTTAGCTTCGGCTGCTGGCGCGGTTGTTTTGCTAACAGTCGCGCCATGTGGAGCGAGCCCTTTAGTAAAAAGAGCTCATTGGTGCGGGTCCGTGCCCGATACCCGCGCCAATGGGCCCGACCCTAAAATTTTAAAAAATGCTCATGCAAGACTGATTTTTAAGGGAAAATCATTAAAAAATGAATGAAAATGTAGAGCAAGGGAGCGCCTCTTACCTGTGACAGACGAGAAGCTGAATGGTTTCCTGGATTGGTCGCAATCATTGACAAAATTTTCTGCTCCAAATGGACCACTGTTGTTTTCTACCAAGGTAAATAGTAAAAGTAATTTTATTTTTACCAATTAGACATATTTATAACTTTTTCGACATTAAAATGAGTTTTAAAAGTTATTTTTATCAAATGTTTGCATATATTATGTCGAAAATGGATTTTACGATTGCTTGGTATGTGCAGCAGCAGCTTTTGCGACTTAAAAATATGGACACGAGTTGTATTTTATATTTTTTCGGACTCGGTAAATACACGAAAAAGTCACTCTGGAGTCATCTTTCAGCTCTTTTCTGACTCTCTAAATATGAAAAGATCGCCGAGGCCCTTGTCGTTTCGATCTCGTTAAAATGGATACGAATCGACATTCACCCAGTATAAGTTTAACCCTTTTTCGGGCTGGGCTGGATCGATTACGAAAAAGGAATACCCTAGCCTATCGCGACTAGGAGGTTTTCCCGGATATTGTTTTCTACCTTTTCGGATCTGGGAAACTATTTACGAAAAGGGACCCGTGGAGTTTTCTTTTCTGCTGTCTTTTCAAACTCTCTAAACATGAAAAGACACCGAGTTCTTCCTTTGTCAGACTCGTTAAACCCTGATGACATTGGATCTAGTCGAAATGACGTTATCCGAGTTTCTCCTTCCTAGGACTCGTTAAATGCACTAGGATGGATTCGCCCGAAGGGCGGACTTATATCACAAGCATATGCTATCCCCTTCAAGCTTGTTATCAAAAATAATTGGGGTACTCGCCAGAAATGGTGGGGGAAAAATGGAACCATCGTCGCTGTCGTCGGCAGTATGTCGCTCTTGAACATGGCACTTGTCTGCATTCGTGTCGGGTTGGGGACATCTCATCTCGTTTCTTCACTTTGCCTCCGTGGGTTTGGATAATCCTTTTTGACCTCTCATCTGCTCATTGCCTCGTCACCATGACTTCTGATCCGTTGATGTCAAATACTGCCAAGTCCACTGTCGTGCCGTTCATGTGTTCAAGAGAAGTTGGCCTCTGCAAATATCAACCTTCCTCTGTTTCTCATACGATCCTGATTCACAACAAAACATCATGTTCCTCTGTCTCGTGTCGATGATCTGGGAATCATTATGGCCCACCGTCGATCAAGGTCACTTCCTGTCGACATCAGCTCATTATCCAGGAAGTTGGTCTAGAGACTCTTTATGGTACCTTGGAGCCTGCGTGCCTCAATGGCAGGTTCGTCACATTCGACGAGAGGTTTCCATCATTGGCCTCCGAACGAGTGATTCTGCGGGTGTTCGACGTCAACTCATTCATTCGCACGCCGTATATTGTACCTGTAGTACCTTGAGGACCATCGTCATTATTGGTGGTTTCTCTCGCGTCGGTTAACAGCTTTTATCATTGGCCGGTAATCCGACGATGTTCTTGCATGTTCGACATCAGCTCACACATTCACATGCTCGAACTTGTACTTGTTTGGGTCGAGATTGAGCGCAAGACCCTGGATTGTGTCTGTTGTAATCCAGGCTGCGATTGTGGATTATTTTCATTATATACATGACTCAATGATTGGATGGCTGCGACCGTACCTGAGTCTATTTATTTGATCTTAGTTGGATGGATGCGCCCATACCCTAGATCCGGATTATAGCATACTCTGTTCGGATGGCTGCGTCCATACCATATATATACATCATGTAATTTCCGAGATATCGCTTGCATCTTTCAAGCAAGAGGTTTTCCGATCGTCACTGGACATGTCTCTGCAAAGAATCTCCTCACCCCCCTCTCCCTCTCCTACGCCTCATACTTTAGGGGGCATCTCATACACAGAAGAATTTGTCACCGTCCTTACCATTCCCCATCCCGCACAATGGAGGACCCATTCTGTGACCTGTGAACATTGTCATGCCTTGAAATCATCATTAATGCATCCCTCTGAACATGAGCTTCATTTGCCCTTGAGACATCTCCTTGCAAAAGTCATGAAAAATAGCCCTTTTGGCATTGGCGCGGGCATTCAGTTTAGCACTCGTGCCAATGGAGAAATTACTGCAAAGGGGTCGCGCCACCCAATTTGGGAGTTGTTTTTTAAATAAGGATGGTGGAAGTTGAGTTCTAACAAATTCACAAACCATCACCTATCTTGAGTTGGGAGGTTGGCTGCAGGAGTTCTATGGAGGGAAGTGGTTTTGCCACCTCCCATAGAACCTTCCTTGTTGATAGGGCCAATCCCATAATAATAGGGATCCCAACTCCTCCTTCCCCATCTATAAAATATTGCTCAAATCAATGGCAAGCTAGTCTTGAAGTGCCTAAGCTCTGAATCTCCATATTCCCAAGAGACTTTGTTGTAAAGCACCCTCTCTCTCTCCCTTAAGGCCGACTCAAGTAAGGATACCATTGTCACGAGACTCGGAGAGGTTTTCTTCCCTTCTCAAGAGCGTTTCTTTGCGAGACGGTGGGACTACTAGACCCGTCTCAAGGAGATCGCGACGTCGAATCCCATGTAATCTTCTTCGCCGGTTATTTAATAGATGACTATGATTATGGTTCCACTCCTTTTTCCATCATGTTAATGCGAGTAATATCTTTTCTGACCGATGTTTAGTTATGTATGCTGGTTCCTATGCTTGTATCTGTTCGTTTCTTCTATGTGCAGGTGTTCATCCGCGGAGATCGTGGAAGGATTGTGATCTGCCATGGATGAAGGACGGGGACACTTCTTCTTCAGATCATAGCGTTGGAATCCAGGTAGGCTTCTATCCCAAGTCTTTCATTCGTAATTAGGAGCTTGCGTCATAGCATTGTTTGTTTGTTGCTAGACCCCTGCTGGGCTAGTAGGGATCGTCTCTGTCCGCAGAGGGGATTTACCTCCTCAACAAAGTCTAGTGCATGAAAGTTAGATTTTGCCATCAATTTAGCTAATCCTTAGCCTTTAATCAACTTGTTAAGCTTGAATTTCCAAATCATATTCTAAGATCACTCCAATCCATTTTCCTCTTTTGCCATAAGGATCATTTTATGTTAATATATCTTCGACAACTACATTTGGGGCATAAGCAATGATATGTGAATGTATAATGTAGACTCTAAAATCTTTTGATGCTTTAACCAAAGAAAAAACATTTTTTTTCATGATATTATATTACAATGATGCATTCCTTAATTCCTTGCTGAAAAAAGCTATTGGTTTCTCCTTTCCTTTATTTTTTTTCTGTAACAAAACAACATCAATGGTATTTTTAGAAGAAAAAGAAAAAATCATGAAATATTTAGTGAAATATAGACTGATTAGTACTGGGGATTTTGTGAATGCTAGCTTGACTAAATTGAAAGACTGTTTTTCTTATATGGTCCATTTTATTTCTGATTCTTTCTTGAGCATATTGGTAATGTTCCTTAAGAGTTCTTCTAAGTTTGGTATAAATCTCCTTAGGAAGTTGATTTTACCAATGAATGATTGGAGTTCTTTGATATTTCTGGGATGGCTGATTTTAAATATTCCTTCAATTCTTCTAGTGTCAATTCTGATTCCATCCTGAGAGATAATGTGACCTAACAGTTTTCCTTCTTCCAATCCAAATAATGTCTTTTTAGGATTCAGGTAAATTCCAAATTTTCTACATTTTTTAAAAACTCTTCTCAAGTGTGCCAAATGTTCTTCATCATTTTTAGAAAACATGGTGATTTCATCCAAATAAATCGCGATAAAATGGCCAATGTCATCAGCAAATTCCATGTCCATGGTCCTTTGAAAGGTAGCTCCAGCATTCATTAATCCAAAGGGAATTTCGACATACATGAAAGCCCCCAAGGAGTTGTAAAAGTTGTCTTATCTTGATCATCAGGGTGTACTAACACTTTATTGTAACCAGAAAAACCATCTAACAAAGATATCCTACTGGAACCCACTACCCTTTGCAATATGTGATCGAATTTTGGTAAAGGGTAATTATCCTTAAGAGATACTTTATTAAGATTTATAAAGTCAATACAGAGTCTAATTCCACCTTCTTTATTTCTATTTGGGACAATATCGAATACCCATTTGGAGTATCTGAGTGGTACTATGATTTTTTATTCATACAACTTTTTATTTTCTTTCTCAACTAAAGGCATCAAAATAGGATTTATTCTTCGCAATTTCTATCTGAATGGTTTTTTATTTTCTTTAATTGGAATTTTATGTTGAATGATGCATGTATCATAAGACTTCAAATCCTCATATCTCCATGAAAACACATCAACGAATTCTTTGAACAGGGCTATATATCTTATTTTTGTAATAATAGGCAGTGATTTAGACAGTTTGATGATTTTGGGGTTTTGTTTAGTGCCTATATTACATTCCTCCATATTTTTTGCAGTTGGGTCCATTTTGGGTTTCTTTTCCACATCATTAAATTCAAATAAATCCTCTAAAGGGGCCATCCCTCTAGGTAGATTATTGTCTTTGAGTTAGAGTATTTCAAATTCTTCTTTTTCCAAGTATTTTAGATTTTATGTATTATGTACAGTTTTGTTAGATGGAATATTCACATCTGTATTTACGTCTAAAGAAGTAGCTTCTAGAACAACAAATTTTTTTTTCCTCAGTACTTTATCATCAAGAAGATTGTCTTCCTCATAATCCATGTCTATATTATTTTCTTCAAATTCATCTTTTGATTGTAGGAAGCTTTCGATTTGTTTATCGCTGCGAAAAACCTACCTGTGCCTCATGTTTTCTGGCACAGAAGGACAATGTTTGACCTCAATTGTATGTTGTTTGTTTGGGTGAGGCAGTTTACAGGTACTTTTTGAAAAATCTAGGCCATTTTCTAGGACATCCTGATTTCTGGGAATTACCACTAAATCATATTCATCAAAAGTTTTCAAGAAATAAAGTAAAATGTTTCTATAAGCTCTTAATCTAGGATTTTTTGTTGCATATGGTCCTTTAACTTTTTTTATGACCAACCCAGAGTCACCATGTACAAAGATCATTTTCGCTCATAATGTTTTCAACATTTGTAATCCCAAATTCAAAGCTTCATATTCCGCAATGTTGTTTGTGCACTGAAAATTTAATTTGTATAAATGACCTTGTGCACTATTGTTTCTTGTGTTATACAACTAAATGTATTTCCCTGAGCCAGCTTTTCCACATGAGCCATCAAAACTCATGTTCCAAAGAGGCATTTGTTGAATCTAGTTGTTTTGTTTGTATTTGGCTGTCATTATTTTATGTGGAATCATTTTATGTATGGGAAACTTGTGAATATATGATTCCATCATTATACAAAATGAAAGAATCATGGTTAGTGTGAACAGAGTATAGAGGGTAATTGTGAGGTTTCTCTTGGCTACTTACCAGGTACTTCATTAATGTTTCCCTATATAGTCTTCTTGATTGACCAAACACCAGAATTGTTGTGTATGTCATGTCCAAGTGGATTGTCCCTTGTAGTTTTTCTCCCCATGAGTGAGATAAAAACATTCCATATTTAGGGGGAATGTCAGCTACAACGATGTCCATCAGTAAAATTTTTGTGGGTATCTGAGCTAGAGTGACACAAAGATCTTTAATCAAACCTAGGCACCTAACTTTACTAGAGTCAAAAGGGTATAAACCTTTATAAGGTCTGGTTATTTCAAGGCCAAGTTTCTCCACGACAACCTTTGGCATAAGGTTGTGTGATGCACCAAATCCAACATCGCATTATGAAGAACCTTGTCATGAATGTTTAAGCTGACATAAAAAGGAGGGACACCTCCTTCCTGGGGTTTTCCATCAACCTCTGGTCCAAACAAAAATTCATTTTTATCATCACATAAATTGACAGTATCAGTTGTCTCCCCTATATTTAACACTTTTAGGACTTGAGATCTATAGACATTTTTGTTGATTAATTCAGTGAGAGGGATAGAAATATTCACTTTTGAAATTTCACTCTCCATACTAAATGGTGTTTGAGTTTTCAGTGGGTTTGACAAATCAATTCTTTTAGGCATCATCCCTTGGGTAATTTTAGTATTTTTTTTCTTGTACTAGGAATGTTTGTCTAAGCATTTCTGGTAGGAATATCTATTGTTTTCTTGGTACTATTTTCTATATTTTTATTTTTTGAGTTATTTACATTTTTATTTTTGTTTTCTGTTGTTTTCTTGACTTCAGATTCAGATACTTTCTTGGCAGAATTTTTTGAATTCTTTTTATTAGAATTATCTAAATTTTTCTTTCTTCTCAAATTGTATTGTCAATGGACCTCAATAATGGCATTCTCAAAACCTAGTTTGTAGTCATCAGATTCTTCGGGTTCAAGTTCTGTTTGGGTTATTGAAAACAAGTTTTGTTCTTCTTCAGTAAGAAAAATAGAATCATCTTCATTAATCCCCATCAAATTAATATGATTTTCCTCATCTTCCTCCATTATTCCTTCATCTTCATCAGCACAGTTTTCTTGAAAAGGAGGTCTAATATGTTGATCATGACCTCTTTGCTCTCTCTATATAACTTGTGGAGGGTTTCTTCTTGGGTCCTGATTTTTGTTTTGGGGAGGTAGTTGATTTTATTTGGTATATCCCTTTCATTCAAACTAATTCTTTCCATCATCCTTTCCATAGTCCTTACCAAATTGTAAATTTTGGCATCAGATGTAGAGGCTACCAGTTCTTCTCTTATTGTGACTCTCCTCTTAGTCCTCTTCCTAGCCCTTTTTGCTAATAAATTAGCTTCTACACTCACAACATCTTTTTGCATTTCCTCTAAAGTTGATGAGTCTCTTTCCCTAAGCTGATAGGCCATGTCTGGGTCAAATTCATTCGGAAATTTAAGAAGAACTATCCCTTGCGGTGCTTTCATATTAGCAGGGAGTGCATTGTATATGTTTTTAAATCTAGTATAGTAGTATTTCACACTTTCTCCTAGAGATCTCTTAATGGTTTCATATTATGACAAAATCTGCTGTGGATTTTTCTTGACTTCCCATCTATTTATAAATGTTTGGTGAAAAGCAGGGAGATCATGAATACCATGAGTCGTTAAACCTTTAAACCATTTTCTAACTTCACCTCCTAAACTCTGAGCAAATATTCTCAATTTGACACTGTTATCATCAATTTCTTGCAAGTCAAAACAGTCATTCATTTTATCTATGTGTTGTTGGGCATTCACAGGACCAGTTGTTGGGTACCAAATTTGTATACTTTCCTCTCCCATTTTACCGTATATTTCTATCTCTTTCTACCATTATTATTCTTAAACACATGAGGTAAAACCCATTTTCCTTATCTTTCATGGGATATTTTATTAATGAAATAATTGTCATGGAGGTTTTACCTTTTTACATATTAGCTCCGATATTTCTACAGATTCATCCAAAACAGGAGCATTGCAGCCGTGAGTCGAGGAAAAACTTATCATCTCTAGCGCTATCCTCATTTTCTGTTATATTGTAATAGACTCTGTTTATATCAGCACCATTTCAGGCCTTTTTACGGTTTCCTTCTGGGCAACTAGGTTGTCGTTGTAACAAAATTTATTTTTGTAATTATGGAGTTGTTGAAGGGAAACGGGGATTCCAGGACATTTGTATAAAGAGGCCTGTGGGCTATGAATCGGCATTAAGCCCTTTTACATGTAGATTTTTTAACAAATCTATTCCATCATTAATCGAATGCATAGCATCTTGTTGTTTCTTCTGTAATTCGTGAGTTTACCGTAGCCCTGATTAGAGAGTTGGGCCCACTCTTCCAATCCAGTGCTGCATTTTCCTTTCTTGCATTTTTTTTTTATGATTTAGTGTGATTTTATTACTGTTGTTACAATTAATCTTTAATTTTTGTGAATGTTTTTCAATTCTGTAGTTTACTTAATTGTTTTCATAGTGGTATGTGTGTGATGGATTTAAACCTTTGATCTATAGCAGGTAATGTGCTTGTGTCTGCATATACTTTGTTGTCAATATTGAAATAACTAACACCCTTAGATTGATAATTTATGTGGAAAAAGGGTTGAACATTGTTCATATCCGAACACCAACATTTTGGCGTCGTTGCCGGGGAAGGCTAACAGGTGCAATAACAAGATCTGTAATAGATATAAGGGTCAATCTCTCATCTTTGGGGGGGGGGGGGGATTTATTTCCCTAATTCAAGTCCTGAGCGTAAGTTCTTTGTGTTTTTATTTCCTGCTTTTTATTTTTTTTTCTGTAGAATCGATCTCTCATCTTGGGGAGGACATTTATTAGTCTGATCCAAGTCCTGAGCATACCATGTTTTTTTTTCTTTCTGCTTATTTTTATTTTTCATTAAAATTAATCCCTTGTCTTAGGGAGGGTATTTTGAAACCCTGCCCTAAGTCCTAGGCCTAGTTTCTAGTCTTTTGTTTTTATTTTATTTTCCTTGGGCCAACTTATCGTCTTAAGGAGGGTATGTGATTACCCTAATTCAGGTCCTGAACTTCAATTTTTGTTTCTCTTTTTATTTTTTTCTGAATCTATTCTCTCATCCCAGGGAGGAATCTATCTGTCCTGCTCTGATTCCTAAGCGATTATTGTTACTTTGATGAACCCTCTTCATAATTTGTATGACAAGGATCTGAATAAGAGGGGCAGATGAATACCCCCAAAGAAAGGAAAGGTTCTAGGAAGGAAGACATGCATTAAGGAAATTATTGAAAAATCTAGATTTGAGGCATCATCCTGTGTTGTTGTTAGGGCTAGAGTTCAGATGAATTTCAAAGGACAGTCTGTCGAAAAACTAGTGCCATCCACAGTACCAGAAGGTTTTATTTATATGGTGGAAGACTTAATAAATAGGGTATCAGTGGAGGAGACTTCCTTATCAGTAGCAGAAGGGGAAGAAATAGCAAGTAGGGGATCATCAGAGCTAAGAAATTATAACTGGGAAGGAGAACCTCTAAAAGGGTTTTCATCCCCACGAGACCAAGGCGGCACTGTAAAAATTCCCACAGTTAAATCAAACGATTCTGATTTGGTAAAAGAATTATTGAAACATTTTGGGTCACCAAGGGACCAGGGGAGCGTGATGCAACCTCCTATAATTGAATCACTCCAAATACCAGCTACAGAACCAGTCAAAATTCCAAGTGAGTGTTGGAGGGTATTTATGGCACCTGTAAGTTCCTCTATTGATTTTCCCATTGGAAATGTTACAGGTGATGCACCAATGAGACCCATCCCTTTAACAACTTTGCCTATTTTCCATGGGCTTTATTCTAAAGACCCTGATACGTTCCTCTTTGAATTTTATATTGTTTTTCAAGGATATGAATATATTGCTGATTCTTAGAAATTGAAGATATTTCTCGCTACCCTAAAGGGGATAGCCCTGAGATGGTTCATGGGTTTAGGAGGGAGTACGATTACCTCATGGGAAGGGATGAAAGAAGCTTTCTTGGAGAAATACCAAGATTACTATAATTCCTGTGACATTAAGGAGGAAATATTTAAATTTGCAAAAGAAAGAGGATGAAAACATGGAGGACTGTGTAGAATGATTTAAATACATATTGCAGAGGTCAGGACATAGTGACCTGGACAAGGACATTTTGAAGATCATTCTTCTTCAAGCACTTAGGGAAGATTCTCTGCAACTTCTGAATATAGTAGGAAAAGGGAATATTTCGAAAGAAGACTTCGATACTATCTGTGATTATTGTATTAAGTGTTCACGGGCTTCAAGGAGTGGACAGGGGATTCGGTCATCCAAGACTTCCGGTGGAGGGGTTACAAAATTAGAAATTGGAAATCTACTGGACAACCTAAGGATAGATATTCTGAGCACACTCTCAACCCATATGGACACTCTACAGGAAAAACAGAAGCAGATGGATTTAGAAAAAAAGATGGCCATATTCTGCCCACAGTGCAGAAAGAAGCATCCTTTGAAGGAATGCCCATTGAACACAGTGGAAGGCTGTGCAATCTGTGAACAGACTCACACAACTAGTTCGTGTCCTTCCTTACCTAGGATGAAAGTGGTTTTCCAAGGAGCAAGCGAAGAAAGTGTGGTAGACCAGATGTACTTCATGGGGCAGAAGAAGCCATGGAAAACTCAACCACCAGCTATGAATCCAAGTATGTTTTAGGACCCATCTCAGTACTTTAACAATTTCAATATGGGTCCCCAATCTGCACCGTTTCTAGCTATGTGGTCTCAATATCAGTATCTCCCTTGGCAACAATGAGTTCCCTAGGCCATTCTGGATCCTTGATGGAATCAGACCTAGAGTGGATCCTCTCCTACCGGACAGTTTCCTCAGTCTATGCCTCAACAACCACTTCAATTGCCCTCCAATGTACACCCAGGAAACCCATCCATTAGACCCCAGCTTCCTCTCCAACCCAACCCAAATCCAAACAATAAAGGGGTCCAAAAAATAGACACTCTGAACCTTCTGTCTTATAGCATCTCTATTGCAGGACTCAATGAGATAAATATACGGTCTGGCTGGGTAGTGAATGCACCTACTTCACCTATTATTATAGAACAATTTGATAGTGAAGATACTAAACCAGAACAGAGAACAATGAGGGAGAATTCAGACAAAAAAATAGTAAATCAGACATCCCCCCAAACTCTCCCTAATCAAGGTCATTTAATTTTTCCTCCATATCCTGAAAGGCTGACCTTGAGTAAACCAAACCCTCAAGAAGAATCTGATTTCCTAGGGGAACTGCAGAATCTCTTTGTTAAAATACCCCTGTTACAAGCTATGAGGGATGTACCTATATACACAAAAACCTTGAAGGAATACTGCTCTAATAAACCAGGGAGGAAACCTAAGGATCCACTAACCATTCATGTAATGGGTATACTATTCGATATCATGTTTGGAAAGATCATGCTTGTAAAATATGGAGACCTTGGGAACCTAATCCTAACAGTACAAATTAATGGGGTTGAAATCCAAAAAGTACTGGTAGATTTGGGAGCTTCCATCAACATTATCATTTTTGAAACAATGAACACATTAGGACTTGGAAACATTAAACCAACCGCTACTATCCTGGAACTTGCAGACAGATCTACAATTAAACCAGTGGGGAAATTAGAGGATGTGATCATTTCAGTAGACTCATGGCATTACCTTGTGGACCTCCTTACATTACAGACTCGATCTTCAGTAGGTGCTCACCCATTGATCCTAGGATGACCCTAGCTTGCGACTACAGATGCCTACATAGGGTGTCAATCTAGGCATATGATCATATCAAATGGGAAAATTACAAAGAATCTTAAGCTTTATCCTCCTACAGAACTAATCCCATTTGAAAAATCATTACCCAGTCAGAAACCTCTACCTATAGAAGAGCATGAACTTGAAAATGAAGATGTTAGACCAGTCCTCATTATTGGCCAGACCCTTCAATTCAAAATAGAAATTGAGGACGATGCTATCAATTCCTTCATTAATGATTCCAGTTCTGTTTCCGATTCAACTTGACATATTCTAGAATTTTCTATGAGCTATGAGACACATCAAAATATTGAACCAGAAGATGACATAGAAGACATTCCTGTAACCTCATCCCATGATAGTATTCCAATTGAGATTGAATCAGGGAAAACACTTAATATAAACCCAAACCTGTCTAAATCCTAGAAAAAACAGCTTCTGAAAGTCCTTCCAGATTAGCAGGAAGCTTTTGCTTGGGACTATACCAACATGAAGGGGATCTCTTCCAAATCTCTGCTAGTTATTGTTCCCAAAAATAATGGTAAATTGTGGATTTGTGTAGACTACAGGGAACTAAATAATGCAACGCAAAAAGACCATTTCCCTTTGCCATTCATTGACCAAGTCCTGGATACCTTGGCTAGGAAGAAATTATTTTCCTTCCTAAACAGATTTAGTGGATATAACCAGATCCAGATAGCCTTGAAAGACCAAGATAAAACAACTTTCACATGCCCCTGGGGAACCTTTGCATACAGGGTCCTCCCATTTGGCCTGTGTAATGCTCCTGCTACCTTCCAGAGGGAAATATTTGGAATCTTTTTTGATTTAATCAATGATAGTGTTAAGATATATATGGATGATTTTACTCCATATGGGAACTCATTTGAGGAAGGGTTGGAAAATCTAGACAAATTACTCAAAATATGTAAGCAGACTCATATATCTCTGAGTACAATGAAATGACATATGATGAGGGAGGAAGGATTAGTATTGGGACATTTTCTCTCAGTTGCTAGAATTCAAGTTGATCCAGATAAAGTAGCGGTAATATTACACTTCCCGGTACCCAAAACACCCACACAAGTACATATATTTATTGGTTGTGTTGGTTATTATAGATGCTTTATAGAAAATTTTGCTAAAATAACACACCCACTATTTTAATTGCTAACAAAAGATGTAGAAATTTTGTGGACTAAAGATTGTGAGACATCTTTCACGAAAATTAAGGGGCTAGTGTGCATGGCTCCAATCCTCCGAGGACCTGATTGGGCATTACCATGTCACATACATACCGATGCTTCTCAGACAACAATAGGGGTTGTTTTAGGACAGAAGGTAGACAAAACACCGTATGCCATTTACTATGTCAGCAAGAACTTAATTCATGCTAAATTAAATTACACAGTGACTGAAAAATAATTCCTGGCTATCATTTATGTTGTCAATAAGTTCCAGCACTACATCACCGAGTATTCTATTGTTGTCCATTCTAATCATTCAGCAATTAGGTATTTGATGAATAAACCTATTACTCTTGGCCATATTACAAGATGGTTACTATTGCTTCAAGAATTTGATATTACAATAGTAGACAAGCCAAGAAAAGATAATGCAGTGGCTGATTTCCTATCTAGAATGGATAAGAATGATGAATGCACACCTGTAGAAGATAGTTTTCTCGTTGAACATCTTTTTGCAGTTTCTACTAAACCTCTGTGGTATGAAGATATTGTTAACTATCTTGCGACAGGGAAAGTGCCTCCTCATTTTTCATATAGGGAACAACGGAAAATTATTCATCACAATGCCTGATATTCTTGGATGGAAAGGTACCTTTTTCACACAGGAGCGGATAAGAAGATCTGGCACTGTGTGTCTGAGGATGATATTTATGAGATATTGAAATATTCTCATGATGGCCCCTGTGGAGGGCATTTTGTAGACAAAAAATCAGGCCATAAGGTGCTACAAGTGGGATATTACTGGCCTTCTACCTTTCATGATGCACAAAATTATGTTAGGAGGTGTGATAGTTTCCAGCATATGGGGTAGCCCGCTCGAGATGATAAATTTCTTTGCAGGCACAGGTAGTCCTCGAGCCTTTTGAGAAATGGGCTATTGACTTCATTGGACCCTTTAACCCACCCTCCCAGCAAAAATTCCACATCTTGGTCTGTACCGATTACGTGACTAAGTGGGTGGAAGCCAAAGCTATTGCGAAAGCAATAGAGCAAGTGGTCCTGAAGAAATTTTTTCTCATTATGGTACTCCAAGAGAGGTTGTTTCAAATGGAGGAGCACAATTCACATCACATATGATAGCAAAGCTCATGCAAAAATATGGGGTCAAGCACAGAGTAACATCTCCATACCACCTCCAGGCGAATGAACAAGTGGAAAACACAAACAAGACATTGGAAAACATCTTGAAAAACTATGTGGCTTACCATCGTCGGGATTGGGCTCAGAAGCTACCTGAAGTTCTCTGGGTGTATAGAAAAACATGGCGAAATACAACCGAGCTTTCACCATTTGAGCTGGTTTATGGTAAATCCTCGTTGTTTCCAATATAATTTGAAATCAGTACGCTCATAATAGCTCTTGAAGTTGGTTTGGATCTATGAGACGCCCAAAAATACCGACTGGCCCAGCTCAATGAACTATATGAAATCTATTCAATGGCTGTTTAGAGAACTACTGCTATTCAACAGCAGAGAATGAATTTCCATGATAAGTTTATTAAAAATAAGGTGTTTCAAATTGGAGATTGGGCACTACTTTATGACTCCCGCTTTAAGGGTTTTAAAGGGAAGATTTTGCACTTGTTGGATGGAACCTTATGAGGTGGACGTTGTATTTGATAATGGAACAGTCAAGCTAGTCACAATTGATGGTACATGTGCTTCATTTATATTCAATCGACATCGCCTGAGATTGTACCACTGCCTGACCTCTAAGGATGCCTTTATCAAACACCTTTATGAGAAATCTGGTTTGAAGGTCATCAATGCAGAGAACTCTTCCTCTGCACCCTTGTTATAATATATATATAATAAAGAATTATGTTTTATTTTGTTGTCTTTTTGTAGGAGTTACTACTAAGGAGTAAAAATCAAAGAAAATTTTCCAAAGCGTTAGTTGCTGCTGTTAATCGGTTGTTGCTACTCATGGTGTTGTTACTCGTTTGCTGCTACTGATGGTGCTATTACTCAGTTAATGTTACTCAAATTTTGCTACTCATGGTGTTGTTACTCAGTTGTTGCTACTCATGGTGTTTTTACTCAGGTGCTGCTACTTGTGATGGTGTTACTATGGATGCTGTTACTGATACTGTTGTTACTCCAAATGCTACTACACCGAACGTTGTTACTCGTACTGTTGTTACTCTGATGCTGCTACTTGCACTACTGTTACTCCAGATGCTGCTACACCAGATGTTGTTACTCGTACTGTTGTTACTCTGATGTTGCTACTCGAACTGTTGTTACTTCAGATGCTGCTACACCGGATGTTGTTACTCGTACTACTGTTACTTCGATGCTGCCACTTGATGTTGTTACTCTAGATGCTTCTACACCAGATGTTGTTACTCATACTTTTGTTACTTCGATGCTGCTACTCGATGTTGTTACATCGAATGTTGTAACTCCAGGTGCTGCTACTCATACTTTTGTTACTCTCTCCGCATCATTACTGTGTCTTCATCCTACCAACTGTCATATCATCCAGGTAGGCTGTCAGGTAAGCCTCCACGTGAATTTTACCGATTTAATTAAATATCCCATGTGAATATTTTAATGCCACGGACGGAAAAAATTTAAGTTGGGGGGGGTGTCGTCATAGTCAAGGACGACATAATAAGTACCTCATAAATCATTATGGAAGTCTGTGCATAGGTACACCTTACGATCCCCATAAACATTTGATATAATCATTCAATACATATTGGGATCCATAATATGTCTTTTCCATTACATACGAAATAATTATTGTTTTTATTCATCACACTTACCATATTTCTTTTATGATTTTTCTTGGTTTCCGAGAATTACCATCCATATTTACCATTACTACCTTTCATTTTCACCATGTTGTTTCTTCGAATTTGGTATCCACCACCTCGCCCAACGGTCTGTTGTTACAAGAAGTGTTGCTACAAGTCTCCATAGTATGGGTGGGTTGGCTGTGCAGCATGAACTTGAAAAAACAACTTCAGTGTGTAGCAATCCAGAAGTATGGAAAATCTTTGTCGATGCAAGGTAGGATACCTACTTTGACATATTGTAGGGATTTGATGGAGGAATCACAATGGATTTCGCACTCAATTTAGAGGAGAACTACTCGCAGGTCAGAGGTTTGGAAGTTACTGTAACATAAGAGGTAATTGCAAAGGCTGTCAGGCTGAGACAGCAGGGGTAGCAATGGTTTTCTCAGAAATTTTCTCTCCCGGAATTTCCCAAATTTTTCTTGCAAGCAGGGGAAAGTGTTGTTCAAATGGGCGGAGGATATGAGCGTAGGACTGTGCTGTATCCTTGGAATTAAGTTTTAGGTTTTGTAATAAAATACATAACTTGCGAAGGTCGGGCCACAACTCTGTTCAAATATCATTTTAAAATTTTGATGCACCTTCGATTTCCACAGGCTCGGGTACATGCCTTAAACATGCCCTTCTTCCTATTGAAATAGTTACAACATATGGCATAGGCTACTCGACATTCACGTCGAATGCTGGTAGTGCTTTCTAATCACAGATTGGTTCGATTATTGGTCAAACATACAATAAACAGGCTTTGGGTCTCCTGGGCGAAACTCTGTGGGTCCTCAAAAGAAGAGGTGGCAGCCATTATTTCCGCTAGAGAAGAGGAACTAGTCTCTCTGGCTCATTTGGAAGAAGCAGAACATTCAGAAGGGATTGACCAAGAGGAACCCGAAAAGTTGATCAGGAGGAACCCAAAGAAGTGGAAATGATGTTTGATTAGGAGGAACCTGAAGAAATGATAATGAACGAGGTAATTGGCGACACAGCCAAGGCTGCCACACAAGAACCAGCCTCGCTTGAAGATCCCACAAATGAAGATATTATGGACATCATGCAGGAAATCGGGACTGTCATACACTTGTCGACTTTTGTCAATGAAGAACAAGGGAGTGAAATGGTACATAGAGAAATGGAAAGTGATGTTGTTTTGCAAGAAACAGCATCACCTGTCCAAGAAAATATGGATGTTGATACGAATGGGGGTGTTACACAAGAACCACCCCTAGAGTAAAACAGACGGAGGATGCTGGGAAATTGATGTTGTTCCTCAGGGCGGGCGTTACCAGCGCTGGAGAAGGCAATTCATGGGGAACGGGAAGGTAGAGAAGAAATGAACCAGGAGGTCGATACTGTCCCACAAGAACCAGTATCGACACTAGAAGAAGAAATGGTGAACAAAGAGCGAGAGGACAGAAGGGAAACAAGATGAGGAATCAATGTTGCTCCACAAGAACCAGAACTGACCCCAGTTGACGTAATAATGTGTGAAGTTCTAGTTCAAGCCAAAAATGAGGATGATGAGTCTGTCCCCCGCTCTTCATTCCAGTCCATGATTCCTAGAGGGGTGAGGGGATTCCACTCGCCCAAACGATTAACAGAGGAAGTAGTTGTCCCACCAGTTCTTAAATTTGTTAACACAGCCAAAATCGGCCCAAATACTACCAAACCTCTATTGGAGCAATTAGCGGCTCATGAAGAAGATAGAACTCCTGTGGAGACACCGGAACATAGAGTGGTCATTGAAAATGTCAACCAGATGACAGGAGTCCCCGAAGGGAATATAGAGAAATAAGCCCTTGAAGATAGGGAGCCTGGTCAGAAAGCCTTAATGAGAGAATCCACTAAGAACATTAGCAGCATTTCGATGCCTCCTAAGCCTATCATAGGCCCAGAAACTGAATTTATTGTTAAACAAGAATGGATTGAACAGTGTGAGAAAAGAAGGATACCTCTCAAAAAGAGGTATCAGCAGCAGTTCAATGAAACCATGAGACTGAAAAGGGAGGTTCGAGATTTGAAAACACAAGATTCCTGGTTGAAAAAGAAGTTAAAAATCTACAAATGGAGGCTAATAAAGCCAAAAGTTGAAGTCTCCTCTGTAGCCACCCAGACCAGCTCGATTTAAGAGTTGTTTGAAGGTCGATAATTTGTATTGGCTAATGAAATCCAGAAGTGGCAGTTTGCTGCAAGTGACCATAAAAAGGAAACATCTTGGGTTGGAGAACAGGCTGCCAGAGTCATCACAGGGTACATGGATCAGTTATATAAGGCGCGACTGAAGAAAGCTAAACATAAGGCCAGAATAGAAGAATTTGAAGAACAAGTGCAGCTGCTGCAAACAGATAAGGAGAAGATGTTCTCCTTAGCACAGTAGGTAATGGCCTGCAGACCTCCTGCACATAGATATGCCTTATTCCTTCACGAGAAATTTCTTTTCTTTTTTCTCGAAAGTATATATAAGGAGATTTTGTACGGAATCAAGGATCCCATTCAATTTCTCCGTATTTTAAAAATTCACGATATCATAGGACAACACTTAATGTGTGAGCTATACATGCATGGGTATTTCGCAAGGCATGATCAATCCTTTAACCTTGTTCCATTCATGAGCGACATCCATTTAAGAGCTTTCACCTCTTATACCATCAATCAGATCAAGTGGAGAAAGGCATAGGATACATTTGAAGAAAACCAAGTTGGAAAGCCATTAATGATGAGGAAAGAGCATGGCTAGTCCTCAAACATTTATAATAAGCATTATACATTTTTACAGATTGAGGGCCTAAAATAACACATGTTGGTAACCCAAAAATGGTGTGTTGACCTATGTGTTAGCCAGATTATGATGTTCCGTAAGGAAGCACTCGACAATTGTCAGAAAAGTTGGATGTTTTCATCCTCAGCCATGAGAGAATGAGAAAAATTTGGGGTACCTAACTTTGCACAGGCTTTGGAGAGAATGCCACGTTTCGTGGCATGCATTCATACCTGTGGGGTCAAATGGATGGGATTGAGGTTTCAATTTCCCCGTATCTGGTTGCCAGCTGAGCAGTATACTCTTGCATACAACGTTGATCCAAACTAGTGGAAGGATGTTGTTTTGACAAAGGAATATAAGCCACCAGGAACAGAAATGGCTGAATATTATGACCTCGCACAACTTCATGCTGATCATAGTAGGTCCAATCTAGATATGAGGAGATGACGAGATGCATGAGGACATTCAGATAGACCAGTTGGGGGACAATGTTGGGTACCGAATTTGTATACTTTCCTCTCCCATTTTACCCTATCTTTCTATCTCTTTCTACCATTATTATTCTTAAACGAATGAAGTAAAACCATTTTTCCTTATCCTTCATGGGATATTTGATTAATAAAGTAATTTTCATGGAGGTTTTACCTTTTTACATATTAACTCTGATATTTCTACAGATTCGGCCAAAACGGGAGCGTTGCAGCCGTGAGTCGACAAACAACCTAGCATCTCCAGTGCTATCCTCATTTTTTGTTATAGCGTAACAAACTCTATTTATATTAGTGCCATTTTAGGCCTTTTTACGGTTTCCTTCTGGGCAACTAGGTTGTCGTTGTAACAAAATGTATTTTTTTTATTATGGAGTTGCTGAAGGAATTGGGGATTCCAAGACACTTGTATAAAGAGGCTTGTGGGTTGTGAATCAGGGTTAAGCCCTTTTACATACAGATCTTGTAAAAAATCTTATTTTTCATTAATCGAATGCACAACATCTTATTGTTTCTTCTGTAATTCGTGAGTTTACTGCAACTCTAATCAGAGAGTTGGGCCCACTCTTCTGATCAGGTGCTGTGTTTTCCTTTCTTGCATTTTTTTTTATGATTTAGTGTGGTTTTATTACTGTTGTTACAGTTAATATTTAATTTTTGTGAATGTCATTCAATTCTGCAGTTTACTTAATTGATGTTACAGTGGTCTGTGTGTTATGGATTTAAACCTGTGATCTACAACAAGTCATGTGCTTGTGTGTGCATATACTTTGTCGTTAGTCTTGAAATAACTAAAACCCTTAGGTTGATAGTTTATGTGGAAAAATGGTTGAACATTGTTCATATCCAGACACCAACAATCTTGCTATATTTTTATGACGTTTTGTTTAACACATCCCATGGAAACTGTGGAGGATGCAATAGAAGCTGAAATGAGAGAGGATAGAAGGAATTTGTATCGTTCTTAATGTTGAAAATATTGCCAATAACTACACTACTTTGTTTTATTGAAAGTGTAAGTGGGATGTAAATGTGGATTCGAGAACTACAAGCACTATCCTCAGCCTTCATGGATCTCAGGCATATGATCATGCAAGCTGACCAGCAGATGAGCTCCATTTTCCCTTAGCGAACAATGTTAGACCATTAAGGCTTGATCATTCTACAACCAATGCCTGACTCTGTGAAGGAGGAAAAAATCGAAAAAAACAATAATATTTGTAATACCTGATTTAGCGGCACTAGAATCATATGGATATACACATATTACATCCTGCAAAATAATCTTTGTACTGTTAAAGTTGTCATCAGTGCGCTAAAATTTTTCATCCCTCATGAATGGACCCAAATTGCTACACTACCAATTGGGAACCACATCCAAAATATGGCCAGAGGTTAGTTGCAGTAGAGTTGAACATAATTGTTGCCCTCTATATATTTCAATACCTTTTGACTGGAAATTTTCAGCATATGGGTAAGGATCACAAACCTTTGCCACCAAGCTCCCAGAATCAAATCCATAGTTCAAATAAGCAACCAATTGTGAATAGATGTCAATTCCATCAAAGTACCTGGGATTGGAGTTTTGATTGAAGCTTGTCAGCTTTCCCCGAATTTCTCTAGTAGTCATAAACGTTTTCTTGGATAGTGCAATAATAGAAAATTTTCATCATATTCTAGTAGATTTGGCGACAAAAACTCTGACTAGTCCCAAGGATTTCAATCATTCTACCCACAGGAGGGACTACCAAACATACATATCCACCACTCTTTTTGTGAGTTTTTCAATTATAAGTAGATCCCTTCAAAATGAATGTTGAGAGAAGAGAATTCAGGATAAACTTCAAAGCCATTGGGGTTGCTACTCATGAAAGAGATGCCTCTATCTAGGGATATGGCCAACTTTAAAACCCCACTCACATTCACCATTTTTCCAGAAGCTGTGTTTGGATCTACATCTGTGATCTAGAAATACGACAAACTGATAGCCGAAAGGTTTTGGTGAGGGTGTTATTATAATTAATAAATGGCATAATAGGAGAAGAACCCTTGTCTTGCTTCCAATCCCCGTTTACAAAAGAAATCTCATTCTGAATCCTATATCTTAGGTTCATATCGAAAGGCAGAGTTGAAGCCTCTGATAAAAAAGAGTTTCATTCTCCCTTCACTTCATTAAGACGACTGTAAGTGGGAGTGGGATTATAATTGTTGTTGGTTTTGAAGGTAGATGGAGTATCGAATGCCAGTAATTTATAAGGAGATGAACTAGATAGACAAGAACAAGACAAGAAGGAAATGACAGCCAATACCCAAACCCCAAACAGAGCATGCAAACACATTCCCATATTAATTATAGTCCAAATTTGATTTTCCCTCCTAATGGGCTCAGATTTTGGGGCTTGCTATTAAAATTGAAGATCCAGATCTGTGAAATAAGGAAACCTTTTTGGAAGCAACACTCATGATTTTCAAGCAACCTTTTCCATTTTTAACATTTGAAAGCATGGTAGTGCTACTTTGTCATGACTCGCAACTATCAAAAAAATCTTACCGCATATTTTATTTTATTTTTCCTTCGTTTTCACTTAAAAACATGCCCTGAGGCTGGGTGTTGCAATGGATAAGACGAACTTCCTTCGGCTCAGGTGCTAGGTGTGTGGGATCTCTATCCAGTCAAA
This sequence comes from Pinus albicaulis, assembly GCA_034641835.2. Taxonomy (NCBI): domain Eukaryota; kingdom Viridiplantae; phylum Streptophyta; class Pinopsida; order Pinales; family Pinaceae; genus Pinus; species Pinus albicaulis. The sequence goes on from CM076576.1 coordinate 164,445,722, forward strand.
TTTTCCTAGGACTTGCACCCAATCTCATCATTTTTTAGACATTCCATTTGAGGATGGAACCCTCTGGATGATTTAATACTCTATCAACCTCACCAGTGAACCAAGGATCAGGTAGTATGATTTGGAATTTATACCAGAATGAAGTAAGATGCTGGAAAATAATATCCTTTCAAAAGTAGCTCCTAGTTCTTTATGAGGTAGCACAAATGAAAAATTAATTTTATACAATCAAATTTGTTAATCCTTACAGTTTTGTTGTCGTAAGAGGAATCAATTTTCGATACTTGTCTAACATAGCCAACTGTAGACACTTACATTGACTTGGATAGTATGAAATTTGCTGCAGTAATTGGGAGTATATGAACTTAACCTCGCAATCTTGAAATTTATAATATCTCTAGCTATGCTAAAGAAAATTTATGTCATCGTGAATCTATTGATATCTACATGTGGAAGGTATTACAAAATATCAGTGGAGATGTACACTTAAGGTTTAAGCTAACTTACAGAAGTAGAAACGTTTTTCTAGATCAAGTTATTAACCCTTTCAGAATATATAAGAGAACTATACTTTTTGTGAGGATGGTTAAGATAAATGGTATCTCAACTAAATCAGCGCTAGTAATTGCAATCGACGTATGCAGCTATGAGCTAGGTAATATATGTTGTTTCCAAATAGAGTTATTTGGCATTGTTCATACTCCCCACGACTCCAATAATTGGAACAAACAACATTATATTAATTACCAACATCGAGAGGATCAGACTTAAGTCCAAACACATTACCTTGTAGTAAATTTTGGAGACAAGTTTTGCTTCGCTTATGTGGGAATGTCATTAATCCCATTCTCCTCAGCAAAAGATGTTGAATGAATATTGTCTTGGGTTTGGGCCATGTTAATGCCACTACCTAGATGGTGGGAAAGGTTGAGATGAGAGGAAATTCAGGTAAGAGCTAAATCATGTGAAGGGATAAGAGTTTTAATCTGAGTTACCGCTTTTTATTGAAGAGTCTAAATTTCAGCAGATTTTGAAGACTGGTGATTAAATTTTCAAGATTAAGTGAATTTAATCACAAAATTTCCATTACAAGACCTCATTATATGCCATATTTGGCCACAAATTATATATGACAAGATCCAAATTATGTCAGCATCTCATAAAATTAATTTGATTTCCTACGTAGAAGTGATAAATGACATTTTGTAGGATTCAAGTAGAGTGAATGTAAGGTAAATTATGTTGAGGAATGTAGCTCAGACAGTTTCTTGTTAAAATCTCTATTCCAACAACCTAGGTAAATTAATTCCTAATTATTTTTGTAATGAAAAATTAATTTAAATTGAATTATTTAGCTCATAGAATAAAACATACTTGTTGGAAATTTAACAGGGAATTAGAAATGAGAAAACAATCTCCAAATATACATAATATTGGGTGTGGAGCCTAATTTTCATCCTGATTCAGAGATCCTTGTTTTAGTCGGATGTATACATCAGGAAAACTGTACACCCAAGCAACAGGGGGGTACAGGGGGGACTTGTCCCCGCCCCCCCCCACCCCTCCCCCCCACGAGGTCTGTGGGGACTGACCCCCCGGCTGCGGGGTCCGAGCGCCAACAGTCACCCAGCAGGGGTTTCGGGGGCAGAGACCTCGAAGCTAAAAACATATGTAAAATTTCCTTGTAAAAGTATAGTAATTTCTAGTCAATTTCGGTCGTTCATTAGGTGGATGATCTGATAGTAGAAGTTATGTTTAGTTTAGGGTTTTTTTCCCTAGAAGGCTACCCCTCGCTTTGTATGAGGATATTGTATTGTGGCTGGGTATTGTATGAGTATTCTCTGAGTGAGAAACAGATAGGGAGACTATGAGAGAGAACAGAGGATATTACAGCGAATCTGCTGTAGGTTGTGTCTCTTCATTTTGCTGGATAATAGAAAGGAAGGACTGGCTATTCGGGGTGGACGTAGCCCAAACTAGGTGAACCACGTAAGATTGCTACATAAATAATAAACACTTTATTGATAAGAATAAACATAAAAGGACAACAACAAATCATAAACATAAAAAATGATGCTAATTCGGGAAAACCCCCAAATCCTGGGCAAAACCCAACCAATGAAATTTCATTAAGCATTGACCAAAATCCTGGCCAATCCAGCCAAGTGAGCCTTCACCGCTCACCTCCAGGCCTACATTACAATAAATTATTCCCAGCCTTTTATAGACTCCATTACATGCAATACCATGGGCTGAAAACCATGGGTGCACAATACCATGTGCCCCAAAAACCACTA